>WHUZ01000076.1:0-317056 GCA_015179045.1 Kalaharituber pfeilii | reverse complement strand
AACCTTAGGCCGAAGAGTTTAGACATCTAAAGGGATACAATAAATAAATAATAATTGCACAGATTGAAATCTGTGCATTATGAATCTGTGCATTAATATTTATTATAATTGAATCTGTGCATTATCAGCTGAATTTCAACAACAACTGCTCTGCTCTGCGTGCTCCATGCTGTACAGCTGCCCTTCCGGTCCACAATATATTACACCTCCGGCCATTCGCCGGGCAGCATAACACCTCGGTGGCCATTCTGCCCACAGCATAGACCCCTCCGTAACCATTCCAGCCTGTAGCATATACACCTCTATGGCCATTACGGCCCACAGTATACACACCGCCGTAGCGATTTCGGCCGTCATATATACACCTCCGTAGTCACTTCGGCCTACCGCATATACACCTCCGTGGCCATTTACGAATTCCGCCTCGCAGTATATACACCTCCATAGTCATTTCGCCCTAAAGCATATACACCTCGGTGGCCATTCCGGCCTGCCGTATACACTCCTCCATAGCCGTAACATCCAGTACCTTCCAACGCCTACTGCAGCCTAGCCCCTCACACCCGTAACACGCAATAGCGACATCTTCGCAGTGCAATGGCAGTGCATCTTCGGATTGCAATAGCAGCATACTTCGCAGTGCACCTTTGCAGCAACACAATGCCAGCAGCACAATGGCAGTGCACTTTCACAGCATAATGGGAGCATATATATTTGTAGCGCACCTTGCAGGAGCACAATGGCAGCAGCGCAATGGCACCGCAGTTTCCTAGTGCAATAGTGTGATGAACAGGTCCGAGTCAAGGTACAAGATCTGGGTACGGGGTGGCCGGCGGGCGCTGAGGCGATGTCACAGTGGAGGCGGAAGCAGAGCCGGTCGGAGGCTATGTGATATCGAGAGGTAGATGTATTCAAAGCTAAATACACAACTTGGGTAAGATACAAGTTCTTGCCTGGAGAAGCAAGAGGGAGGAGGGAGGAGGCCTCTTTATAGCAAACCCTCGCTGGAAAATCCAGGCAAACAAACAAACAAGCAAAAAAGCAAACAAACGAAGTTCATGGAAAACACAGGAAACGACAGGAAGTACATGGATGGCCACGGAAATGACTGGAAGCAGGTAGAAGCGTCAAGAATATCTGGGAATAAGCTCGGCGATACCTGTTTCCAGCACCTTCTATGGCTTTCCGGCAGGTTCTATAGCTTCCGGCAGGTTCTATGGCTTTCCCCGGTTCTGCGGATTTCCGGCAGGTTCTGGGGATCCGGGTTCTTCTAGCAGGTTCTGGCAGGTTCTTCGGCTTCGGGCTGTTTAACCGATGACCGGGATGCTGGCGGCCATGTCGCTTAAGCGTGCTCACACGTCCAGGGATATTTATCGGAGTGCTAGAAGGAGTGTGGCGAATTGCAACGGTGTCAGGTCAGCTGCACGTGTACGAGTACTGGCGAGTCGTATGTTGGTTGCCAGTATAGGACCGGAGCTGGAGGGTCTTGGGCGAGGGGTCCGGGTTGGATTGTTACAGTAATGCAACGTGTAACCGAGGCGAAAGCTCCCAACACAGGAGGAGACTTTCCGGCGGCACCAGGCCCACAAGGCCCCGCCACAAACCGCTTCACCGACCACAGAAGATGCCACCACCAGTGGAGGAGTCGGCATCGTAATACATGGCATTGCGTTGAGGAAGGACTTGGGCAAAGTGAAGAAGTGGTTGGCAGCAGCTAACGAGAGTTTGGGGAAGATCAAGGGAATTCGTTGGCTGAGGAAGCGGAACTTGTTGGAGGAAGCAGGCAAGACAACAAGTTCGGTGGCTGTATACTTGGAGAAAGAGGTGGACGTTGAGAAGGTTAGACTCAGCGGACGGTGGCACAGATCCGCTCGGTATGAGTCGGAGAGGAGGCGGAGATAAGGGGGAGATACTGGGCGCAGTCCGCATTACTAGATAGTCCGCGGATACTACATGTACTTAGAATTGGTGTTATTCTTGCGTTCTTTTTTTTCTAATAAAAACCCTCGCCATAGCCCGTCGGGCGGCAAGCGAGTACTGATATAAAAAAAAAAAAAAAAAAAAAAAATGTGTGGTTTAATGAATGGCCGAATACAGGTCCCAGAATGTAGCCTGATGTGCGGCCCAATGCATAACTGAATTCAACAACAACTGCTCCGCTCTGCTGGCGCTCCACGCCTAACAGCTGCCCTTCCGGTCTACCATATATACACCTTCATAGCCATTCCGGCCTATAGCATATATACGTCCGTGGCCATTCCGGCCTGCAGATACACCTCCTAGCCATTCCAGCCTACAGCATATCCACCTCCATAGCCATTCCGGCCCACATTTTTTTTTTTTTTTCTTTCATTAATCGCATGCCGCCCTATGGGGTATTCCGGCCTGTAGCATGTATACCTCCATGGCTATTCCGGCCCGCAGCATAAACACCTTCGTCGCCATTCCAGCCCGCAGCTTATATACCTGTGTGGCCATTTCTGGCCCGCAGTATATACACTTCCGTAGCCATTCTGGCCCGCCGTATATACACCTCCGTAGCCACTTCGGCCCGCCCCATATACACCTCCGTGGCCCTTACGAATTCCAGCTCCCAGTATATGCAACTCCGTAGCCATTTCTGCCTGCCGTATACACACCTCATGGCAGCGCGCAATGGCAGTGCTGCTTCGCAGTGCAATGGCAGCATACATTTGATATGTATAGTTGGTGCGACCCGATGGTACAAGATGAAGTGGAATAAGCTGAATTTGACAGGCATGGCTAGCCCTAGCCATTCCAGTAGCCATTTCGGTAGCCATTTTGGTACCCATTTCAGCGGCCATTTCATCAGCGATTTCAGCAGCCTTTTCAGCAGCCTTTTCAGCATTTATTTCGGTAGCCGTTTCGGCTGCCATTTCGGCTGCCATTTCAGCAGCCTTTTCAGCATTCATTTCGGTAGCCGTTTCGGCTGCCATTTCAGCTGCTATTACGGCTGCCATTTTGGCTGCCAACTCAGCAGCCATTTCAGCATTAGATACACATGGCTGTGCCGACGCAAGGGCACAAGCTGAGCTCCAATTGTCACGCGGCGGTGAGCTGGTGCTGCTAATGGATACCACCGGTTCAGGGTAACAGTAGTTTCTCAAGCGCTGAACGGCAGAGCCTTGACAGGAGAAGCTTGCCGGTAGTAGTTCAGTGGTTCCAGTTCAGCGGCGATGCCAGACTATGGTGATAGCAATTTTCAGACGTATTTGACATATACGAAATGGGCTGTTTTCTATAGGCACGAGGAGTCTATTTTCAACGAACTTTACAAGCACTCGCGATGAGCCAGTTTCAGCATATTTCGTGTGGGCAAAATGTGCACGGGCATAAAGCAACGGCCACAATGTGATAAAAAGTAAAATATGTGTGATGTGCATCCTAGTGATTTTCATTTAGGCCAGCGTCAAAGCACTTTTGGCCGGCGTCGCAAAAAAAAATACCATTTGTGGCCAGCATCAGATATGCCCATGCTAGCATAGAAAAAAAGCGGCCAACTTGAGTTTAATTCATGCCGCATGCCAAAGTTTGAAAGAAAATACCCCTGGCATACACCTGACCTGCGACTGAAATTTGGTATGGGCGACCCTCTAACCCCTCGCAGCCTCGCTCTGTAGAATCAGCTCCGAATTTAGCAACCTATACGAGACCCAACGGGGGCCCAAGCAACCTCACCAGCACTCAATTCAGTAACCCAAGGGAGAGCGCAGTACGTATCTGACTCCGCCCCTTTTCAACACCATAAACTTAATCTCAATTCCATAATGTACTAACCAGGGCAGTTCAGACATGCTGCGATATTGCCAAATTGAGTTCATTGACTATCTTCATACCATTGGGCATATTGGGCGCACGTATGAGACATGGAATTGTAGAATACATGGAGCATGTTGAGCATGTTAAGCATATGCTTAATATACTCAATGTAGCTACATCTCATAAGCGCACTCAACGTGCTCAAATGCCGCGACGGGCAGCAGGATTACTTGCCTTGTGGGCGCTGAGGGCGTAAACTACCTTTTGTGATACGATAGGCGTGCCAAGCCAGAGAGTCAGGAAGCCAGAAATGCATCGTGTGTCGTGACGCACCTATGCCAAGAAACCATGGAGCTATAGTCGCTCCATGGTTTCTTGGCATGATGAGATGCATGTCTAGTATGGGAAGTACCGCAATGGCAGCACACTTTCGCAGTGCAATAGCAGTGCCCCAGCGCCCCAGCGCCCTCGCGCTCATGGCACTGAGGGTACAAACTCCCCTTTTTCCTGATGTTTCTACATTCGTGAGGAGCCAATTTTCGACGTATTGAATACATACAAAGTGGTCTATTCCATACATGTGCTACGAAGGCATTTTTGATACCCTTACCCATGATACAAGGGCCGCAATGTGATTTCCACCTAGCTAAAGAACTGGCTTACCGCACCTGTATGATGTCAGGTAAGAAGCCGGCCCCAGTTTGCCAAGGGTAGGTAAAATAGCATGCGTGGCAAATACGTCGCAAATGCCCTCGTCGCGCATGTTGAAAATAGAGATGGTAAATACGTCACAAATGCCTCATCATAGACCATTTTGGAAAATAAACCATTTTGTGCATAGTAAATACGTTGAAAATGCCCTCACCGTGCATGTGGAAAGTAGACCGTTTTGCACATAGTAGGTACGTCTGAAATACCCTCGCCGCGTATGTGGAAAACAGACCATTTTGCATATAGTAAATACATTAGAAATGCCTTCGCCGCGCTTGTGGAAAGTAGACCGTTTGCACATAGTAAATACGTTGGAAATGCCCTCACCATGCATGTGGAAAACAGACCGTTTTGCACATAGTTAGAAATGCCCTCGCCGCGCTTGTGGAAAATAGTCCGTTTTGTACATAGTAAATACGTTGGAAATGCCCTCGCCGCGCATGTGGAAAACAGACTGTTGGAAATGCTCTCGCCGCACATGTGGAAAACAGACCGTTTTGCACATAGTAAATACGTTGGAAAATGCCCTCGCCGCGCATGTGGCAAAGAGACCATCTTGCGCATAGTAAATACGTCGAAAATGTCCTCGTCGCGTATGTAGAAAATAGGTCATTTTACACACGTTAAATGGGCTCCTCGCACATGTATAAATAAACCATTTTGCACATGGCAAATGTAACGGATGATAGTAAACGCAGAGAGTTACCGTCCGCCAGGCCAAAAAGACACTTAACCAGTGATACTCGCCAGTCCTCTGCGTGGCTCATATAGCACATTTTATAACTGCGACGCCGGCGCCCGGCTGTCGCATATCGCCTACGTCGCATATGCGTATACTGTGCGCACATTCACCGACCGCCTGCCCTACAGTTGCAGTGAATCCGTAACAGCAAATACATTACAAAAGCTCTCATGGCGCATGTGGAAAATAGGCTATTTTACGCATGTTAAATAGTCTCGTCGCGCATGGAGAAAATGGGTCATTTTCCACATGTTAACTACGCTACACATAGGCTCTTTGCAGATGTGGAAAAGGTTCGTTTTGGCATGTTGAATTCATTGGAAATGACCGCTTCACATATGAGAAAATGGGTAATTTCGGCACGTTAATTATGTCGAAAATGTGTTGCTAATTGGGATTATTACTTAATAAGGTAGTTAGGGTAGTTGTAGTTACCGGAGGTTTGTGATGAGAAGTACAGTGGTGTGTAACGTTAGGGTAAAAATTTGTATGGCTGTCGACGAAAAGTCCCCTGAATTGGGATAGGTTGTCGACGAAAAGTCATGTCTTTTTGGCATAGACCATTCTGAAAACTACTGAGTCTATTTTCTATGGAGTTTTTTTGGCCGTTGCTGCCAAGCTGTAGCATGGCAAGAATATGACAGGGATAGCCTACTAGTGCGAAAATTTACTCAAAAGTCGCTATCTTTAACTGTAAATACAGTAAGATTTAGAGTATGAAATGTATTATTTTTTTACATAGAAATATAGAGCAGACGTAGAGCTTTCATTCGAGGCCAGTTTGAAGATAATTGGACCAAAATTGCGTGTTGCGGCGGGGATATGAAGTTGTATGTCTTACCGGGCCGTGAAAAACCCCAACTTTCGCTGCCTGACCCTACCCTTTGGCTATATAGATGGAGCAGACGCGCGGGTGGGGGCTTTTGGTACCTCTGGGGGTGCCTCTGGGACTCTTGAGTGGCTTTGAAGTGCCTCTAGAACACTTAAGTAGCTTTGAAGTGCTTCTAACAGCTTTTAAGTAGCTTTGAAGTGCTTCTACAGCTTTTAAGTAGCTTTGAAGTGCTTCTACAGCTTTTAAGTAGCTTTGAAGTGCTTCTACAGCTTTTAAGTAGCTTTGAAGTGCTTCTACAGCTTTTAAGTAGCTTTGAAGTGCTTCTACAGCTTTTAAGTAGCTTTGAAGTGCTTCTAGAGCTCTTAAGTAGCTTTAGAGTGCCTCTAGAACTTTTGAGTAGCTCTGGGTTACCTCTGAAGCTCTTACGTAGCTTTTGTTATGGCTAAGGTGGAAACTTGCCTACCACTATGGCAAGGGCCAAGGGTTCCACTACTAATTAGCTACCACGGCTAAAGGTGAAGACTTACCCGCCAAGGGGATAACGCTGACCCTGCAATCGAACATAAGACCAATGCTAATTGACTGGAGTGATCACCCGTTAGGCTTGGCTGTTGATTCTCGCATCGTTTAGATAGGGCAGTACTACGGAAGGGTGTTCATCCGGAATGCAGCTTGATGCATATGTTCGGCCTACCGACGAACATTGCGGTTCGCGAACCGGCCAGGCCCATTCGCGAATCGGCCAATTCGTCGGTGGGCTGGCTGATTCGCGAATGGGCCAGCCCACCGACGAACACTAGTTTAGTACAAGTACCACTAGGTACCTCTACGTGCTACCAGTGATTGAGTATAGAGAAACATTCTGCTACCAGCATTAATTGATAAGCCAGTTACTGTGTGCTAGCACAGCCCTATTGCCACTGACAAGTTGCCACCTATAATTTGCCACTTGAAAGTTGCTGTCGGTGATAAGTTGCTACTTCTTACCCACATACTAGAAGATAATACAGACAGTTTAATTAATAATTCACTACGCTTCTAGACTACTGTAGTTAAGAATACCAATTTGTAATCATAACTAAATCATTGTTAATCGAAACACTAGAAGAAAATTCCTAAATATGCTTCTAGTATTCTTCTTACTCTAAGCGAAATTTTGGAGTGTTATCTTCATAGGTAGAGATTTCCGGAATCCTCCGCCATTCTGGTATTATATTGTGGCAGTAACAGAGATTGCGTTGATGCCAAGAATGAAAATTTTGGTGGTTGTATTACCAGAAACAGTAGATAATAAGAGCCCTGCAAGTGCCAAGTACCCACTTTAAGCAACCTCATCATGATAAACTTGTCAAGACAAAAATTTCATGTTCTTGTCTAGGTACCTGTTCTTCTCTTCGTTGTACATGCATACATCAAAAGGTTAAATGTTCTTATTCTTGTAATAAAAGCAATGCTGGTCAGTGTACTAACCAGGAGAATGAGAGTGAACATAGTGATGTATATAGTACTATTGTTTGTACATAGATGACTGCATAGGGGGATAGGAGACTGTGGAAATTGCTTAGCTGGCTGTATGATAGATCATTATTGCATTAAATCATAAGCGAGTATATATATTACATATAGGTACATCGAGGTACATTCATGTTCGCCGCTGGGCCAGGTGTTCGTGGCTGGGTGGCCCCGTGAAAAACACCATATGTTTTTCACGGGGCCGGCCGGTTCACGAATCGGCTGGCCGCCACCGACAACTACTTCTACAGAACGAGCGCTTGGAAGAAGACAACCTTCCGGGCACATCCAGAGGACGTGAGTTACATCAAAGCGAAGCTCGGGACCGCCCGAGAAAGAATATCACCTTCATTGTACAGAATTCAGAAGATTGCGAGTCGTTTCCCCAAGGTCAAGTTTTCAGAGTTTTTCTGAAGAGTCCCTACACAATTTTGAAGAATAGGGGCAGTTGCACCTAATTGGTGCTAGCACAGCCCCGGTGGTGCTGACTGACATCGATTTAAACCGGAAAGGGAATAGCGGCTAAGAACAGGCAACACCTGCCGAATACAGCAAGGCGCGATCAGCGGCGACATACCATATAAGGTAGTGATACAAGCGGCAGGTTTCAGAAACGGAAATAAGTCAAGGAAACAGAAAGAATGTCGGAAGAAATAGTACAGGGAATGGAATTCCTAGGACCAGTAGGAGATGGATGGATGGGGGAGGTTTATATAATGGACAGAAACGAGGTATGGTGTGTGGATGAGATCCACACATGGGAAAGGAAGGATTGGTGGTTAGCAAGGGTAGGGGAGGCGGGGGATGTAATTACGGTGGCAGAAAGGGTACGAAGAGCATGGAGAAAGGGCGGGGAGTATGATGGGCAGCTCGATATGATCGAGCAGTTGAGAAAGGATGCTATTGCAGTAGCGCAAAGAAGGGGGGTACCGGAAGTGATGCAGGTAAAAACTAGAAGTTTGACCGGGATTGGAGAAGTAGCAGCAGTAGTCAGACACTGGAGTGCAGATGCAGCGATGTTTAGAAGGTATGAGGAGGGGAAGGATGGGATTGTGATCGAGAAGGAGGAAGTAGTCCTAGAAAATGCTACCAGAGAATGTATTACGGTGAAGAAGGGACCTATAGTGGTTTTCAAGAAACAACAGGTCACCCCAAGAACAACGAGAGTGATGATGAGCTGGGGGAGGAGGGAAGAGGTAGAAAGAGAAAGGAGTGCCTCACCATGTGAGGGGAGGAGCAGAAGGAGCCAGGGGAGGAGGAGGAAGATCGAGGAGATTGGAGACTTACAACCAGACTTTGAGCCGATAGCCCCAATCTTGCCGATAATGCAGGAAGAGAGAGAAGAGATGGAAAGAGGGAAGGAGAAGGGGGAGACTGAGGGAGGAGCGGACGAAGAGATGGAGGAGGGCGGAGAGGAGGGAGGAGAGGAGGAGGAGAACGAAGAGCAAAGTGAGGAGGAGGAGCAGGGGCAGGGGCTAGGTAAGGAGGGAAAGACAGTATTAGCACTAGTGCATGCGGTGCAAGTACTGGACAAGAAGAGGGAAGTACTGAAAGAAAAGGGGAAGAAGGGAGAGGCGAAGGCAGTGGAGGCAGCGTGGCAGCAGGTAGCGGCCATTTTGGGAACGACTATATTCGAGGGAGGATGGAAGGAGTTGAGAAAGAAAATGGAGGAGGGGGAGGTGTTGGAGTATACGAGAAAGTGGGAGATAACAGAGAAGGAGGTGAAGAGGTGGAAGGAGGAGGCAAGAGAGGCATGGAGGCAGAAGAGAAGGGCAAAGGAAACGGAGATGGAGGAAAGAATGACAGAGTTGGAGGGGATGGTGAGAGAGATGCATGTAGCAATGGGGCTGGCCTCAGGGAAGGAGGAGAGGAGGCTAGAAAAAGAAAAGAAGAAGAGAGAGGAGGAAAAGGCAGAAGAGGAGAAGAGGAGGAAGAGAGAAGCAGAAATCCGGGAGATCCGGAAGTGGCAGGAAGAGACGGAAAAGAAGAAGAAGAGGAGGAGGAGAGGCGCAAGAAAGCGGAAGAGGAAAGCCAGAGGAAGATCACAGAAGAAAGAAGGGCAACGGTGAAGAGGGCGGAGGTATTGAAGGAGGTTAGCGCAGGTGATGGAGACACCCGGGAGCTCACAAGCAGAGGTGGCAGCTCTAGAGGAGAAAGAGAAGAAGTTGAAGGAGGAGGCAGAGAGGGCAGCAATGGAGGCGGAAAAGAGATTGAAGGGAGAACTGGACGATAGTGAGGGGGAGGAAGTTGTGGAAGAGAACTTTAAGGACAGTGCATAAGGGCGGCAGTACCATTCGGAAAGGAGGGGGTGGAGGAGAGAAATGTTTTGATAAAGAGGTGTGAGTCACTGTGGGAGGGAACAGCGAAGGAGGAGGGTGAGAGAGGGTGGAGAGTGGCACGAGTGGAGAGGAACCCGGCAGCTTCCAAGTTTGAGAGGACTTGGTTCTTGATAGACATCGGAGAGAAGGAGAGCCAGAAGGAAGTGATGGAGAAGTTTGGGGCATGGATGTGCCTGATCTTTGGGGAGGATCTCGTGAGAGTAGAGGTCCACAACAAGGATGCAGTCCCGCTGGTAATGAAGGGAGCTGACTATGAGGAGGGAAGGAAGATATAGAGGTGATGAGGAAGAAGTTGAAAGAGGAAAACCCGGACGTCAAGTTCGGGTCCAGACCACCAGTGCGCTTCGGTGTAGTACCACCATGGGGAAACCGCGAGTTTCGCAGCTCAAGTTTGAGGTGGTGGATGCGGATGAGGCAGTGAGGGTGTTGAAGAAAGGTTTGGTGTGGAGGGGCAGAAGAGAGTGGTAGAAAGATATAAGCCAGGGGGGCACACGCAGGCGGAGGGGCGGGTGAGTTACGCCAGCATGGCGGCAACGGCGGGGGTAGGAGGGCAGCAGCAGCAGCAGATGGGGAAGGGAGGGGTGGGGTATAACGGGTACTCAGGGGGACAGGTCATTCCTCCGGGAATAAGTTTCGGACCGCTGGGTGCAGGTCAGCAAGTGCAGGTAATAGGGACGCAGTTGGGCAGCCAGGGAAGCCAGGGGACGAATTGCTTTAAGTGCGGAAAGAAGGGGCATCTGGCGCGGGAGTGCAGGTTCCAGAAGGGCCAGATGGCATGTTATGCATGTGGCAAGTGGGGCCATATCGCAAGAATCTGTCCAGAGCGACCAAAACCGGTTACTCCAAATCAGAGTCAGAAGAGGGAGAGAGTGGAGGAGACTCCAATGAAGGAGAAGCAGGAGGAGCCAAGCAAGGCGGCAAAGGTGGTAGAGGTGAAGGGGAAGGAGAAAGCGGTGGAGACTGAGAAGAAGGCTGGAGTAAAGTTCTCGGGAGTTCTGTCGGAAGACTGGGACGAGAAGAAGAAGCTGCTGGAGCTAGGGGGCTTCCTCAAGGCAAGAAAAGGAGGAGAGAGGATGGAGATCGATGAGAGAAGCGATATGGAGGGGTCGAGGCACGACCGCGAGTAGTGCTAGGGGATTTGTTTGGAGATATGGACCTGCCAGAAGATGGATGGGAGGCAGAGAGCAGCGGGTACCAAGAGCCTTATGGTGAAGGTGGGGTACCTAAACGTCGGGGGGTCGTCAGTGGTAGGACATGTATGGAGAGAGAATATCTTTAAGGAGGGGTGGGACCTGGGCTTCGAGCAGAAGTGTGGAAGAGGAGGGAGGAAGGGGGGTGGAAGACAGGGTCACATCCAGGGCTGAGGAGGCGGGGGGAGGTGGGGGAGGAGACGAGGATTGTTGGGTGGGGAAGAGGAGAAGGGAAGGGGGAGAAGCGGGGGGGGGCGAATCTGGTATGGGGCAGAGTGGGAGAGGTCACGTGGGGGGGGTGTATGTGGAGGGGGATTGGAGGGAGGAGGAGTTTCGAGGATGGCTGGAGGAGGTGGTGGGAGTAGAAGGGAAGTGCGTACTCATGGGGACTGGAACGCACACAGCCCGATGTGGGGTCTGGAAGGGATAGGAGAGAACGGGAGAGGGAAGATTCTGAGAGAAATGATGGAGGGGGCAGGTTTTCGACTGGAGGGAGAGAGAGTGGGGACTTGGAGAAGAGAGATAGAGGGGGTGGTAAGAGAGTCGAGAATAGATTTGGTATGGGTGAGGGGGGTAGAGGTGAGAGGAGTAGAGCTGTGGGACATGGGGTCGGACCATTCGGCGATAGTGGTGAGCCTGGAAGCGGAAGGGAGAGAGCGAGAGGAGCAACGAGTCGTCCGAATAGACTGGGACAGGGTGGAAGAGGAGGTGGAGGGGTGGGGTGGGAAGTGGGGGAGGAGGAGAAGAAGGAGTGGCTAGAGAGGGTGGGGGAGGGGACGGCATATGAGAGGTTGAAAAGGTGGAAGAAGACACTCGAGAAGGAGGTGAGAATTGGGGGAGAAGTAAGAGATGGTGGACGGAGGAGATTGAAGAGATGAGAAAAGAGGTCAACAGGCTAGCGAGAGGCGGAGTAGGCGCAAGGGCAAGGTTGACGGACAGTGAGAGGGTGAGAGGGTGGAAGGCGGCGGTGCAGAAGTTGAAGTGGAAGATCCGGGAGGAGAAGAAGAAGTGTTGGAGAGATTTTGTGGAAGAGGAGGGGTTCAGCGACCCATGGAGAGTGGTGAGGGTGGCGAAGGACCCGTTCGGAGGGAAGGAGAAGATGGGGGTTTTAGCGGATGAGGAGGGGAGGGACCTGGAGGGGGACAGGGAGAAGGTGGAGGCCTTGGTAAGGAGAAACTTCTCCTGGAGGGAGGAAGAGGAGGGGATGGAAGGGAGAGAGGAGCCGCAGGTGGAGGAAATCGGGGAGGAGGAGAGAAGGAAAGTAGAGGAAGAGGTGAGGGCGGCAATCAGGGGGACCAAGAACAACTCAGCTCCGGGACCGGATGGAATCGGATACCGTTTGATCAAGGAAGCCCTGAAGACACCAATTGGGGACGAGGTGGTGAGAGAGATCGCCGAAAACTGGATGCGCAACCGGACTCCGGCGGAGTGGAGAGAAATGCGGGTGGTCATGATTCCGAAGCCAGGCAAGGATATTAAGACCACGAAAGCGTGGAGGCCAATCAACCTGATCAACTGTATCGGGAAGGTCGGGGAGAAGATAATGGCCAGTAGGCTTCAGAAGGAGGACCGCCTCTTCCACAGGTTGCAGCTTGGAGCCCGGAAAGGAAGGAATGCGATCCAGGCGATGACGAGGGCAGTGACCAAGGTGCAGAGGTGTCTGCACAGGGGGGGGAGAGCAGCGTGGGTGACAGCGGATGTTAAAGGAGGCTTTAACATCGTGAGGAGGGAGGTGGTGATGAGGAGGATAGAAGAGAGGGGGAGTGAGGAGGTGAAGAGGAAGCGGAAGTGGATGGAGGAATTTATGGGGGGAGGGAATTTGAGGTGTGGTGGGACGGCAAGGAGAGGGGGAGGGGCAGGTCGAATGTGGGGGTCCCACAGGGATCGCCGCTCTCGCCTGTTGTTTTCCTGATCTTCATGGCACCCACCATAGAAAAGATGGAGAGGAGGTTGAGGGGGGTGGCAACCGGGGCGGAGGTGGAGGTTCCATCGTATGTTGATGACCTGGCGGCAACAATCCTGGACTGGCATGGCTATTGGGATATGGCGCGGCTCAGGGAGAAGGTGAAGATGGTGATGGTGGAGGTGGCAGAAGAGGATCAAATCCCACTAGAAGAGTCGAAGTGGGAGATGATAACTTTCGGAGTGGGGAAAAGGTGGAAGAAGGAGGGGGAGATGCTGAAGTGGCTGGGAGTCATTTTCGATGAGAAGCTGACCTTCAGGGCGCATTGGCGAAATAGGCTGAGCAGGGCAAGGAGGCTGGCGGGGGCACTCTCGGGACTGGGCAACCGGGATTGGGGGATGTCACCACGGAGCTGGCGGCAGGCGTACACAGGGATGGTGAGGGCGGTGGCGATGTGGGGGAGTGAGATCGGGTGGAGAGGCCAGAAGGAGTGGAAGAAGGAGATGGAGCGAGTACAGCTGCAGGTTTTGAAGAGAGCAGCTGGAGGGGGGAGAGGTGCCGGGGTGGAAGGGGTGAATGCGGTATGCGGAGTGGAAGACGTGGAGACAGTCCTGGATGGCGCGCAAGCGAGAGCGATCGTCCGGGAGGTGGAGGCGCCGTCAGAGCTAGCGGAGCTCTGCACGGGTGACTTCAAGATGGGGAGTGAGGAGAGAGAAGAGGAGGCGAGAAATTGGAGAGACTGGGGGATGCAGTGGGCACTGGGGAAAGAAGACGGGTACGAGGCAGTGCTAGACCGCTGGCAGGGCCAGTGGGCAAGATTCGCCGGGGAGGAAGAAGAGATCTCGTGGGGAGGAGAATGCGAGAAGGTGGAAGTAGAGTTTGCAGAGAGGCTGGGGCGAAAGACGGGAGGGAGAGAGGAGTGGGAGACCTCGATTGAGGAGGCCGGAAGAGGGAGAGCGGTTCTCTTCTCGGATGGTAGTAAGGTCGGGGACAGCAAGGTGGGGGCGGGGGTGTGGGGGAGATCAGCGGTGGTGGCGGAGGTAGTAGGGAGAACGGCGACGGTTTTTGACGGGGAGGTGAGGGGGGTGACAAGGGCGCTGGAGGGTGTACCGGAGGAGGTACCGGTCCTGGTTTGCTTAGACTCTGAAGCTGCTGTCATGGCGATTCAGAAGGCAGGCAAGGAGGGAAAGGGAAAGACGGAGGATGTGAGAAGGGTGGTGAATGCAGTGGCGAGAAGAAAGAGGAAGGGGGGGGATGCGAAACTGTTGTGGGTAAAAGCTCACATCGGAATCGCAGGCAATGAGAAGGCGGATGAGTGGGCGAAGAAGGGGACGGTGATGCAGGGGAAGGAGGTGGCCACCGGAAGTGGGGTGCGCCAGAGGGTGAAGGCGTGGAGGAAGGAGAAGAGAGAAGTGGAGGGTTTTGGAGGAGGAAAGGTCATGGAGTGGAATAGGATAGCAGTATCCAATTTCACTGCCTTGCGCCTGGAGAGAGGGAGGTGTGCGGTGTGGTTGAAGAGGATAGGGGCGGCTGAGTCGGATAAGTGCAGGTGCGGGGAGGTGCAAACCGGGGAGCACCTCGCTTTCCGATGCAGAAACCAGAAGAACCGTCCAGAAGGCTTTGAGAGGTGGGGCGACATGGAAAAGAATTGGAAGAGAAAGGCGGAGAATGGGGAGGAGTATGACGTTTTGGAGAATTTCTTCGCTGGGGTCAAGTTCTAGAAGGTGGGAGAATGCGGGGTCAAGTTCTAGAAGCTAGGAGAGCGGGGGCGACGGCGCGTGGGGGCCATGTACGTAGAGAGTTAGTTTAGCCTGTCTCCGGGCTATGAGGGCTTGCCCAGGGACCCTGCCATGGCCAAGTGCTACAAGCGGGGTTATGTGATTTAATAAAAAAAAAAAAAAAAAAATCCTTTCTCCATGCCTTGACTCGCTAGCGCACTCCGCTCCCGGTGGCCACCTCCCTCCCCTTCTGCGCCCTCCCCTTCTTTGCCATCTCATCTGCCTTCTCGTTGCTTGCGATTCTGATGTGAGCTTTTACCCACAACAGTTTCGCATCCCTCCCCTTCCTTTTTCTTCTCACTACCACATCCAGCGCCCTTCTCACGTCTTCTGTTTTTCTCTTTCTTCCCTGCCTGCCTTCTGAATTGCCATGATAGCAGCTTCGGAATTCAGGCAAAGTAGTACTGGGACTTTCTCTCCCACACTCTTCAAAGCTCTTCTCACCCCCTCACCTCCCCATCAAAGACCATCGCAGTTCTCCCTACCACCTCCGCCACTGCCGCCGACCTCCCCCACACCCCCGCTCCTACCTTACTATCCTCAATCTTGCTGCCATCCGAGAAAAGAACAGCCCTCTCTCTTCCAGCTTCTGAGATTGAGGTCTCCTACTCTTCTCTTCCTCCTATCTTCCTTCCCAACCTTTCTGCTAACTCCACCTTTACTTTCTCACAATCCCCTCCCTATGAGATCTGCTCCTCCTCCTCTGAGAACCTCGCCCACTCTCCCTGCCAGCGGTCCAGGACTGCCTCATACCCATCCTTCTCCCCAGTGCCCACTGCACCCCCCAGTCTCTCCAATTCCTTGCCCCCTCCTCCCCCTTCTTATTCCCCTCTCTGAAATCCTCCATGCACAGCTCTGCTAGCTCTGATGGTGACTCCACCTCCCGGATAAACCATCCAGGACTGTCTCCACATCTTCCACTCCACACACCGCATTCACCCCTTTCACCCCCGCTCCTCTACCCCCTCCAGCTGCCCTCTTTAGGACCTGCAGCTGTACCCGCTCCATCTTCTTCTTCCACTCCTTCTAACCCCTCCACCCAATCTCACTCCCCCACATTGCCACTGCCCTCACTATCCCCGTGTATGCCTGCCACCAACTCCACGGCGACATCCCCAGTCCCTGTTCCCCATTGTCGCAGCTAAATTATCCACGTATGATGGCACCTTCACCTCCGCTCCGGTGGCTACCCTTCTCACCCTCTCCTCCATCTTCTCGATTGTGGGTGCTATGAAGATCAGGAAAATGACTGGCGAGAGTGACCCTTGTGGCACCCCACATTCGACCTGCCCCTTTCGAATTTCCTCGTTGTCCCACCACACCCCGAACTCCCTTCCCCCCATGAACTTCTCAAGCCACCTCTTCTTCTTTCTCACCTTCTCGCTCCCCCTCTCCTCTATTCTCCTCAGCACCACCTCCTTCCTTACGATGTTAAAGCGACATTTGACATCCACCATCACCCACGCCGCCCTCTCCCCCCTCTGCACTTTGGTCACCGCCCTCGCCATCGCCTGGATCACATTTCTCCCTTTCCAAGCTCCCAGCTGGAGCTTGTGGAAGAGACGGTCTTGCAATGAAACAGAGATGCATAGTTATCCCCTTCGTGCTGCTTTGTTCACCGCAGAGAGGCCTTGTGAACAACTGGCATAGATCAAACGAGCATCTCGCACAGGGATCCCGTTCGCAGAAGAAGGTCGGTTGATTTTGACTCCAAGGTGTCCCTGAGGAGCCAGAGTAAGCAAGATCGAAACAACTGTGGCTGGCACAACAAGGTCAGGATTACTCCACCAGCGGGAGTAGCAGTAGTACTCGGACTCGAGATCTCTCCCTACACAGGGAACGCAAGGTGGGGCGACAGCATATACTAACATAATCTAAGATGAAGATAATAGGGGCAGCCTTATAGCCCAGCGCATCAACACAAGTTATTCATAGGGTGGCACTTACCGGAAGCAGCAAACGTGCAGACAATGTCCATCCATCACCATTCATCAAATTGAATCCTGTACTTACTCACGTTACTCTACCACCTATTTTTGCTTCTTGAATAAAGATGTTTATGCCACGGCGACTGCCGCGTGGAAGTGGAGCCAAAAATTGAACGCACCCTCGTTCTGTTATAGTTCAAATTTCTTTTAACCTTTTATATAATTAATCCATATCGTTACGTATCATGAAGGTACGTACACAGTGTGGTGGTAACCACGGTACCGATGGAAAGAATAAGGCCATACGCGGGCCGGCGCAGTACTCAGCGGTAGAGCCACATGATGACACATGCATGGGATGAGGAAGAAAATTATGATTAAGAAGCGAGACATGTATGTATAGGCTCAGTTGGAAGGCGAAGGTGGTCTATAAATTGTATGTAGATAGGACTGTGTGGAGGGACATGGAGACAGACATACACGGAGATATACAGACATGGACAGATATGGACTCGCACAGACAAGACAATTGAAGACCCTTTCTTTGACAATTGATCATTGAGGTCGCCCTTGAGGCTTCGTTCCGCCAGCTCTAGATACCGGTACCCGTGCGAAACAGTGGATGCTGTCTAGCCGTCATCACAACAGGAGATAAAAACCAAATTCATAAATTAGCTCATGCTTCTCTTGGTAAGCGAATAACGATCCCGTTTTATCAATCCACCCATTGCAGCAGTTCCAGCAATTTTTTTCTCGTTCTTTCTCCTCCCCTTTCCAGGGGTTCTTCACCACTGGATCATCTCCCAGTGTGGACAGGCAGGGAGAGTATACGATGATACTACGTCTGCATGTACGAAAGGACCGAATCTAAGACTTGGTGGGCTATCAATAGCTAAGCAGTAGCAACGCAAAATAGAGCAATCAATTCGAGCTGTAAGGCACTGGCACTGGCAGTCGCATAGCGAAAAAAAAAAACAAGCAGGAAAAGAGAAAGAAAAGAAGGGCACACTGTCCCCCTAACCACCCACCCTCACACCTATATATCACCAGCTGATGGCTAAGCCAGAACGTACTGTAGGCATCAAGACCAAGCCAAGAACTGAGTAAGCTTCTCGCCGGCAATTCAACTCACTATCCCACACTGGCCATCTCCTCCAGTCTTCCAATGTGTGCTCAGCGGTTTCTTCCCCATCTCCGCACCACCGATATATAGTCCGCCCCTGCAACAGGCTGGTAGCCTGTATGCGGGGTTATGGGGCCTCCCCCTCCCCCCCCCCCCAAAAAAAAAAAAAGACATGTTCAGCCTCACCCGCTTTGTCAATCTTGAACCTGTTGCTGGCACATCTCTTGCAATCTCCGTTCTCCATCTCTTAACGTTCATCGTTATTCCTGCCTCTGTAACAATTTCCTCCTCGCAGGGCACGCCTCGCATTGTTATCGGAATACATATTTAGATCTTTTGGAGAAATAGATGTGCGGACCAATAAACTCACCATCTCACCTCACTTCCCAACGTGCATAAAACGGGTCTCTACCTGCAGCCCTTGTCATGGAACTCTGTCCCGCATTCCCTGCCGCAAAGCGCGCATATCCACCACACATTGTGCCGCTTCATACATGTCCCACACTCTGAACACCTCCATCTACCCCCCACCACTACGTTCGCTGCCTCTTCAGGACCTGCAGCCCCGGCTAGCCCCCTCGCTTGCCGCTGCTCAAGCAAGGCCATCTCATCGTTCTCCAGCTTACATAGCATACACAGACTCATTTCGTATGTGTCCTGTACGCCAGGTTGTGCGCTGCAGGAGCACAGGCTGGGTGTAAAGACCCACCACCTGTCCTGTCTAACGTTGCAGTTCGGCCCCTGGGGCCGGTGGCGACAAAACTTGCGGCGATAGCAGCTTGAACAGTGAGGTTTGCAGTTGAGGTGGAAGGAAACTTCATTGTCGCGGCAGAGGGTCCGAGAGACAGTGCAGTCCTTTAGCAGAAAATGTCAGCAAAGGAGCTTATTGTCGCACGGCTTCTTCTAGAGGTGTCATGAACCTGTGACCTTAGAAGCATCAAGTCCAACAGACTACCTACCGTACAAATTTGCTCTCCACAGCTCCAACACTGCCCCTTACTCTCCGAACTACAGGTCAACTTCTGCACCATCTCTGCTCCCATTGCCCCTAGTGCTGCTGCCCTCACAGTCTTGGAGACCCTCATCAAGCTCCTAAAATCTGCATGATGACATGCTCCCACCAGGGCCGTAGAAATTCCATAACTTCCTAGCATCTTTGACAAATGCACTTCAGCCCTTGATATCTTGACTAGTCCTGCACCGTGCTTTTGTAGTCCAACCTCAACATCTGCAGCTGCAGCTGCTCGTGCTTGTCTTTTCTTTTCAAGCTCCATCTGAGCCTTCTGGACTTCGAGTTCATGTCTTGCGTGTCGCCGTGCTGTGCGTCGCTGTGAGGCACGGTTCCAGTAGCGTAGATAGCATATGCCCAGATTAAGAGGGCACAACAGGTAACGCATGAAGGGCACCCTATATGCCTTATAGATCGAACATGAGACCATGAGGCAAGCGAACCCCGAAACAACACTATATAACCACTAACGTTATCAACCATCTCTAATCTCTTTCCCCGCACCGGCCCAAAGCAGCACACCACTAAGGTTAACTTACGCCATTGCTATCTCTGTCCTCCACACCAACACAAACTCGCCACACATGCCCCCTGGACCTAACTTCCTGCCTTCAGGACCGAGCGGTAGTTCCCCTAACAAATCGAAATAGCTCTTTCCATCCCCACCAACTGGTTTCAACCGCTCAAGGTTAACACACTTGCCGAGTGGCCTAGGAAGAGTTTTTGCTTGCACTATCGCCGCCACCACGAAGCCCGCAGTGAGCATCAAGTCCATGAGTGCACAGATGAAGAGATACCTGAGGTGGGAGGTGCGGTCAGGGCTACATCCCTTCATGAGATGGTCGAAAATGAATACAAGGCACCAGGAACCTCCAATGCAGCCCTGCGGTCACGTCAAGTCATTACATCGGCCTCGCAAAGTGGGGACAGAGCATTAATGCGACAAATGGCAGAAAGGGGAAGCAGGAAAGTTACAAATATAGCCCCGAGAACTGTTGCTATCACGAGCTGGGGTGGGTAAGGTGGATCTCGCAGGGCAGAATGGCCGATGATGGATTTCGCATATAAGGCAGAACTGGTTCCAACGAGGTACGTGAGAGAGAGTGCTATGAAGCGCATAAAAAACAAAAGCATATATTCTTTCAAACTCCACATCTTCAGTTTTCGATCGAATTCGACTTTCCAAGCAAGGTAATTGTTTGTTAGTCAAAGGGAGGAGAACGGCTTTGGATGATGGAGGGGCAGTCAATCGTATACTGGATCGCGAGTCAACGCAACTTGAGATGATGACAATCCCTACCCCGCATCCTTGTTTGATGTACATTTTTATAATCTTCACTGGTTCCACACAGGTTACACAAAGCACCTCATGCAAGCCACTATTGCCCGCCATACCGTATTAACTCACTTAAGAGGTACCCCCCCCTTAGCGCTCTAGCGCGCATTTGCCGAGGTCTTGGCAGCCAAGACCGCGCTAGTGCGCCTATAAATTAGTATTAGTATCCGTACCTCCGAATTATAGGCTACCGGTATAATGAGGATTGTAGCTTGCCGTTTTCCCCATCCAGACTTTTTACTTTTAACCCATACAGTTTTTTTTCCTCTAAACTCGTAAGTTTTACCTTCCAAATATTCCCATGGCAATGGTGTTTGATCCATATTGATAATATTCGAGATGAGGTACCGTCCAACCGTCCGCATTACATCAGTACTGGCATCTCGTAACTGCGAATTTCGGCGATTGAAACATAGGAAGTTAATGATAAGCTCCTGATATTCCTCTGGTGTCTCTTGAGCTTTATTGGTGATGGAGCGAAGGGTGATTTCATTACGAGCTAGAAATCCCCGAAACCAGCCTTGAGAAAATCGAAATTGTGTAGGAGAATTAGGATAGAGTTCGCTAAATAACTGCTTTGAAGTTCGCTCAAACCATCGGTGGCGCACAACTCGACCTGCCTTTCGTTTTGCAGCAAAAGCAACAACAAGTGTCTTCTCAAGCTCTTTCCATCGTGCGAAACTATATCGTATTCTCTGGGTTTTTGCTTGTGCCTCTAGCAATAATTGTTCTTGCTAAATATTTAAAGGCTCAGTAAAATACTAATAAGCAATAAGTCTAGGTTACAAACCTTTTTCCACTTTGTTATTTGATTTTTTTGCTTAAGGCCGAATCTTTGCTGAACCTCCTTGCGTGTAGGTTTTCTAAACCCACCTTTACCATCATCAATTTGTGTATGAAATGCCCAAGCTAAAACCCCAAGCTTAAAGGTAACACTTCTAGCACGTTTACTTCTAGATGGTGTAGCAATTGCTCTAGGAATCCAGCGTGGGGTTGCTGGTATCGGCTCTCTTCTTGGTCCAGGGCGGCTTTTTAATGCTTTTGAATAGCGAGGTGTATAAGGGGTTACGGGTGCTGGCTGCTGCTGCTGCTGCTGCTGCTGTAATGATATGCATGAGAATATTGATGTAAGATCATGTACTGGGCCATCAAATATAGGATTATCAAGAACTGAAGGCATATTGTTAGAATTAAGGGTAATCACGGGACTATTTAGGTACCAGTAGTTTGTAACCAGACTAAAGTAGTTTATGATTATTGTACCTTACTATAGAGCACGCGTTTAGTACCTCAGAAATACATTAGCGCGTAGTCTTGGCACTATTAGCGCGGTACTGGCTGCCAAGACCTTGACAAATGCGCGCTAGTGCGCTAAAGGGGGGTACCTCTTAAGTGAGTTAATACGGTAGCCTATCAGGCGGCACGCGAGTAATGATATAAAAAAAAAAAAAAAAAAAAAAAAAAAATATTGCTGCCACACATCACGGCAACCAACTTACGTAAATTACGTGAGTAGCGAAAAGTCTTGGTTAATATTATGCAGTATCGGGAAAGGTAAATACATATATCCTGCATTATGCAAGTCGCGAGACATGCAGCAGAGCGGACCACCCAGCAAGAAACACAACAGCTTAAGTACCCAACAAATGCTACTGGAATTCTGAGAAAAGATTTAGAATCCTGGATTAGTAATTTCAAGCGGTCCATTATTTTTCCAGATTTCTTATGCTATTTGGATGTTTTTAAAACTTATCAAGCAATAAATATTGAAAAGTAGTGAAAGGAGAGTCTGCTCCGCTGTATGTCTCGCAACCGCCTTACGTATGATTCCGGAATATGCTTATCGCAATCGCAGTCCTTTGAATACTTGTCTTGAATATGAATCTTTCTTTCAGCAATTCAGACTGCAGACTACCCACATAAATTTCTTCCAAAGATACGATCCAGAGCCTCATCAAGGGTCCTACGGTACTCCATGATCTAAAACTCGGACTCTTACCTGTGGCAAGATCCCTTTGTCTGCCCACGCACCTAGGAATTGACGACGTTTCTTCCTAAGGGAAATATTTTGTGAGAGCCCATTGAGATCGTCTCCATATGAAGTGAAATTCGACGGACAAAGCGGTTTCTCCGGTTTGAGCTCTGCATACCTTCTGTTAAAAAGAGATTTCTAAATCCGCTAGAATTCTGCATGCCAAGAACTATGTTTTGTAAAATCTCTACATCATAGATTGAAAGGATGGTCCCTTTTTTTTTTTTTTTTTTTTTCACGTGACCCCGCTTGTAGCTGTTCGCCATGGCAGGGCAAGGATGGTCCCCAAACCATGTTAGAACGAGGTGAGGACTGTTTCAGTTGGAGGAAAAGGTGAATCCATGGATGAGAAAGATTGTTGCGGCAGGCAAGATGGTTGGCGAAGAAAGAAAGTAGAGAGGGGAAGAAGACTAGCATGAATGTTATCTACCTAGAGCGAAAGATAGAATCAGATACCGTAGCCAAATACCAGCGAAGGTAAGGTTATCGGGCAAGTGGTACCACTCGTGCCTGTATGACTGGGACGCAGTGGACAGAAAGAGGAAGGGGAGGGATGTGGAGGAAATGGATACAATTGCTCGAGTTTTTTGTTTGGCTTTATTGTGTGCTTCCTCCGCATCTTCTGAAAGTTATACTCTTCTTGTGTTTATTTGTTATATAGGGGATACTTTTGTAGGTAGTTGCACACAGGCGCCTGTCTCCGGGCCATGAGGACTTCGGTCCAGGGTCCCTGCGATGGCAAGTAGCTGCAAGCGGAGTTATCTAATGTAAAAGTTAAAAAAAGAAAAAAAGAAAGTATGCCGTTCCTCTCCCTCCCCCTTCAGGGACTTTCCATTATCATACCTAATATCTTCTCCCGCACGCCGCAGCGAAATGTCTCTATCCAGTCACTTTTTCTGACTGGATGCAGGTAGGGGTAATTTTTTTTTTTTTTTAATTTCATTACTCGCGTGCCGTCTGATAGGCTATGTCGAAGGGGTAAGCGACGCTAGCTATGTATATTAAAGCGACCGCCAATCTAGTAGTACGTACAACCCATGCTCAGATCCATGCCAACATTTATCTATCATACGGTATCTACTTCGGCATCCTCCTTAACTATCCTGCATAAGTGCAGAACAATAACATCCTGAATGTGGTTGCCTGCACTGTCATCGCGTTCCTGAATTTCTTGATATTCCGGCGTTTCAGTCACTCTACTCCGTCAAGTCACTTTCCTCCATGAACTTTGTGATCCTTCAGTCATTCTCAGCCATGAGTGTGGAATGATAACATCTCGAGTGTGATTTCAGTAATATCATCATGCTCTTGAATATGGAGCCACTTGCTATCAAAATTAAGAACCCTTGAGAAAATGCATAAGCTTGTAGTTGAGGTCTCGCAGCACTCGGTTTAGCCCATAGCTCTCTCCCTTCTCTGGCCTTTTCAAATATGCAGCCACCACAGCAGCAATGATTTCACGGGCACGTAGGAGTGATGCGGACATTGTCGTCAATTTTAAAATACGTGAGCGTGAGACGAGCCGATGTGACGCGAGGCAATGGGGGTGAGACGATATGAGGCGAGGCGAGGAGATGTTAGCTGAGGCAGTAGGAGGCAATACCAGTGGGTAGAGGTGAGACAGCATGAGAAGTATCGATCAATCTTTTTTTTTTCCAACGGTTTTAATCAATCCTTGCATGGATCTGAGCATGGGGTGTACGTAATACTAGATTGGCTTTAAATACATATATAGCTAGTGTCGTTTACCCCTACCTACATCCAGTCAGAAAAAGTGGCTGGACAGAGTCATTCCGTCTCCTCAGCCTTCCCATGTGTTTTGTGGTTACTTCCCGTTCGTTTTTTTCGTTTCAAAATATCATTACTCGCATACCGCCCAAAGGGCTATGACAAGAATAAATACAAAAGAAATATCAATGAAAATTGGAACCTTCCACACCCTCATCTCTCCACCCATCTCGTCAACTCCACCAGAGGGCTGGGTCATCCTCTTTGCCCATCGGTGGGTCCCTAATCACTTACTGCCTGTTCTCTGCACTACTGATATATATTCCATTCCATCCCCTCTGCCAATCTTGAATCTCCATCACCTCAGCCAATTCTTCAGCATTATCCTAGCGTACATGCCAATTTTACCGCCCCGCCATGGCGAACAGCTGCAGGCGGGGTTATGTGTTTTTTTTTTGAAAAAAAATGTCAATTATCCTAAGCTCTGCAGTAGCTTGTACCTTAGTTCCAATCAGTTCCATGCCTCCGCTCTCCCTCGTTTGGCATTCATCCATATTCGTCATTCTGTAACTACCTCCCTTGACCCTGTAAATGTCTCATTTCAGTAAGGTAGGCCTCTTCAGTAATCAGCATATATGTTCGGGGCCAGCCATCTTATCCGAACCACTCATGACTGGCCTGGGCTAGTTATGAGTGGCCCGACCCAGTCGGTAACTGGGCTACTCATCACTAAAGCGGGCCACTAACCAATTAACAAGGATAAAAGACCAAAAACGAGCCAAGATGCATAACTACATACATGAGTGAAGATGTTGCCGCTAAAAAAAAATATCGCGTACCATCTCTTACCGCTGTTCCCTATGGCAGGTCAACTGACATGGATAATACTATGAACATCATCAGGAGGTTGTTTCCCTGCCATAGGCTTGTAGCTTGTATGTGGGGTTATGTGAACCAAAAAAAAAAAAAGGAGGTTGTTTCCAGGGATCTAGACCCAAATGTCCAGGCCCGGGGTGAAAATTCCTTGCGTAGGATTATCTAGCCCGTGGCGCAACTATCCCCGATGGCTCCATGGAGCATTCCTGGCACCAGAAAAATCACCCTATTGGAACTGTCGCTGTCGTTTCCCGCAGTGCATTAGCGACCCTCTCTCCTCCCTGTCCCACACAATTGCCACTGACCCCCTGGCTCCTCTCCTCCCCTATTCCATCTCCAGAAACTCTCCTACCTTCCTTTATTCCCCTCCAATGTTTCCTATTCTTGTTTTCCCCTACTCTTGCTTCCTCCCCCTTCCACTTCTTTCACATCTATAGCTGCTCACTTCCCCTCTTCACGATATCTCCTCCGCTCCTTCTGGCATGATGAACCTCATCATGCTCTGCATACTATCTTGGACTTCAACGCGAATCCTCACAGCGAGAACCATCTTACGCTCCCTACTGCGCGTGGATCAAAAGCATAGCCAGGCGAGAGTTAGAACACCGGCAGAGTACCGTCTAGTAGCATTTAAACTGCCGCATTCAATTTGAAGTCCCCTGCAACGAAACAGAGATGCATAGTTATCCCCTTCGCGCTGCTTTGTTCACCGCAGAGAGGCCTTGTGAACAACTGGTAGAGGTCAAACGAGCATCTCGCACTTGGATCCCGCTCACAGACGAAGGTCGGTTGACTTTTGCTCCAAGGTGTCCCTGAGGAGCCAGAGTAAGCAAGTTCGAAACAACTGAGGCTGGCACAACCAGGTCTGGATTACTCTACCAGCGGGAGTAGCAGTAGTACTCGGACTCGAGATCTCTCCCTACACAGGGAACGCAAGGTGGGGCGACAGCGTATACCAACGTAATCTAAGATGAAGATAATGGGGCAGCCTTATAGCCCAGCGCATCAACACAAGTTATTCATGAGCGTGACATTTACCCAAAACAGCAAACGCGCAGACAATCTCCATCCATCCCTATTCATCAAATTGAATCCTGTACTTACTCACGTTACTCTAACACCTCTTTTGCTTCTTGAATACAGATATTTATGCCACGACGACTGCCGCGTGGAGGTGGAGCCAAAAATTGAACGCGCCCTCGTTCTGTTATAGTTCAAATTTCTTTTAACCTTTTATATAATTAATCCATATAGCTACGTATCACGAAAGTACATACAAAGGAGATAAAAACCAAATTCATCAATCAGATCATGCTTCCCTCGGTAAGCGAATAACGATCCCGTTTTATCAATCCACCCATTCCAGCAGTTCCAGCAGTTCTCTCGTTCTTTCTCCTAACCTTTCCAGGGATTCTTCACCACTTGATGATCTCCCAGTGTGGACAGGCCGAGAGTATACGATGATACTACGTCTGCATGTACGAAAGGACCGAGTCTAAGACTTGGTGGGCTATCAATAGCTAAGCAGTAGCAAGGCAAAATAGAGCAGGCAAAATAGAGCAATCAATTCGCGCTGTAAGGCACTGGCATTCGCATAGCGAAAAAAAAAAACAAGCAGGAAAAGAGAGAGAAAAGAAGGGCACACTGTCCCCCTTACCACCCATCCTCATACCTATATATCACCAGCCGATGACTAAGCCAGAACGTAAAGCCTGTCTCCGGGCTTCGAGGGCTTGCCCAGGGACCCTGCCATGGCTTGGCGCTGTAAGCGGGGTTGTTCTGGGGTTATGTGATTTTTAAAAAAAAAAAAAAAAAAAAAAATAAGTCAGAACGTACTGTAGGCCTCAAGACCAAGCCAAGAACTGAGTAAGCTTCTCGCCGGCAATCCAACTCACTATCCCACACTGGCCATCTCCTCCATTCTTCCAATGTGTGCTTAGCGGTTTCTTCCCCATCTCCGCACCACCGATATATATTCCGCCCCTGCAACAGGCTGGTAGCCTGTATGCGGGGTTATGGGGCCCCCCCTCCCAAAAAAAACAAAAAACAAGACATATGTTCCGCCTCACCCGCTTTGTCAATCTTGAACCTCCAGGCCGTTCTCCATCTCTTGACGTTCATCGTTATTCCTGCCTCTGTAACAATTTCCTCCTCGCAGGGTACGCCTCGCATTGTCATCGGAATACATATTTAGATCTTTTGGAGAAATAGATGTGCGGACCAATAAACTCACCATCTCACCTCACTTCCCAACGTGCATAAAAAACGGGTCTCTACCTGCAGCCCTTGTCATGGAACTCTGTCCCGCAATCCCTGCCGCAAAGCGCGCATATCCACCACACATTGTGCCGCTTCATACATGTCCCACACTCTGAACACCTCCATCTACCCCCCACCACTACGTTCGCTGCCTCTTGAGGACCTGCAGCCCTGGCTAGCCCCCTCGCTTGCCGCTGCTCAAGCAAGGCCATCTCATCGTTCTCCAGCTTACATAGCATACACAGACTCATTTCGTATGTGTCCTGTACGCCAGGTTGTGCGCTGCAGGAGCACAGGCTGGGTGTAAAGACCCACCACCTGTCCTGTCTAACGTTGCAGTTCGGCCCCTGGGGCCGGTGGCGACAAAACTTGCGGCGATAGCAGCTTGAACAGTGAGGTTTGCAGTTGAGGTGGAAGGAAACTTCATTGTCGCGGCAGAGGGTCCGAGAGACAGTGCAGTCCTTTAGCAGAAAATGTCAGCAAAGGAGCTTATTGTCGCACGGCTTCTTCTAGAGGTGTCATGAACCTGTGACCTTAGAAGCATCAAGTCCAACAGACTACCTACCGTACAAATTTGCTCTCCACAGCTCCAACACTGCCCCTTACTCTCCGAACTACAGGTCAACTTCTGCACCATCTCTGCTCCCATTGCCCCTAGTGCTGCTGCCCTCACAGTCTTGGAGACCCTCATCAAGCTCCTAAAATCTGCATGATGACATGCTCCCACCAGGGCCGTAGAAATTCCATAACTTCCTAGCATCCTTGACAAATACACTTCAGCGCTTGATATCTTGACTGTTCCTGTACCGTGCTTTTGTAGTCCAAACTCAACATCAGCAGCTGCAGCTGCAGCTGCTTGTGCTTGTCCTTTCTTCTCAAGCTCCATCTGAGCCTTCTGGGCTTCGAGTTCACGTCTTGCGTGTCGCCCTGCTGTGCGTCGCTGTGAGGCACGGCTCCAGTAGCGTAGATAGCATAAGGGCACCCTATATGCCTTACAGATCGAACATGAGCCCATGAGGCAAGCGATCCCCGAAACAACACTTTATACCCGCTAACGTTATCAACTGCACAGGCCCAAAGCAGCACACCACTAAGGTTAACTTACGCCATTGCTATCTCTGTCCTCCACATCAACACAAAGTCGCCACACATGCCCTCTGGACCCAACTTCCTGCCTTCCGGACCGAGCGGTAGTTCCCCTAACAAATCGAAATAGCTCTTTCCATCCCCACCAACTGGTTTCAACCGCTCAAGGTTAACACACTTGCCGAGTGGCCTAGGAAGAGTTTTTGCTTGTGCTACCGCCGCTACCGCGAAGCCCGCAGTGAGCATCAAGTCCATGAGTGCCCAGATGAAGAGACACCTGAGCTGGGAGGTGTGGCCAGGCCTACATCTCTGTATGAGATGGACGAAAATGAATACAAGGCACCAGGAACCTCCAATGCAGCCCTGTGGTCACGTCAAGTCATTACATCGGCCTCGCAAAGTGGGGACAGAGCATTAATGCGACAAATGGCAGAAAGGGGAAGCAGGAAAGTTACAAATATAGCCCCGAAAACTGTTGCTATCACGAGCTGGGGTGGGTGAGGCGGATCTCGCAGGGCGGAATGGCCGATGATGGATTTCGCATATAAGGCAGAATTGCCTCCAACGTTGAACATGAAACTGAGTGATATGAAGCGCATTAAATACAAAAGCGTATATGCTATCCAACTCCACATCTTCAGTTTTCGATCGAATTCGACTTTTCCAAGCAAGGTAATTGTTTGTTAGTCAAAGGGAGGAGAACGGCTTTGGATGATGGAGGGGCAGTCAATCGTATACTGGATCGCGAGTCAACGCAACTTGAGATGATGACACCTACCCCGCATCCTTGTTTGATGCCATACTCGACATTTTTATAATCTTCACTGGTTCCACACAGGTTACACAAAGCACCTCATGCAAGCCACTATTGCTCGCCATAGCCTATCAGGCGGCACGCGAGTAATGATATGAAAAAAAAAAATGAAAAAAAATATTGCTGCCACACATCACGGCAACCAACTTACCTAAATTACGTGAGTAGCGAAAAGTCTTGGTTAATATTAGGCAGTATCGGGAAAGGTAAATACATATATCCTGCATTATGCAAGTCGCGAGACATGCAGCAGAGCGGACCACCAGCAAGAAACACAACAGCTTACCCAACAAATGCTACTGGAATTCTGAGAAAAGATTTAGAATCCTGGATTAGTAATTTCAAGCGGTCCATTATTTTTCCAGATTTCTTATGCTATTTGGATGTTTTTAAAATTTATCGAGCAATAAAAATGGAAAGTAGTGAAAGGAGAGTCCGCTCCGCTGTATGTCTCGCAACCGCCTTATACGTAGTACAACGTCGGGACGAGGCTAGTACTCGGGGCAGGGGTAAGTCTTCAGAAAGCGAGAAAAGTTGCATACAATATGACAGGGGTAGTTGCTAGGATTGGATCCAGCTGCTTGTTATGTAGAAAGTATTGCCTACACGCTTCGCATAGTTACATGCTTCTTTTGTTTCCAACCCACTCGCATAAGTCTACTGTCCAGTCACAGCAAATCCCCGCTGAAGCCTGCATAAGAGCAAAATGAAAATCAAAGGCATACGCAAAGATTTCAATTATAAAATTCGCAACCGAGAAACTACTCGAGATGAGCGCCTCCGAATCATTACTTTACGTGATGATGCACAAATGAAGTGGAAAGATATAGCAGCTCTTGTCAATGTAGACTATCGATCATGTGAAGCGATTTATAGACGAGCGAAAATACTTGGTACTCCAAGTAATAGAAAAAGAACTAGCCGTCCCATTCTTTTTACCGAAGAAGAGAAGCAGCGGTTGAAGGAGTTCGTTACACGAGATCGCTATACACGGCGGTTATCCTGGGAAGAAATTAAAGAAGCCGTAGGATATGAGTGCTTAGCACGTGCAGTCCAAGAAGCGATGAATATTACAAAAGATACCCTCGAAAAAAATGGGGCATCCGAGATGATAACAAACCGAAACGAGTTGCAAGGTGTTAGAAACGTCTACATTTTACGGAGGAGGATTGGTTACGTGTTATTTGGACAGATAAATCTACATATAACACCGTGGGTTTCGGACATCGACCATTGGTAATTCATCATGCAAGTGAAGAATTTCATCCTGACTGCGTTGATGAGATATGGGAATCCGGTCGGCAATCAGTTATGGTATGGGGTGCCTTTTGTGAAGAGTTAAAATTGGATCTTTATTTTGTACCATCTGGTGCAAAAATGGATTCAGCGAAATATACTACTAATATCCTAGATCCTTTGCTTATACCGTTTTGGCATAAAGCCTGTGAGTTCTATAGATGGACTGTAGTAATGGAAGATGGTGTACCGGGTCATAATGGTCATTCAAAAGCATGCCGATTAAAAAATGAGATGCAATCTTTAGAGTGGATAGTGCAATCCCCAGATTTAAATCCTATTGAACTGCTTTGGGGTGACATGGAAGTGGAATTGAGTTTAAAGTATGGGCGCATTAAGGATTTAACTTTACTGAAGAAAAACTCCAAGAAGAGTGGGAAAAAATAACCAAAGAGCATCTCCTGTCATTAGTTAGAAGTATGCCGGACAGGCTTCGAGCTGTTATTGCGGCCGGTGGTAATGCGACACCTTATTGAATTTTATGCACCTAATAAAATTTACGTGTGTCGTATTTTACTGTGTAAAACCCATACAATTGTTCTGACAAATATTTTCCCCTACCCCCGAGTACAACGTATCAAGACTTTTTGCATGGGATTCAGAGTCAGCCTTGGCACGGGACTATGATCGGAATATGCTTATCACAATCGCAGTCCTTTGAATACTTGTCTTGAATATGAATCTTTCTTTCAGCACTTCAGACTGCAGACTACCCACATAAATTTCTTCCAAAAATACGATCCAAAGCCTCATCAAGGGTCCCATGGTACTCCATGATCTAAAAACTCGGGCTCTCACCTGTTCTAAGATCCCTTTGTCTGCCAACGCACCTAGGAATTGACGACGTTTCTTCCTAAAGGAAATACTTTGTGAGGGCCCATTGAGATAGTCTCCATATGAAGTGAAATACGGCGGACAAAGCGGTTTCTCCGGTTTGAGGTCTGCATACCTTCTGTTAAGAAAGAGATTTCTAAATCCGCTAGAATTTCTGCATGCCAAGAACTATGTTTTGTGAAATCTCTACATCATAGATCGAAAATATGGTCCCCAAACCATGTTAGAACGAGCTGAGGACTGTTTCAGTTGGATGGAAAAGGTGAATCCATGGATGAGAAAGATTGTTGCGGTAAGATGGTTGGTGAACCAGCGAAGGTAAGGTTATCGGGCAAGTGGTACCGCTCGTGCCTGTATGACTGGGACGCAACAACAAAGGTGGATAGAAAGAGGAAGGGGAGGGACGTGGAGGAAATGGACACAATTGCTCGAGTTTTTTTGTTTGAGCTTTGTTGTGTGCTTCCTCCGCATCTTCTGTAAGTTATACGCTTCTTCTGTTTATTGACTATATAGGGGATACTTTTGTAGGTAGTTGCACACAGGTGCCTGTCTCCGGGCCATGAGGACTTCGGTCCAGGGTCCCTGCGATGGCAAGTAGCTGCAAGCGGAGTTATCTAATGTAGAAGTAAAAAAAAAAAAAGAAAGTATGCCGTTCCTCTCCCTCCCCCTTCAGGGACTTTCCATTATCATACCTGATATCTTCTCCCACAAGCCTCAGCGAAATGTCTCTATCCAGTCACTTTTTCTGACTGGATGCAGGTAGGGGTAAGCGACACTAGCTATATATGTATTTAAAGCGACCGCAATCTAGTAGTACGTACAACCCATGCTCAGATCCATGCCAACATTTATCTATCATACGGTATCTACTTCGGCATCCTCCTTAACTATCCTGCATAAGTGCAGAACAATAACATCCTGAGTGTGTTGCCTGCACTGTCATCGCGTTCCATTTCTTGATATTCCGGCGTTTCAGTCACTCTCCTCCGTCAAGTCACTTTCCTCCATACACTTTCTGGTGCTTCAGCCATTCTCAGCCATGAGTGTGGAATGATAATATCTCGAGTGTGATTTTCAGCAATATCATCATGTTCTTGAATATAGGGCCACTTGCTATCAAAATTAAGAACCCTTGAGAAAATGCATAAGCTTGTAGTTGAGGTCTCGCAGCACTCGGTTTAGCCCATAGCTTTCTCCCTTCTCTGGCCTTTTCAAATATGCAGCCACCACAGCAGCAATGATTTCACGGGCACGTAGGAGTGATGCGGACATTGTCGTCAATTTTAAAATACGTGAGCGTGAGGCGAGCCGATGTGACGCGAGGCAATGCGGGTGAGATGATATGAGGCGAGGCGAGGAGATGTGAGGTGAGGCAGTAGGAGGCAATACTAGTGGGTAGAGGTGCGGCAGCATGAAACGTATCGATCAACCTTTTTTTTTCCAACGGTTTCAACTACCCTTGCATGGAGATTGTACATAATACTAGATTGGCTTTAAATACATATATAGCTAGCGTCGCTTACCCCTACCTACATCCAGTCAGAAAAAGTGGCTGGACAGAGACATTTCGTCTCCTCAGCCTTGCCATATGTGTTTTGTGGTTACTTCCCGTTCGTTTATTGTTTCAAAATATCATTACTCGCATACCGCCCAAAGGGCTATGACAAGAATAAATACAAAAGAAATATCAATGAAAATTAGAACCTTCCACACCCTCATCTCTCCACCCATCTCGTCAACTCCACCAGAGGGCTGGGTCATCCTCTTTGCCCATCGGTGGGTCCCTAATCACTTACTGCCTGTTCTCTGCACTACTGATATATATTCCATTCCATCCCCTCTGCCAATCTTGAATCTCCATCACCTCAGCCAATTCTTCAGCATTATCCTAGCGTACATGCCAATTTTCCCGCCCCGCCATGGCGAACAGCTGCAGGCGGGGTTATGTGATTTAAAAAAAAAAAAAAAAATGTCAATTATCCTAAGCTCTGTAGTAGCTTGTACCTTAGTTCCAATCAGTTCCGTGCCTCCGCTCTCCCTCGTTTGGCATTCCTCCATATTCGTCATTCTGTAACTACCTCCCTTGACCCTGTAAATATCTCATTTCGGCCTCTTCAGTAATCAGCATATATGTTCGGGGCCAGCCATCTTATCCGGACCACTCATGACTGGCCTGGGCTAGTCATGAGTGGCCCGTTCTACCCATGAGTGGCCCAACCCAGTCGGTAGCTGGGCTACTCATCACTAAAGCTGGCCACTAATCAATTAACAAGGATAAAAGACCAAAAACGAGCCAAGATGCATAACTACATACATGAGTGGAGATGTTGCCGCTAAAAAAAAATATCGCGTACCATCTCTTACCGCTGTTCCCAATGGCAGGTCAACTGACATGGATAATACTATGAACATCATCATTTTCCTCTTGATGCGCCTCATCAGAAGGATCTTCCACAGGTTGAGGAGGCATCTTGAGTAAGGTTAGGGAGGGAAAGTAATGAGAGGAGGCGTCGTGGAGGAGTGTAGGGAATGCAGTCATAGTGAATATCTCGAGATATCCTGTACCTAATTAGGGCCTTATATACTTAATCAGTATATTGGCCAAGAAAGAAAACAGGAGCGGCTACGTCTGTACGGCGGCAATAAATGCAAATTTTCCACTCAAGTATGCACGGTATATATTCGGAATCAGGACGGGCCAGTCATGAGTGGCCCGCTAAGATGACTGGCCCCGAACATGTGTATTTAGATGTTTGGGAAAATGGACGTTGTGGTAGGCGGCACGCCTAAGCTACTTATACCGCGCTGACGCTGGGCTCAGGCGCCGCAGGTCACGAGGGTCACATGGCGATATAGGCAATGCTGGGTTACAGACACACTTTCTTTCTTTTTAGATCACGTGCAGCCGTTCGCCATGGCAGGGCGGTTACATACACACGATGAAGGTAAGTCCAGGGGCATCGGAGTGCTTAGAAATGGTGATGCTGCACCAACGGGTATAAGAAGGGCATTTTTTCTACCTTCTTCATCTTCATCTTTTATATTCGTCTTCATCTTTCCTCCTTCCTATTCACTGTCTATTCATCTGTCATACTCGTTTTCCATTACCTCTTCAACCTTTCTACAGTTGTCTCTTTCTAATATTGGTTTCTGCACTTGCTATACAATCAAACAACTTTCGCTCATGCTCAGTAATCTTCTCCATTCAACTACCTGATAATGCCTTCACTTCCTCCTTTGCCCCGCAACCTCCCAGCAGAGGACCCAGTGCGTAGAGAAGTGGAATTAGGTGCAGCGCGCCATCACATTTCTGAATATGCACAAATACTTCTCTACTTGCAGCACTGCTCATGAAACTCTGCCCCACAATCCCTGTCGCAACGCAAACATATCCACCACACACTTTCCACATCCTTCTTCATCATACATGTCCCACACTCCAAACATCTCCAGACACTGCTCTCAAACATTGTTGCTGCCCCGTCAGGATCATCATCCATGGCCAGCCCCCTTGCCTGCCGCCGCTCACGTAATGCCATCTGATCATTCTCCAGCTTACATAGCATACATAGGCTCACTTCATAAGTTCCTCCTAGTCCGAATCTCTGCTTATCGCAGGAGCACAGGTTGGGTGTAGACACCCACCACCAGTTGTTGTCAACATTGCTGTTCAGCCGCTTGGGCCGGTTGCAACAAAGCTTGCGGCGGTAGCAGCTTGAGCAGTGGGGCTGGCACTTGACGTGGAAGGCGACTTCAATGTCACGGTGGAGGATCTGAGAGTCAGTGCAGTCCTTTAGCAGGAAATGTCAGCACAAAACCTCTCGCCATATGGGTTCTTCTAGTGGTGTCATAAAGCTGTGCACCTTAGAAGCATCACGTCCAACAGACCACCTACCGTACAAATTTGCTCTCCACAGCTCCAACACTGCCCCTTGCTCCCCGAACTACAGGTCAGCTTCCTCACCATCTCTGCTCCCATCGCCCCAAGTGCTGCTGCCCGCACAGCTCTGGAGACCCTCATCAAGCTCCTAAAATCTGCATGATGACATGCTCCCACCAGGGCAGTTGAAACCCCATACCTTCCTAGCATCCTTGACAAATACACTTCTGCACTCGATATCTTGACTGTTCCTTCACTGTGCTTTTGTAGTCCAAGCTCAATATCTGCGGCTGCTTGTGCTTGTCCTTTCTTCTCAAGCTCCATCTGAGCCTTCTCGGCTTGTAGTGCACGCCTTGTAACGCGGCGCTGTGAGGCGCGGGTCCAGTAGCGTAGAAAAGAGATCAAAGGCATCTTCAGTGCCTTAAGGATTAATTGTAAGGCAATGAGACAAGAGATCCCGGAAATAACACTGTATCAGCTAACGTTATCAACCATCCCTATTCTCTTCCTCCACAACAGCTACAAAGTAGCAAACCACCAAGATTGACTTACGCCATCGCAACCTCCAATTTCCATATCAACACAAGGTGGCTACACATGCCCTTCGTACCTAACTGCTTGCGATTCTGATCGAACCATCCGAACTCCAGTTGCCCTAGAAAATCCAAATAGCTCTTTCCTTTCCCACCATCTGGTTTCAACTGCTCGAGACTCTGACATTGTCCGAGTGGCCTAGGGAGATACATTGCCTGAAGTACCACCACTACTGCAAACCCCATGGCGAGCGTCAGGTCCACAAGCCCCCAGATGAAGAGAAAGGTGATATTGCACTTCATGAGGTGGGGGTTGTGAATTGTATGGAATTCGAGCATGGCAGGCATAAGACAGAGGAAGACAACGGACCAGAAAGCTCCAATACAGCCCTATGGCCACATTAACCCATTAAGTCAGCCTCACAAGTTGGGGGCAGAGTGCTAATACGATGATGGCAGAAAGGGAAGCAAGAAAGTTACAAGTATGGCCCCAGGAAGTGTTTCTATTATCAGCTCGGGTGGGATAGGTGGATGTCGCTGGGCGGAAATTACGGGAATGATGGATTTTGCAAGTGGGCCAGAACCACCACCGATCATGAACATGCAACTGGCTGCCGCAACACGCAAACCGAAAATCGCAAAGGGCTTCAACCTGCTGTGGCGCATCCTCAAATTTCGATCAACTTCGACTCTGCTAGCTAGGTAACTGTTGCTTCGTCATAACGGCCTCCTGAAAGGGCTTGGGAGTTGGAACTATTATGGGCAATCTTGTCAATGAGAGGTTTATCGATTGGTTGACGTGTTCACTATCCTCGGTGATTGCCCTACCATGGCGAACAGCGGGTTATGTGATATTAAAAAAAAAAAACCCAGTAGTTTCACCCTTGTTACACACACCACCCCGTGCAACAATCAACCACCCTTATTGGCTGGGAAGCTGAGCTACAGTGACGTTGCTTCACCCGATTCAGAAATAGAGCCGTGAGAAGCGTACTTTGTATGAGCATGCATTCGCTTCATACAAACCCATACAAACAATAAGCATATTTCGCCTCTAGCTCTACTTATAATTATCCAATCTTTTTGCTCAGTGATATATATACGGACAGTAATGATAGTTTGGGCGACAATCCGTGTATTGGCTTATCACAGGTGGATTTAACAGCAGATAGCTACCGAGGTAGGTAATGGTAAAGAGCGTTAAATCGAAATCACATTCTCGGTCGTTAGGCGGCATACGAGTAATGATAAAAAAAAAAAAAAAAAAAAAAATTTCGGTCGTTACGGTCACGAACCAGGTATTGATCGACAACCTAGCAAGTGTTTGGTAGAAATATCCTTGTCAGCCAAGACAACCCCTCCTCATTGAAGGCAAATATTGACTGCTATAGTAGGAAAACCTTATAAGCTTGCTTCTCAGATTCAGCAATGTCCGCCACAGACGAACCACTTAGTCAAGCTATTGCATATGCGGAGCGGCATCCAGAGGCCAGTATTTAAACCTCGCCATAGCCCATAGGGCGGCACGCGAGTAATGATTTAAAAAAAAAAAAAAAAAAAAAGTCCAGAGGTCAGCAAGACAAAAGTTGCTGCTGCCTATGGCGTTAGTCCTATTACTTTGCGCCGAAAGGCTACGGAGGGCCCATGTACTTCGAAATCAAGCACATCAGCATCAGCTTACCAGGGGAGAGGAGGTCGCCCTGGTTGAGTTGTAAGCAAATGACGGATCACGGCTTTCCAGTAACTATAGACCACTTGCAGCCAATGGCACAAGATAGGCCAAATTCCTGTGCCCGCCCCATAGAACATAGACTTGGGCAAAACTGGGGTACAGGCAATTTCTCAAAAGATATCCAAGCATGAAACAGCAATATGTACAGTCTGAGGAAATCGCAAGCGAACTAATGCTGGTGCAAATGAAGTAGCACAACGGAAGTTTTTTCGGGATTTACAAGGGTTGGTTCGGCGATACCACATACAGCCACTGAATATATGGAGTTACAATGAAGAAGGTATTATTATGGGCAATAAAGGTGGAAAAACACAAAAGTGTATTCTGCGAGCCGCCATGAAACGGCCAAGAGCAGTTACCGAAGGTAGTGGTGAATTTTGCCCTGTGCTTGAAACGGTAACTGCAGTCAGAACAATGGTTCCACGAGTTCTGGTTTGGCAGGGGACGACACATCGAGAAGATATTACGGCGATCCAAGAAATGAGGTTCATACGCAAGACACAACATCTACAGTCTCGGGGAGTGGATATATGGACGACGAATTGGGGTTTGTCTGCCGGGAGAGGTTCTGCAATACAGATATCTTTGATTGTATTTTTTATTTTTTATTTATTTAATTGTGCAGACTCAACGATGGATAATGTATCAAGTACAAAGGGCTTTGACTTCTCTTTTCAACAAGGAGGGGAAAAAAAGAAATAAATAAATAATTCTTCGATAACACTGTGATCCGCGCGTGGACCACTCACTTCGTGAGAGGATCAGTCCGTTCAAGAGAATTGAATTTGTGAGTGGACCAGAACAAAAAACAAACGTATCTCGTTCCTCCCTCTCCCCGTTCGGAGGCTTTTCATCACCTAATATCTTCTCCTCCACGCTTCACAGTCTTGAGGTTACTTCCCGTTCCTTTTTTTTTTTTTCAAAAATAACATTACGCGTATACCACCCAAAGGGCTATGATGAGAATACATATAAAAGAAATATCAATGAATATTGGAAACTTCCACATAATCATCTCTCCACCCATCTCGTCAACCCCACCAGAGGGTCTGGGTCATCCTCGTTACCCATCTGTGGGTCCCTAATCACTTCCCGTCCTCTACACTACTGATAAAAATTACAGTCCACCTGCTTTGCCAATCTTGGACCTTCATGACATCACCCCGTTTTCCAGCATTATCTCAGTGTTCATGTTAGTATTCCTAAGCTCTGCAGTAGCTTGCATCTCAGTTCCAATCTGTTCCTTTCCTCTGCTTTCCCTCTTTTGGCATTCATCGATATTCCTGACCCTGTAACTATCTTCTTCCGGTAAGACAAGCTTCTTTTGTGGTCAGCATATACATTTAGATGTTTTTGGAAAATGGATGTGAGAAAATTGACGTGGAAGCAGATAAACTCACCGACCCACCACACCTTCAAACATGCACAAACATTTATCTACTCACAGCCCTTCTCATGAAAATCAGCCCCACAATCCTCGCCGCAATGCACACATATCCACCAAACATGTTGCACATCCTTCCTCTTCATACACGTCCCACACTCCAAACACGTCCATCCACCGCCAACCAACAATTTTGCTGCCCCTTCAGGGTCTGCATCCATGGCTAGCCCTCTTCCCTGCCGTCGCTCAAGCAATGCCATCTGATCATCCACCAGCTTACATAGCATACACAGGCTCACTTCATAAGTCCCTCCTGCTCCGAATTGCTGCTTGTCGCAGGAGCAAAGGTTGGGTGTAGACACCCACCACCAGTACTTGCCAACATTACTGTTCAGCCTCTTGGGCCGATGGCAACAAAACTTGCGGCGGTAGCAGCTTGAGCAGTGCGGTTTGCAGTTGAGGTGGAAGGAGACTTCATTGTTGCGGCAAAGGTTCTTAGAGACGGTGCAGTCCTTCAGTTATGTCAGCACAAATGACCGCATGGTGTCTTCTAGTGGCGTCATGAAGCTGTGCAACATAGAAGAATCACGTACTGGCCACCTACCCTACAAATCTGCTCTCCACAGCTCCAACAATACCCCTTACTCTCCGAACTACAGGTCAACTTCCTCACCATCTCTGCTCCCATCGACCCGAGTGCAGCTGCCCTTACAGTCCCGGAGACCCTCATCAAGCTCCTAAAATCTGCATGATGACATGCTTCCACCAGGGCCGTTGAAATTCCATAACTTCCTAGCATCTTTGACAAATACACTTCAGCACTTGATATCTTGACTGTTCCTTCACCGTGCTTTTGCAGTCCAAGCTCAATATCTGCAGCTGCAGCTGCTTGTGCTTGTCCTTTCTTCTCAAGCTCCATCTGAGCCTTCTCGGCTTCTAGTGCACGCCTTGCGGTGTGGCGCTGTGAGACGCGGGTCCAGTAGCGTAGAAAAGAGATTAAAGGCATCTTCAGTTCCTTAAGAACTAAGTGTAGGGCAATGAAACAAAAGATCCCCGAAAGAACACTGTACATGTATTAGCTAACGTTATTGACCGTCTCTAGTCTCTTCCCCTACACTGGCTAGAAAGCAGCGCACAACCACGGTCAACTTACGCCATCGCAATCTCCAACTTCCACATCAACACAAGGTGCTCACACATGCCCTCTGCACCTGACCGCGTGCGCTTCGCGCCGAGCGGCGATCGATCTAACAAATCAAAATAGCTCATTCCATACCCACCACCTGGTTTCAACTGCTCGAGATTCTGACATTGTCCAAGTGGCTTAGGGAGATACGTTACCTGCTGTCCCACCGCTACTGCGAACCCCATGGCGAGTGTCAGGTCCACAAGCCCCCAGATGAAGAGAAGGATGAGATAGCAAATGCTGAGCTGGTGGTTGCGATTTTTATAGAATTCGCGCATAACAGGCACGAGCCAGAGGAGGTTGACAACGGACCAGGTGACTCCCATACAGCCCTATGACCACACAGTCTCATTAAATTAGCCTTGCAAATGGTGGATAAAGCACTAATACGATGATGGCAGAAAAAGAAGCAGAAAAGTTACAAATATGGCTCCGAGAAATGTTGCTAATATCAGCTGGGGCGGGTTAGGTGGCTGTCGCAGGGCAGAATTCGGGCCCATGGTATATCTCGCGCGTGAGGCGGAACTAAGACCGACCATGAACATGCAAGTGGCTGCTGCGACACGCATACAGAAAAGCACAAGTATCATCAAACGACAGCGGCCCATTTTGAACTTTTGATCAGATTCGACCTTGCTAGCTGTGTAATTGTTGTTTCGTCCGAACGGCTTTGGAAAGGGCGTCGCGACTATCATAGACAGTCTTGCGGATGAGGTGTTAGATCCGTTGACGTGTTCACCATCCTCGGCGGTTGCAGCGGTTGCACCTTGGTTACACAGAGCAGCCGTGCAATAACCGTAACCAGACTAAACCGTATGCTGCTCATCATTAACCTTCCCTTGGCTAGTATCAGGCCAAATTTAGACTAAAGTGGTTTACGCTCTAACTTAAATGGGTACCTTTTGCCTTGGCATTTGCCGCTTGGCAGTTTTGCCCCATATATGTAACAAAGACTCCAAGAAGCCATAAGCTTGGTGCTTATCAGCTCCACCAATCTTTTCTCAAATTAACATTGAATATCGTAGATTTGTTCGCATTTCTGTGCTCTCTATTGCACCTCCGTCAACTATTTCACATCAGGAAAGTATTGAAAATGGTATAGTATAATATTCAGTCTTTCCACTATGTTCCATTATTTCTATTTCTTATATATCATTCTACAATATTCTACTGCTTTCTAGTTGTCTTATACATTATGTATTTTTGTTATATATCATATATCCTCGGTGTTTCTGTCTCTACATTCTTTGTTGTTGATACTGCTACATATTTCTAAAGTCATATGAGTATCATTTTACATACACGTGACTTGCTTTATAGAGTGTACTATCTGTCTTTTTGAGAAATAGGATAGAAGTGTTAGTAGGAGAGGATGATAAAATCTTTGATATAATCAGAGTTGATTTGGTAGAGCTGATCATGTCGGAAAATTTTGACGGGTGGATATGTCCGCGTTAGATACTTGCTGGTTGGGAAAGTATTGGATCACTGCATAAATCGTATGCGCTATTCCAAAGAGCGAATAGCGCATACGATTTATGCAGCGCGAAGCTTGACTCGATTACGAAACACAGAATAACCTGGCTGACAAGCGCACTCTGTATCTATTAGCACATGATACATTAGGTATGCATAAAGCTCATGGTTGCTCAGTGTAGATAACAAGAGTAATCCTAATTTGGGCGACAGTCCCATAAGTTGGGTTATCACTGGTAGATTCTTCTCAGAAGAGGGGGAGGACATCTCGTGGGGGGGGAAGTGTGAGAAGGGGCAGGTGGAAGTGGTGGAGAGGCGGAAAGGAGAAGTGGAGACGAGGGGGGAGTGGGAAGTCGCGCTCGGGGAAGCTGGAAGAGAAAGGGCGAGTCCTTTTCTCCGACGGCAGCAAGATCGAGGACAGCAAGGTGGGAGCAGGAGTGTGGGGGAGGTCGGCAGCGGTGGCGGAGGTGGTGGGGAGAACGGCGACGGTTTTCGATGGGGAGGTGAGGGGAGTGAGAAAGGCGCTGGAGAGTGTAGAGGAGGAGGTCCCTGTACTGATCTGTTTAGACTCTGAGGCTGCCATCATGGCGATCCAGAAGGCAGGCAGGGAGGGAAAGGGAAAAACCGAGGATGTGAGGAGAGTGGTGGATGCCGTGGCGAGGAGAAAGAAGAAGGGAGGGGACGCGAAACTGATGTGGGTCAAGGCTCATATCGGAATTGCAGGGAATGAGAAGGCTGATGAGTGGGCAAAGAAGGGGACGGCGGTGGAAGGGAAAGAGGTGGCCACCGGGAGCGGGGTGCGCCAGAGGATTAAGGCGTGGAGGAAGGAGAGGAGGGAGGTAGAAGGTTTCGGGAGGGGGAAAGTAATGGAGTGGAATAGGACAGCGGTGTCCAACTTCACAGCATTGCGACTGGAGAGAGGAAGATGCAGGGTGTGGTTAAAGAGCATGGGAGTGGCGGAATCGGAGAAGTGCAGCTGCGGGGAGGCCCAGACGGGGGCGCACCTAGCCTTCCAGTGCAGTCAGCAGAGGTTTCGCCCAGAAGGCTTTAGAGAACGGGGGGATATGGAGAAGAACTGGAAAAGGACAGCAGAGAATGGGGAGGAGTGGGATGAGTTGGAAAGGTTCTTCTCCGGGATCAGGTTCTAGGGCGCCGTGCGGTTTGCCGTCGGGGAAGTTTGCTTGCCGGGGTGCGAAAGTGTGGAGAAGAGGAGAGGGGGAGAGGGGGAGATATATAGTGGAGCCTCCCGGAGGCAGAAACCGGAAGGTCCGTCCGGAGGTTTCTGGAATCAGGTAGTAGAAGTAGATAGAAATTTCTTTGTTTGTTAAGCCTGTCTCCGGGCTTCGAGGGCTTGCCCAGGGACCCTGCCATGGCCACGTGCTACAAGCGGGGTTATGTGATTTAAAAAAAAAAAAAAAAAAAACGGCCGATAGCTACCGAGGTAATGGTAAAGGATGTGGAATCGAATCAATTTTTCGGTCGTCACTGTGATTTACCATTTAAGCCGATGCACACCATCAAACGAAAGAGCTATTTGTACCGGAACCGCTGAACAAAATATTTATCTCAACGACCAGACCAGAATTCTCTATTCGCTTGTGCAATAAAGATAAAACGAAAGGCTATTTTCCACGTCTAGCTCTTCTGTTTCCCATAACAAGGTTGCTGTGATGGAATTATGACTCAGCATTTTCTCATGATGTCTTGGCACCTAATTTTATGGGACCGCCGCCGAAACGTTTTTTTTTTCTTTTTTAATTTTTATTTGTTTTTTGTTTTTTTCCACGTAACCCCGCTTGCAGCTGTTCGCCATGGAAGGGCAAAATGTTAGGATAGTAGTACACTCTTGCCTCCATCTTTCCATACGTATTCACAGCTAGCTATTTTTATTTTTTCATACAGGCTCTCAGCCTATGGGAGGACCCCTTTATTACTCGGCATATCTACTTCTTGCCTCCGACGCGTAAAGTCTCTGGTATTTGACTAGTCCTACCTGCCCATTCCAGGTAAACAGCAACTGAACTAGTCGCCTTTCCCTCCCACCTCTCTTGATTCAACAGACATCGAGCCCCAGTGATCTTGTGCCTAGGTAGTTCATTATCCACTTCTGAACATTCCCCAGTATCTTGGTCACAGCTATCACATGCACTACTATTGCTGAACAGGCAGGTCGTAGTTCTGGCTTTTATTAGTAAAAGGGGCTTCTCTTTGCAGTAGAAGTAGCCCTGGAGGTGGCGGTCTTTACTTTGGCACAGGCAGGTCGGTCTCTCTTTTTAACACTGCGTGAGGTGGGACAGAGCCTCTCCGGTCACGTACATTCTGCCTGCGGCTCTCGGAATGCATGAGGCCATAAACTTTGACACTATGGTTGCAAGACTAAGTCTATGTAGATCGATTGCTGGAATGTCACACGGCCTGTCTCCATGATTATCTGTTATTGCATAGCTGCCGCAGTAACACACTTGTCTATACCATATTAGTATTATTACCTTTTATGGAAGGTACTGCCTTTTACAGATGAGGGCTGTCTGTACAGGTTGCCACAAGCATTGCATAACTATGGCAAATCAACTGTCTTGACTGTTTGCATGAAGAATTTTCATCATGCTCTCGAGATCACTAGAGACGAGACTTCAAGCAGTCACAGTCATCGATACTGAGGCACCACTGCCATTGAAAAATGTCCTGCAGTATACCTGCTATGTAACAGGAAGACAACTGCCATAACAGTGATGCTTGATGACCAAAATAAGGTGATTGACGAATATCGCTGGCATGGAAGAGGAGACCTCTGCACACATCTGGTCCAGGGGCGAGGTCTGGAGAAGGAAGTGGCCTGGGGTCTGGGGGCCTGGAGGTAATGAAGAGGCCCACAGCAAACAGCGAAGATGAACCAGACCCCCTGGTAGGGCTGCTGAGATGGGTAGGGAGGTGACGTTGGAGGTGATCACATGTTTTGTATTTTCTCTTGACCAAAATTCCCTTTTTGATTTTCTTGCTACTATTTCCTAGGTATTTGATCTTGCCATAGCCCACGAGGGGGTATACGAGTGCTGATATAAATAAGGATACAAAAAACACAAAGAATATCGCTGAAATGAATGGAAACCGCTATTGTAACCGCTGAGACAGTGCCAATAGCCGCAAGAGAAGCAGTCAGCGACAGCTCTGCAGAAGTCTACAATGAATTCTGCAGTCCATTTCTATTGTCATGACCAAGTTCAGATCTATTCATATATCGTCACTCATGTTCACTCTTTCTCATCTATATATACCTCTTCACTTGCTCACCTGTATACAGTCTTCACTGGTCAACATAATTCTCTCTCATACCGTATTACCGTGCCTCGCATCCCCCTGTATGCTGATAGAACACATGGAGGTAGCGCATTGGACATTTCTTTTCCCTTTCCTCTCTACAACACGAGCTCATGTTATTTACTTTTCTTTCTCATGTAATTAGACCCTCGCCATGGCCCTCAGGGCGGCATGCGAGTAAAGATAAAAAAAAAAAAAAAAAAAAAAAAAAAATCGCATCCCCCTGTCTCGTGCATCCGCAGCACGTGCAGCATCCATGACTGTAACTGACTTCCAGCACCATCTTACACTGTTACACAGTGTTCCCAACGGGCTGGCCAGGCCAGGCCAAGGGTATGGCCTGGCCGGCCTGGGCCATAGAAATCTAGGCCGTGAGGTCCGCCCGCGCCGGTCCAGGCGGCCTGAATGTTTCAGGCCGGCCCTGGCCATTCACGCCATTCAGGCCATTCAGGCCATTCAGGCCATCCAGGCCATTCAGGCCATCTGGAACCTTGACCTGGCCGGCCTCGTCGGCGGCCTGGCCGGTTGGGAACACTGCTTACACAGCCAGTCCGCACAATACCAGACAGTCTGCACAGACTGTCCCAAGACATCCCATCTGTAAAGGATATTTGTAATAGTACGGTCCAGACCACCCATTCCCTACTAATAGCAGAAGGGTGGTATGTGAACAATGATGTACTGTATTTGAAAAAAAAAAAAAAAATAGTCCATTAATGCAGCAGCTATGCAATACTATGCATAGCATCAACCAATCATTGAGACAGGCCGTGCGACATTCCAACAATCGATCTACGTAGACCTAGTCTTGCGACCATAGCATCAAAATTTATGGCCTGATGCGGCCGGAGAGCCGCAGGCAGAATGCGCCTGCCCGGTGAGGTTCCGGAGGTGGGAGGGAGTAGTCGCCCACGCGAGAGTAGTCGCCCAAGATTGGAAGAGACAAAAGGGTGGGTTTGGTGTGAGGCTGAAGGAGGTGGCAGGGCTGGAGGAGTGTATGTTCACCCAGATACAAATCTGGAGATCTTGGAGAGTTGGATGGACCAATGGGTAAGGCTGAGAGGTCCAGGAGGCCCACAGTCTAGTGCAGTACTACTGGGGGACTTCAACGCACACCACCCAGAGTGGTCCAAACCAGACAGGGTGCCTGATCCACGAGGGAGGGCGCTCATGGAGGGTATGGGAGGTACAGGCTGGCACCTGGAAACAAGGAAAGGAGATGCGAGATGGGCAAGAGAGGTAGAAGGGCAGGTCAAAGAGAGTGCCGTGGACCTAGTTTGAATATATGGGGAAATGGGCTGGCAGAGTGAGGAACCAGAGTGGTTATGTGGAGACCATGCACCGGTTTGGGGAAACTGGTGCATCAGCCAAGGCAAAACCGAAACAAGGAGAAGGGTAGACTGGGATAGGGCTGAGGATATAATTCTAGAAATAGCAAAAAAGAAGGTCCCAGAGCAATGGGAGTGGTACTGAAGCCTCGGAGGAGGGACTGCATATGAGAAGACTTGCAAACTCCAAGAGAGTCTGAGGAGGATGGTGCGTGCGTCCTCGAGAAGTAAGTTGTGGTGGGGTGGTGAGGCAGAAGAAGCAGCGAGGACGGTGAGGAAGGAGGGACGTGGGGACAAGGGGCAGGCAGCCAAGGCATGGGAGAGGGCTAGACTTCTACGGTGGAGACCCTCAAGTTACACATTAGGCAAAAGAAGGAGTGCTGGGAGCGGTTCACGGAGGAGAATAGTACAGAGGACCTATGGGATGTGATTCGAGTGGCAAAAGACCCATGGAGGCTCAGAGGAAAGGTGGGTGACCTTGTGGGTGATAATGGAGACATCTGGAGGTTAGATGAAGAGATTTTTTCTTTTCTTTTTTTTTTAATATCTTTACTCGCTTGCCGCCTCTGTGGGCTTTGGCGAGGTTAACTACATAGGAGATAATTAGGAAAGGGAAAAATAAAGTGAGAACTCCCTACTACTGCGCTCCCCAATTGAAGGAAAAAGGAAAATATGGATAAGAAGAATGGAAAACACCCTGCCAGAGCTCCCCGATAGATAGGAAAGAAAATCTTGGTAAAAGTATGGCTGTTGATCAGGACCTGACCCAGTTAAGTAAATTTACTCGTTTGCCCTCCCCTTCTTTGTCTCCCGGTTCCTTTGTCTCCACTCCGGAGATGAAGAGAAGGCTAGGGGCCTAGTACAGAGTAACTTCAAGTACCAGATGAATAGCCAAGTTCTGGACCCGGACGCGGCCTCAGCGAAGCTGTCGAACTTGTTGGCACCGGCGAACCCATCCACGCCGGCGAACTCATCCTCGCCGGCGAACCTATCCGCGGCGGTAAACCCATCCACGCCGGCGAATCCGTCGGTTGCGACAGATTCGACGGAGCTGTCAGCGCCTTCGATTTCGAACCGGCTGGACGAAACGAACCCCTCTGATGTAGCAAACGAGCTGGCTGAGAGACTATAGAAGACACTTGCAGGCACCTCAAACTGCTCAGCACCAGGTCCCCGAACATGCTGGCTTTTGGCACTACCCACACTACCAGCGAGAGCCGTGGGTCTCACAATGTTAATTAGTTAATTTTGGTGTAGGTTGTAGGGGAGCAGAACCTCCGTCCGCTCCCTAGTCACATATATACCCCTTGTCACATATATACATGACATACCGCATACACAACCTCCCCCCCCCCGTTTCGGCAACAGTCCCACTACCGGCAACAGCGTGCGCGTATGCCGCTACAGACCCCCCCTTCGGTCCAAATTGTCGAACCAAGTGTGCGGCTTGTGGAACCGACGGCGTAATCCTAGCACCGACACGGAGGAATTATAGGCCGGCGGTTTGACTGATGGTTGACTGTGGCGCTTTGAAAAGTTTTTACTGTGGCAATTGTGAAGGTCGCTACGAGGGACATATAAGTCACGGGTCCTGTACATACTAGAGATTACTTCTGTAATTAATTAATTCTCTCCGCTCGAAAGCGTGACTTCTTGACGGCTACCTGACCCCTCTCCCTATCCAATGTCACATTCCAATTCATCAGTCCCCTCACTTGCAATTGCCCCCCTCCCCCCCCCCGTCCGTCGCCTTCACTGCCCTCTTCACCAGTGTCACCACTGCCTTTTCGCCAACGTCGCTTTCAACACCTATCCAATTATCGCCGCCTTCAACGCCCTCCTTCGCCCTTCTTCCCCAATGTCACTTTCAACTCCTCCCTCTCCCCTCCGTCGCTTTCAACACCCATCATCCAATTATCGCCCCCTTCAACGCCCTTCGCCAATGTCACTTCTAACTCCCACCTTCAACGCCCTCCTTCGCCCTTCTTAAAAAGAAAAAGATGAACAAAAGAAATCCATTCCAGCTCAACCATTAGTATTTCCAATCAGGCTTTTTCGCAGCCTGCTTTCCCTTGCCTCCTCCTACTTGCCGAAGTGCCCTCCTCAGGAGGCGTTGGCTCCACCTCCAGTCACCCCCTGTTCTAGCCTCTCTGCCGGCGTTCTTGGTCTTCACGGCGGGGAGGATGGCGCACGCTGGTGCTGCAGCCGTGCAAGTTCCACCTCCAACCGCTCCATCTCCAAATCTCACTGCTGCTTTCTCGCTTCCCGCCCCATCCCCATCGCCATCTCCAACCTCCATCTGTCCCACTCCCACTGCAACCTCCTCTCTTCTACTCTCTCCTGCGTCTCCTCCTGCCTAATCTGGGTCTCTCTATCCAACTCCCCCTGCTTGTTGTGGAGAGCCAACTGATGCACATGATCTCTTTGTTGCCTTTCCGCATGTCGTTCCCAGGCCCAGAATCGTATTTCCCGGGATGTAAAAAATAGAGCAGCGGCAATAACCATGGTCGCAAGAATCAAGTCTCCTGTGCTTGTAAAATACTGTCGCAGTGCAGCCACTGCCGCCGCGATGCTGGAGATCACTTTAGGGATCTCTCCATCATTAGCAATCCTAGATACCCCGGAAGCTTAACCACTGTTTCTCGCAGAAGGGAAGGTTTCGCAACGACTTGCGGGGCAGGAGGGAGAGGATGCCTAGGGTTCTCTTCTCCTTTTTCGCACCCACGCTTTCGCACTCGCACTCGCATTTGGTCGTACGTTCGTTCCGCCAGTTCTCACTGCTCCGGTCCATCGCAAGGCAGTCGTGGATACTATCTGTCTATCTTACAGCATGGTGAGAGTAGTGGCATTGTGAGGCTCCGAGATCAGTGAATGGGGCAAAACCAATGGAGAGAGGAGTTTGAGAGGTTGCAATACCAGTGCACCTCACAACTGTACTGGCGCAGTCCAAGGGGCAGCCAGAATAAAGGTCGAGGCCATTGCTGGAGTAGAGAGTGTAGTGACGATCGTTAATCAGAGCCAGGCAATGTATGCACTAAGGTCAATAAGGGGCCCTGAAGGAGTGGGGATCTATGGCCTGAGAGCTTCAGAGGGGTGCAGGCGGCAGACCCAGACAGGGAAGGGGGAAAGGGGAAGGACTGGAGAGACTTCAGTCTAGGATGAGCCACGGAGAAAAATGATGGTTTCGAATCAGTAGCTGGAAGGATTGCCAGCACACTCGAGGTCGATGAGGAGGAGGTGTCATGGGGGCGAGACATTCGACCACCTGGTGCAGAAATCAAGGTCATCCACCTCAAGCTGGGTAAGGAGGATGCCCCAGTCAAGTTTTTTTTTTTTTTTATATCCTTACTCACGTGCCGCCCTGGGGGCTATGGTGAGACCCCAGTCAAGTGGGAGAAGGCTATCAGCAAGGCCAAGGGCGACTCCGTAGCCATATTCACGGATTGCACTCGCAGCAAGGATGGAGGGGTTAAAGGTGGATGGTGCTGTAGGCAGGTGGTGGCAGGGGAGTCAGAAGGGTCCTGGTGGGTTGGTACCAAAGCTACCGTATAGGATGGTTCTACAGGTATAAGAGGTGCCCTCGAAGCAGCTGATGCCAGGGTAAAGGTGTTTCTGCTTTAAGAACTCTCAGGCAGCAATCAGCACAGTCAAGACAGCAGGGAAAACTGGAAAACGAGGACCGCGGACCTGGCAGGCGTGGTGGAGTTCGTGGCAGAAAGGCGGTGGAGGCTGAGAGATGCCGGGGCTGTGAGGCTTGCGTCGGTCAAGGCCCATGTGGGGATAGAAGGCAATGAGAAGGCAGATGAGAGGGCCAAAGAGGGACAGAGTACATGTTGGGCAGGCCACTGAGGGCGGGCTGCACCAGGAGTTGGTTCGAACGAGGAAGGAGAAGAGGGAGCGAGCTGGGTTTGGGAAGGGCAAGTTTGTGAAGTGGGGCAGAAGAACACTTACAAATTACACCTGGCTGCGGACTGGGAAAGGAGGAGCCATATGGAGGAGGGAGATCAGTGGTGAGGAGGTGCAATGCACGTGTGGAGGGGCGCGGAGTGCTGAGCACATGGTATTCAGGTGTGCTGGACTGGAGCGGCCCCAGAGGAAGGATAAAGATGGGGTACAAGTCACCCGGCAATGCTGGGGGTACTTAGAGGAGGAAGGGTGGAAGCAAGAGGGCGTGGAGGGCGACCCAGTCGAGTATTGGTTTGCCTGCCTTGATGTGGGGTGGCTGGGGACGGAGGGTTCTGGGCGCTCGAGGTGTGTATGTAGAGTTTGTAGTTAGTTGTATCTAACCTGCCCTGCCTTGGCGAACAGCTGCATGCGGGGTCACGTGAATTAAAAAAAAAAAAAAAGAAAGTTGTATCTAACCTGACCCGGCATATGGGTCCCTGCCATAGGCTGGTAGCCTGTATGCGGGGTTACGTGACTCAAAAAAAGAAAGAGAGAAAAAAAGAAAGAGAAAAAAAAAACAAGGTGGGAGAGGCTTGCCTTATCTTCGAGAGATTTTTTTTTTTTTTTTTTTTTTTTATCACTACTCGCATGCCGCCCTATGGGCTATGGAGAGGTAACTTCGAAAGAGCTGCGGCGGTTTGGGTGGCCACTTCTGCTTGTGAGGGTCCCTCTATTTACATATCTGCATTACGCACTGTGGAGGTTTGCGCGGCTACTTCTGCATATGATGGTCGCTCTGTTTGCGTATCCAGATTACACGTAGGTGGAGTGAACATTTTTGTTTTGCGAGATTCCGGCTCCTCATCTCAGCGAGCTAGACATCTGCCTAGCAGAAATAAAAGAATCAAACATTGGATACGGGGATAGAACCTACGTACAGAATCGGTTTCTACGTCCTTATATGCCGTTTGGGGCTTTCAAAACATGAGTGCATTTAAAAAAAGGTAATGAAATTATTCGCAAGCGAAAAAAACCTTTTGTGATTTTATGCAAAAGCCACCTCCCACCCCTCCTCCGAAATCCGAAAGAGTAAAAAGATAAACAAAGAAAAGCAAAATCACAAAACAACTTTTGAAAAAGAAAAAACTTTTGGAGAAAATCGAAGCGTAAAACAAAACTTTTGAGAAGAAAAACTTTAAAGAAAAAATTCAATAAACAATAACAAAAGGCAACGACGAAGGAAAAAGGAAAAATCAAATAACACATTCTGGACGTCCCCGATATTTTGCCATCTTTCCTGCGTCTGGCTGTTTCCTGACGTTGTGTTGTTGCAGTGTCAAAAGCTGCTTGTTGGACCTGCGGGACTATTGGAGCGGGGATATCAGTAGAACCGTTCTAAAATATTGGTAAAGGGTGGAGGTGCACGTACCATTCAGAATACCCATATATACCGCAAGCCTCCATCAATTAATGAACTCCTAGATTAGTTTTATTTTGTTCTGTCATTAATCATTTTGTTTTAACACTCACAAACTAAGCCCCTCCATCCCGCCACCAGCCAAATCCACCGCCGAAACAGTCCCACGCCGAGTCCACCCAAGTCCGTTCCAAATCTCCAACTTCGGTGGCGACGCCGAAGGGCTCGCTCGTGATTGTCATCACTGAGATTGATCGGAAATCGGAAGGGTCTTTGTGGAATCCGAGAAGCGTAAGTCCTGTTTCAACTCTCATCCCGAAATACTCTACCCCCACCCCTCACGGAAAATTTGCAATGGTATGAGAGAAGGAGTAATCCGAGTATTCGGGAGTGATGTCAGCGGATTCAAAGTACACGAATAGGGGGGTAAAATGAAGTGGATTGTTTGGCTTGGGAAAGAATTGACTTTCCTGTTTGGAGATAAGATCTCAACTAGTATCCAAGGACAAGGAGTGCCTAGTGAAGTGCAATGTTATCTTTGCTTTGACACAGGGGTAATCAATCTGTAATGGGTATATGTGATTGGATAGACTGGATACATCTTGTGTTGTCAGGGCACCAACAACAAACAAACAACTCGCAACACAAAAACAACGAGAAGGGGAGAAGGGATTTGTGGGGATATGTTGCCAGGAAACCTCACCAAATCAACACTCAGAACGCCATTGCGCGCATTCCTGATCATAGCGGACCCGCTTGGTCCTCTTGGTTGTTGGCAAAAGAGTAGGTACCGTGAAAGCCGGGTTGCAGTGTTGCGTTTGTTGATGTTTTCCACGGAAACCGGTAAACAGCTTTATTGACTTGGAGCATTTGTCGATGCTTTTGCGAACTAGGTATTGATGAGTTCGTAGCCCAGTTCCTCCGCAAGATTGCCAAGTTCGTAAGGGTCCATCTCCGGAAGATCTCATGGTGCTGGGCTACTCTCCGTCTCAGTCTTTTCAACAATCTCAAACTCCAATTCATATTCCAGCTCGTCAAGATACCCTTCATAGACCTCGGACAGCTCAGACTCTACTGGACTCGGCTCTCGCACAAGATTGTCTACGTTGCTGCTGTCTTCAAACTCCTCGGAAAGGAACTCAAAGTAATCGTCGTCGATTGAAGACAAATCCGAGTTATCGTCTCTTGAGTCCAGCAGAGCCTCGGATTGAACGTCTAGCATGTCTGAGGCCCCGACAATTGACGACCCTGCAACCCGGAGATCGGCTTCCATTTCGTCTAGCAAGTTCAAGTCTGCCTCCGACAGCTCCGAGTCATTGTCTGTATCCACCTCGCCATCAGAATATAAGAACAGTTCTGGGCAAGGTGCGTCAGAGCTGTCATACTCATCATCCGCGTCAGCTGTGTTGTAATTGTCGTTTGCAGCTAGTTCCCACGGCTCCTTAGTCCACTCTTCCCAAAGTTCATCAGGAAGGATCTCGTCATCAGTAGGACTTGGTGTTCTTGAGGATGGAGCAGTAGCGGGTGAGTCTTGCTCGAATTCGACAGTGCCAGTGGCATTGGCTTGGACATCATCATTGTCCATTATCCCCTGCAAGTTGGCAAGCCATGCATCGAGTCGAGAAAGGGATGCAAAGCCAGGGGTGTGCCGAATGGTTCCGTCCTGACGAACGACATTCTCGGGCTCAATAACGCTGTCTTCAATGTCTGAATCTTCATAGTCGGAGTCTGGCTGGTAGGCATGATGTCTGACCTCACCCCAGGTGAGCTGTTTACCGGTTCCTGTTGCGGAGAAAAACAACAAAAATTAGCATCATATATCAAAACAAAGGGAAATAAGCAAATTAAAACAATGGCAAAATAAACAAATGAAGTTTCATTAAACCACCGCAAACGAGTGGAACTGGGTATCGGCGAAGATATTTTGTTTTGTTTTGATTTTCTATACTCACCCTCTTCATCCAACCACTTGATTCCCCTCTTTTTCCAAACTTTCACCCCATCCTTCTTCTCCAGGAAGTAGCTCTTCATGCCAGCGCCGCCCTTTTGCTTCTTCAAGATACCCTTGACCTGATGAGGCTCTGCGAACCTGTATCTTGGAAGCGGGACGTGTGGAACCTCCTGTTCCCCTTCCTCCCCCTCCTCCTCCTCCTCCTGCTCAGCAGCTTTCTCTGTGACTTTCTCTGTGTCTGAGTCATCCTCGTCCTCATCCTCCTGTTCTTCTTGTACTTCCGAGTCGAAATCAAAGTCTTCCACGACCGGAATTTGGCTCTGTGCTGGCCTAAGCCCAGCAACCAGTCGATGGCAAGAGCCTTCGTCTTCCGAACCAGACTCAGAATCGGAATCGGAGGAGGTAGACTCGTCCGATGACGAGTCCTCAGCACTTTCTTCTTCCTCTTGAGATTCTTCCTCGACATCATCAGCAGTGACAGGCTGCTCAACTCTCGCCCCCTCAAAGTCAAAACAAATTTCCTCAACTTCCTCTGCCTCAGGAGCAGAGACGACTTCGACAGCTGCAGACTCTTGACCAATTGCAGCAATCTCAGCAACCTCCTCAACGGCAGCAACAACCTCCGCAACTTCCTCGACAGCAATAACCTGCTCCTCGACAACAGCAATAACATTAACAACCTCCTCAATGTCTTGGACAATTGCCAGCTTTTTAGGGCTGCTTGCTCTTCTCTTCCGTGGCTCGGGATTGGCCTGCATTGCCACCAACTCTCCCATCCCGGCACGGCGCTGAGAGCGTGTGAGGACCATTGCGAAAGTGTGTGTTTGTGTTGCGTGATTGATCAAAAGAGCTTGTGTAGATGTGTGTGAAATGTGTGTTTGTGAGCAGTTATGAGTTTTTTGTGTACGCAGTTAATGATCCAAAGTAACCGGACAACGATGTTGTGAGGAGAGAAAGGAAAGAAAGGAGATGAGGAGGCGGGCGGTGGATGGGGTATATAGGACTAGGCGATAATGTGGGTTGCTAGACGGCAACGAGGGAGGATTGACGAGTCAACAACACAGTAGGTCACAACAGAGGAAAGGGGATCTCAAAACAAACAATGCGGAGTGAACAGGACATGCCAGCTACCCAGGACCCAACAAAAACAAACGCCGACTTCCATAAGGTATAATGGCTGCACAAACGTCGCACTAAATGTCCGCGGCGGGAGGTCCCCATGCATGGCAACGCAGCCCCGGTCCACCGTCCATGAGCCAGAATTTGTGCGCATCATGCCGCAATGAATCCAACAGGCCAGGCCAGGCCAGGCCAACATAAGGCCTGGACTGGCCTGGACCGTGAAATCCTGGGCCTGGTCTGGCCTGAACAATCAGGCCAAGCCGTGAGGGCCGGTCAAGGCCATTCAATATATAAATTAGGTATTAAATAATATCAAGTTGATTAAAGTACTAATTAATAAGAAACTTATTACATAGACTTTCTAGCTACAATTCTAAAACTATTATGTTAAGTATTGATGAGAAGTTATCTATTCTATCTTCTAGTTTACTTTGTATAGGAATTTTATATAAATATATATTAAGATATTAATAAAGAACTTATAGTATTATTAATTAACTATAATATCTTTTTAGTACAAATAGAGAAATTAAAGATAAAGAATAACCTTTTATTTATTTCTTTTAAAAAGTATATACAAAATTCTATTCTAATAGTTAAGATATATATTATTATATATACTTAATTTTAATATAAAATATGTAATAAAATATAGTATATCTTAGATTAAATTAAGATTATAAAAGAAAAAGTATGTACTCTTTAATTAATAAAGTATTATTTCTTAATTATTTTTATATTTATTATTACTAATATTTATATTAGATATAAGAATTTATAAGATACTACAAATTTATCTATAGTCGTACTAGCTCAGAAAGCAGACTCTCTAATTGAAAATAAAAATATTTACTAAAAACTTAAGATAAAGATAAGTTAGATAAGTTCTTATCTTATACTATTATTAATACTATAAATTCATGAATTTGATAGATATAACATTAACAAGATTATTCTATATTATCTCTTATAGTATTAGATAATCTTACTGTTCCAGCAATGAGTTTAGAAATTGAGTATATTTTTAGTAGCACTAGTTTATTGATTACAGATAGGCGAAATCAATTGAAGGAAGATATAATCAAAGCAGTGGAATTTATAAAATCATGGAGTCATAAAGTATTATTGCATTTAAGAATATTGATCAGGTACAAGAGATGTTGGATCAACTGGAGGCAAAAGGCAAACAGGTACAAGACGAGTCTTAAGGTGTAAGAGGAGGGGCACGAACATATGTATTGAAATTTGACATCTCATTAATTCATATATTATTATCTGATATTAGAATAAGAGACCGAAGTAAAATTCCTATATCAACTGCCTGGACCGGCTCAGGCTGGTATTCTCGGTAGGCTAGACCAGCCTGAATGGCTTGCGCCAGCCTGGGTTTTTTTTTATTTCACGTAACCCCGCCACACGACAATAACCCATGACTTCACTGAAGCAGAGGAAAGCCTAACCCTTCAAGAGACTAATCAAGCACAAATACCCAACCATCCTTCCTGAGAACCAAGCGGTCATGTTCATCTCCTCCATGGCCCTCCTGGCCTGGACCGGCCTGAATGGTCTAGACCATCGCCGTAGCCCCCAGAGCGGCATGCAATTAATGATATAAAAAAGAACAAAAAACATTGGCCTGGACCGGCCTGAATGACCTGGACTGCCCTGGTTGGCCTGGACTGGCCTGGTTGGCCTGGACTGGCCTGGTTGGCCTGGGCCTGCCTGAATGGCCTGGACTGGCCTGGTTGGCCTGATTCATGTGGATCAGGCCGGTCCAGGCGGTTTCAGTCCAATGCAGATCACTTTCAGGCTGCAGCGCAGATAAGCAACCCCTTCAATGCTCCGCCAGCAGCCGATACACCAACTCACAGTTCCTACTGGTCCCCGTTTTGCTGTCCGTCCTTTCATCCCCACTCCCCCCGTCAGCACCTGTCCTAGCCACATGGCTGGCAGACATCCTCTCCCTCTCTAGCTCTACTTCTACAACCCACCCGCGATTGGAGCCAGGTTTAGTTCTTACTTCCAGAGCTAGCATGAAGATCTGGATGGACAATTAAGCATTACTATTCAACATGCCGGCCGGCCTAACGAGGCTATTCATTCCTAATGTTACTGTCATACTAGCAGGAAACGGCACCTTACGACTGAGCTAACAGCAAAGACGAGAAAGAAAAGTCTGGACACGAGGACCACAACATAGTCTTTGAGTGGCCTTTTAACGGAAGGATGAAGGAAGAAAGGAAGTCAAGGTTCTGGACAAATGGAGAGCGAGTGGTGAGCGGCACGAGCGGAGACAGCCCGAGCCCGAGCCCACGCGAGCTAGGTCGAGCTCGAGCTTAAGACAGCCAACATCACGCTAGTGTTTCTCTTGACAGCTCGCTAAAATGCTCAGCTAGCGCAGGGTTTCTTAAACTGTAAATACCTAATATGGTAATAAATTAGGGACTTGGAGCTCATTCCAACCTGCCAACAACTTCTATAAATATCAGAAGTGTTTCAATTACATAGACCTATATCAAGTCTTTTATATTTAGTATCTCTCAAGGTCTCTAGAAGGTAAGTTGCACATTTCAAGAGTGTATATATAGGCCTCTCTATTCTCTCTACCCTCTTGCTCTCTTTACTACTACCCAATATCAAGAGTTCGAGACCCTTAATCCTCATACTACACTTCAAGGTTCTTGTTCCTTACACTACATTAGCAATTTATCAATATGACAACCAATTCTACATCAATTCGTGATGCCTCTCTTGCAGCCTAGCTGGCCGATATTCTTTAGTTAAAGATCAGCATACTGTTTCGAACTCTTATCATCATAGTTATCTGTATGAAAGATGTATGATTTTGTGGCGAAAAATATCAAATAATAAGCATGAAATTTTATGTATGCATTGTTCCAAGACTTGGTAAGTCAAAAGCCGTGCAACAACCACATCTCGCCATTTTCGAAAGTCACATGCATCACTTCCACTTTCTACAATCTGAGGAAAATCCTCACCTTTCAGAACTTGTAGCGTCAACTAGTAACGCCATAGAATTGAAGTGACGAATATCATTTGACATGATGGTTCCAACAAAGCGAGCTAAACCAGAGGGCTTTTCCGAAACACAGTATCATGAAATCCTTTGCCACTTTCTTATCTCAACAAATTCACCAATCAAACTAGCAGAAATGGTATCATTTCTAGAGCCCCTCCGATATTGCAACCCCAAAGTTCGAGCTGGGATGTCGCCAAATCTAGCCCACATGGCATGAGACTATTTAGCAATACCTGCCTCTTCTGTTCCCTCCGAACAGATATTCTCGCAGGTAAGTATTTCAACGTAATACTATCTCTAGCTAAGCTGAGAATCTACTACAGGCAGGCGAAGTTCTCAACACACGTCGAAATAGAATGTAAGGTGAGACTATGAGCACTATCATATGCTACTGAATTTAGCGGATAGCGGTGATGAGGATGAAGCTGTAGAATAGTTTAGATTAGTTATAAATATCAAGTAATCAAGGCTTGTTGGCTTGAGCCCACCTTCTAGTTGACGAGCTCGGCTCGAGCCGAGCTCACTTACTCATGAGCTGGCTCGAGCTCACCCTCCAGCTCGGCTCGAGCTAGCGCGTGCCGCTCACTACATGAGCGAGGGGGAGAAAGGAATTGGTCTGGTTGATGGGCATATGGCCGGCCTCAACAAAGATCAAAGACAGCCAGTGCAGGTAAGTCCCGGGAAGGGGAAGAACGGGAGAGGATTACAATTTGGATGTGTGGGGACAAGAGTGTATTCATTATTGATTCATGAGCAGCCAGCAGTGGTCATGTGACCACGTCGTCGGTGGCTCTCCAGGCTAGTCCTATGACTACAGGGACTTTTCTCATAAGCTCAGCGCAATCGAAGCACGTGCGCCGCTGCCCCGCCGCCGCTTTCCAAACGAGAATACGTCCGGCGCCCGTCCCTCCATCCCAATTTTATCCGCGGAGACCGCAACCAGAGAAAATGTGAGAACTCTGACTAGCTATATTCTCGTGCCTAGAATACTCCTTTTCGTAGCTATGCAGCGAAGACGGGGCAGGTTGTATTCACTGCGCCGTTTTCTGAACTTCTTGGCAGCATCCAGCGTACTGTGTGGGAGCCGACTGTACTTGTAGTGCCAACTATAGCTAGATATATCACATGCCTTCACCCTACAAGCTGACTCGAACTCTGTCTCGAAACTCCAGAACTGGTGAGCAGATATTCTACCCTAAGTGCAGCGCCAGGGGAGATCTTGCTACCGAAATCCCTAGGTCTAAGTACCGCTAAAAAATCAGAACAATCGGGGTAGGAATATACTGACTGAACGTCGATCCTGGAATTCCGGCTTCGCATGTAGAATGAGGAAGGCTTCGTCACGTAGGAAAAACAAGAGAGAGCTTCTCTGAAGGAATAAAGAAGATCTGTACCGTTGGGTCCAATAAGTCTGATTGATTAAAGAGATGCAGAACAAACAGGATTATATACATAATGAGCATTGCATGACGTGACTGCAGAACCATGACTAGACAGGCAGGTGGAACATATCAGGCAGGTGCGGAAGTAACGGAATGCATGGCTTGCAACTAAGCGAATCATGGGTATGTTAAATGAAAGAACAGAACAGCAACCAATAAACGGACGAAACAGCAGTCAGAAGGAACTATCTATTAGTAACAGTAACAGAATGAATGTATCCATTAGTAACAGTAACAGAATAAACGTATCTATCAGTAACAGCAACACACGGGTAGCGGATGTTGATAGATAACTCGAACACGGGTGGCGGATGTCATGATTCGACATATACGCCAAGAATTCGCCTTATTCCCCTCTCCTCCCTTACATGCTCTATACATCTGCGAATCTGCATTCATTCCGAAATCCAAACTTACCCCGACACCGAGTCTCTAACGGAATTGACATATCTTATCAGTAAGCCTTCACGATACATTTCCCGAATCTGATCGCATATGCTTAGCATCGGGAAATGGATCCCCTTTCCATTGCAACTGCAGTTGCTGGCTTCCTCTCCTTAGCGCTTGAGCTTGGGAAGATCCTAAGAAATTATACGAGCCAGGTCAATTCTGCGCTAAAGGATGCTCATGACTTACTCACTGAGATTACTGCACTGAGTCACACCCTCGAACAGCTGATTACCTTTCTGAGAAAGGAAGATGTCAAAGGGAATTTTCGCCAAACTTCTGCTCTTTGTATCGTAATTGAGATTTGTAAGAGCAAGATCGAAAGTCTTCACCCAAAATTAGTCAAGTTCCAGCTGTCAGGAGGATTTAGTGACCGCTTTAAATGGCCATTAAAGAGAGAAGAGTGTGTAGAGATAGTCCAAACATTGCATCGCTGCACTCAAACAATTGAATTTTCATTGACTATTGCGAACTGGTATTTCCAATTCCCTAGACATTTGCATTTCTAAATCCTAACTGATCATAGTGAACTTCTATCGAATACATCCCGAGAGGTCACGACTGGCTTATTACAGCAAAAGCAGCAAATAGACTCTGTTATGTCATTGTTTCCTGTTATCCCAGATCAACTGTCAAAGATGAGCGCGACCCTTAGCGAGATCTTGGGTTTCGTCTCAACGCTCGATCAACTGGCCATCGATATACAGCAAATCAAGCTTGGTATGCAGAACTTGCAGCTGAACATAGATGGTGCGTTTATTTACTACTATTTTCCTCTGATTTTATTGGGGCTTATATATATACTTCCTTTCAGTGGAGAACACCGAAAAACTCCTGGCATGGTTGTCACCACTTGAGCCACCGAAACGACATCAAGATGTCAGATCTAGCCGACTCAAAAATACGGGAATATGGATTCTTCAGAGTGACCAATTTAAGTCTTGGCTATCCAGCAGTGTAGAAAGGCCATGTGAACGCATTCTAGGCTGCTATGGGATGCCCGGGGCTGGGAAAACAGTCATTGCGTATATATCCCTAGCCACTATTTTGAATTTATTGCTGCTCATATGGTATTATAGCTTCGCTAACGGTTCTTGAAGGTCTGTTGTCATTGATCATCTATCTTTCGAAGTCGAGCAACCAAGAGCAGCTATCGTGTACATCTACTGTGACTATCGGGACCAAAAAGAACAAGTTCCTCTACACCTTGTTGGAAGCCTCGTAAAGCAATTGGTGCTGAGACTCTCCTCATCTTCTCAACCATTACCTGAGATGATCACCAAGAAGTTCACATCTGCTAGGATGTCAAGTGCAAGGCTACAACTTGATGATGCCAAAGCTATGCTGAAGGCTCTTTTACAAAAGCTTGACATCACCTTTATCTGCATTGACGCAATGGATGAGTTGGAAGACCAAACAAGAATAGAGTTCCTCACAGTGATCAAGGATATTTTGCACATGGAGCGTTCCAGTTCTGAAACCCAATCTAACAGCATGGTACGGTTATTCTTCACTGGGCGGCCAAATGTTAAGGACCAAGTGTGTCTAGTTCTGGGGAGACAATTGGGGTCATTAGAGATTGTAGCTAAGGATGACGACGTCCGGAGATACCTTACGCATAAGATTGATAGTGATCCATCACCCGATGCTATGAATAGCAAGCTCAAGGATGAAGTATTACGGGTGTTGTTGGAAAAATCTCAAGGAATGTAGGTATTAAATGTGTCATTTAAATCAACTAGGTATTAATCCTTTTTTGTCAGGTTTCTACTTCCTGCGTTACACATAAACATGATTTTGCAGAAACCAACGGTCAGGAAGCGACGAGATGCACTGCTCAATCTACCAACCGGCCTCTATGCTGCTTATGAGATAACTATATCCAGAATTCAACAATCAGCCCGTAGAGTGGAGCTAGGCATGAAAGTGCTCATGTGGATATGCCTGGCCGAGAGACCATTAAGCGTGATGGAACTCCGCCATGCATTAGCCGTGGAGGACGAAGATACAGCCCTTGATGAGGAAAACATTCCTTCAGAAAAGACACTCCTTGACTGTTGCTATGGCTTAGTTATTGTCGATGATGAGAGTTCCACTGTGCGTCTAGTGCACTATACACTCCAAGAGTATTTTAAGTCACACTATGAAAAACACTTTCCAACTGGCCATAGTTCCCTCGCTAGGACTTGTTTGACGTACCTCAATTTCAGTCCTTTTGCTTGTCCTTGTGGGTCAATCGCTAAGCTCGATCTCCTTGAAGCAGATTTTCCTTTACTGAACTATGCTGCTTGTCAATGGGGCCAGCAGCCCTGCCATGGCGAACAGCTGCACGCGGGGTCACGTGACAAAAAAAAAAAAAAAAAAAAATGGGGCCAGCACGCGCGAAAGCAGTGTGACGAGTCTGTGGAGGCACTGGCTATCAAGCTGCTTCGACTACATCATTGTCGCCATCTTAGCCGGAGTCCTGGGTAACAAGGGACTGCGGCACTGGAAATACCAAATCGGAAAAGCGGACGGTCCTGACTGCCGGTGGTGCGGAAGGGGCCTGGAGACTACCACTCATGTGATGACAGAATGCGAGACGTGGAGAAAGAGATGGCCCGGGGGGGAGGAGGATATACGAAAACCCCCCAAAGACGGAGACAGGGATATACTGGCAGAACTACTTGAATGGGTTGGACGGTCATAGGCGCGCGTGACACTGATTTTCCTGTTTACTTTTCTTTATGTATCTAAACCTCCTTTACATTTCTTTCACATCTTATGTACCTAAACCTCGCCATAGCCCATAGGGCGGCATGCGAGTAATGATATAAAAAAAAAAAAAAAAAAAAAAAAAAAAAAAAAGACTACATCATTCTGCAGCCGTTCAGGAATTGAACCGATTGTTAGACTACCACAGTCTGCACCATGGCTTCGGGAACAGTACCTTTTGTGGGCTAAATGCTGTTGCGTACTTTGGAGTTGAGGGTATTCTACAAGTGTTACCACAAACTCCAAACCTAAATTCAAGCGCCCAATGGAAGAATGGTCACAGTGCGTTGCATTATGCGATCTGGTATTTTCGCAACGAGGCTGTAGTACGCCTGCTGCTTGAGCGCACCGACGTCGAAGCCAACACAAAGGATGCACAAGGCAGGACTCCGCTTTCATACGCCGCTGAACGAGGCCATGAGGGTGTAGTGCGCTTGCTGCTTGAGCGAACCGATATCGAAGCCGATGCAATGGATCAAAAGGGCAGGACTCCGCTTTCATATGCTTCTGAGAAATGCCATGAGGCTGTCGTGCGCTTGCTTATTGTGCGAGCGGAAGTGGATGTAAATGCAAGGGACTGCAATGGCACGAGTCCACTTTTATATGCTCTTGGGGGGGCTTCCTGTCGTGAGACTACAGTGAGTTACTCCTTGAATGAGCTGATGTTGACGTAACTGCAGGGAACCGTAATTCGTACCTTAAACTTTTGTTGCGCAGACGGGAATTTCCTCCCGGACAGGATCCTGAGAGAGTTGTACGCAACCTCCTTGGCCGAGCGGATATCGACGTGCACACAAAAGACAACTTTGGCAATACTCCACTTTCGGTCGCCAATATGCAATGGAATAAGACTATCTTGCTGAGCGAGCAGCATTGAATGTAGAGGTGAAGTCATGCGGTGAATAGCGGAGAAAGTCGCTGCCATAGGTAGCGGGAGAGGTACACGGTGGGTGCTATAGTGCGCCACCTGCGAAATAGTATTCAGGGATGCAAATCACAGTCTACATATATAGGATAGTACGGGAAACATCTCCCTAGGAATCCTAGTCCTATCGAAGTGCGTTTGCGGAATGTGGGGTCAATGTCTTATTTAGTTATTTGTCTGCTTTTTCTATATCTGTTCTCTTACTTCGCCATAGCCATTTGGGCGGCTTGCGAGTAGGGATATTAAAAAAAAAAAAAAGTATCTGTTCTTTTATTATGAAATGTGCTATTGAACCTTTGATCGCTATTTCTGCATTCTTGTGCTTCTAGTAATACTTCCCAATAAATTTTCTTGAGTACAGTAGAAGCGAGGGCATTTCAGGAGGTACAGTATGCAGAGGCCAGCCACTCGTCACCTCGCTCCCAGGCTATTTTTTTTTTTTTCAATATCAGTACTCGCATGCCGCCCTGTGGGCTATGGCGAGGTTACATTACATAAGGAATAAATGAAAGAAAATAAACTAATTAACATGTATGAGACCCACGGCTCTCGCTGGTAGTGTGGGTAGTATCTCGCAAAGGCCAGCTTGTACGGGGACCTTGTCTTCCTATTTCTGTCCTCTGCCCCATTCATACTGGTCCACTCTCAGCCATCGTCCTCCGAGCCTCACTCTCCCAACTTCGGTAGTTTTCTCGAAGTAGACTACCGCTGACCGTGTCTTTTTTTCTTCATCGACCAGTGTTTGTTTCTTCCTCAGCCAACGGATCCCGACTGTCTTCCCTAGATCCTTGTTAGCTCCAACCATTTCACACCTTCCCTAGATCCTTCCTCAGGGCTATCCACCTCGTCCCAGAGAGGGCGCGCGATTTCACTTGCTAGATCTAAGATGGTCAAGTAGCGGTGCGTGACCTCGCCCTCTTCACCCGCCGGCTCACAGTAGTCTCATACCAAGCCCCTGCCTCACAGTACGCATAGGGGGAGAAGACTGAGAGAGGGGATGGAAGCAAACGGGTTTCGGCTGGAGGGGGAGAGGGGGGGAACCTGGAGGAGAGAGGTATAAGGGCGAGTGAAGGAGTCAAGAATTGACTTGGTATGGAGCAGAGGAGTGACGGGTTAAAAAAAAAAAAAAAAAAAAAAAAAATCACGTAACCTCGTTTGCAGCGCTAAGGCATGGCAGGGTCCCTGGGCAAGCCCTCGAAGCCCGGAGAGAGACATAGAGAAGAACTAGAAACAGACAGCAGAGAATGGAAAAGAGTGGGATGAGCTAGAGAGGTTCTTCTCCGGAATCAAGTTCTAGAAGGGGGAAGAGAAAGGAGGAAGGGAAACGAGGGGTCATGTACGTAGAATTTTCTTGTGCTAAGCCGGTCTCCGGGCTATGAGAGCCCTTGCCCTGCCATGGCGAATAGTTGCAAGCGGGGTAACGTGACAAAAAGAAAAAAGGGGGGGGGGCTATGAGGGCTTGCCCTGGGACCCTGCCCTGGCCACGGGCTGTAAGCGGGGTTATGTGATCTTTTTTAAAAAAAATTGCTCTTCCTAGACGAGATTTCACTAAATCAGATTACTCCGCTGTGCTTTTTTCTTTTTTTTCTTGGTTCACATAACCCCGCATTCAACCCACAAGCTTATGGCAGGGACTTCGCTCTGCTTATAATTAGTGAGCGGCACGAGCTAGCTCGAGCCGAGCTGGAGGGTGAGCTCGAGCTGGCCTGGTTTTTTTTTTTTTTTTTTTTTTTTTATATCACATGACCCCGCTTGTAGCTGTTCGCCATGGCAGGGCCCCTGGGTCTAGACCCTCAAAGCCCGGAGGCAGGCTTATCTACCGAAATCTTCCACCGCCATCTCTACAAACAAAAACATCAACCCTTACCCGCCCCACTTCCCCGAGGCACTTAAAAATAGCTACATCTTTCTTCCCCCGCCACCTGCTAACAAACGGAAATTCGCCCCCTCCCCCTACACCTTCAGTGAAGCTGGCCTGGCATGAGCTCGAGCCTGGATTGATTATATACATAATATTGACAAACTAAACTAAACTAAGTTAAATTTTCATCTTTCTCACTACTATCAGCCCAATTGTGCATTTCGAAGTTGTTGGTAGGTCAGAATGAGCTCCAAGTCTCTAATTATTACTACAGTCTAACCTTGCTATACCGGACGAGTAAAAATCTGGCACTTTTTGTCCGGTATAGCAAGGTTCCGGTATAGAATAAAATGCTTGGCAACTGTAAAAAAGGGGCGGCAAATTTTGTATAGAAATTACTGGAGTAGGAAATAAACAAGTGCAGCAAACATTAACTCAATCAAAGTCTATTCAATATGCATCGCTCTCACCACCTAGAACAGGTCGAGCCTTAAAAGCTCTGGGGAGCAAATATGCAAGCATTCACTAGAGCCAAAACATGCTACTCTGACTGTTTCTCTAAAAGCCTATCAATTCACGCCAGAGAAGCAGCAAACTCTACAAGAATGTTCCAGTCTCCCAGCAGCAGCAGCGACAGCAGTGGTGGCAGCAATGGTGACAGCAGTGGCAGCAGCAGTAGTGGCAGCAGTGGTGGCAGCAGTAGTGGCAGCAGTTTTTTTTTTTTTTTTTTTTTTATTTCATTAATCGCATGCCGCCCTAAGGGCTATGGCGATAGTGGCAGCAGTGGTGGCAGCATCGGTAGCAAGTGATAGCAGCAGCGGTGACAGCAGTGATGGCAGCAGTAACGGCAGCAGTAGTGGTAGTTAGCATTGACAGCAGCAGAGTGGTAAACAACCAGTCTAACTGGTAAAGTGGGGTAGTCTAAGATGTATTAGTATTAGTGTGTCCGGTATAGCAAGGTTTCCGGTATAGCGAGGTCCGGTATAGCAAGGTTAGACTGTATATTAAGTATTTACAGTTTATGAAACCTTGCACTGGCTAAGCATTTTAGCGAGCTGTCAAGAAAAACACTAGCACGATCTTGGCTCGTTTGAGCTCGAGCTAGCTCGTACAACCTCGGGCTCGAGCCGCTCACTACTTATAATCAAGCCTGAAGTATGGACAGAATTCGCAGAAAGCTTGCAGCGGGTTGCGCGGCGTTGATATTGGAAGGTGGAACGGAAGAGGGGTGTCATCATTGTATAGTATCACCCAAAATTTAGTTAACTGTCCCAACAACACGCCCTGCCATGGCAAACAGCTGCAAGCGGGGTCACGTGACACAAAAAAAAAAAAAAAAAAAAAAAGGCCCAACAACATCTACGCTCTCTTTGTGTTTTTTTAATCAGATCAGGCCTTGCTATGTACATACCTACCGTGCCTCCCATACCCTTAGCCTTACATCCTTGGCCCCATCACGAACAAATAAACAAGCCATGCACTCACGCTGCAAGACTGTAAAGCCGGTGGAAATTCGGGCCTGAAGATACTGGAACAGTAAGAAATGGTCAGAACGGGTGTCCGGCCAGCGCAGCAAAGTGCTAAAGCGCTGATTTCGCCACCTCGGTTTCGGAATTCCCAGCAGAGAAGGGACGCTTGATTGTCAACTACCCGTACAGAATATGCATATACCTCTCTCTACCTACCCTACAGCCGTTACGGGTGAAAACTCTTGTCCCATGCATGTCATCCGGAGTGGCAAGCCAAAGTAACAGACCAACTGGTAAGCCACCCTCCCCCCCTCTCCAACGCCTCCATTCTGCTGGACCACCACGTGACATATGCACTCCCGGCATCATTGCACGACATAAAGGTATGCATGACTGTTCGGATATCTGGTCTGGATATGGAAAACATGACTACATAGATATGAATGGTTACGGATACAGCAGTTTAATTGGTAGGTCAAAGAACAAGGTTGGAGGATATAAATTGTGGAGATAGGCCATGTTACAGGGTGTAAATAAACCAACAAAAACTCGCAAGTAGTAAAAAGCTCAGGGCCGAATCAACATACAATCAACAACAAACCGAATACTACAACAATGCTGCGAATAAAACATCATCGACTCAATTTTTGCTAAATATATGCATGACACCGCTCCCACTTCCCCCAGATTTTCCTTGCTAACGGTTCCCAATATACATTGTAGGTGTTACGGATTGCAACCGACCGTTTGCAAACCGTTGCACCAAAAGGTAGAACTACCGGTACCACCCGGTAGTGCGGTCGGTATATATAGGAGTATCCGTACGGGCCGGTCAGCGACTCGCTTACGTTTGCGCACGTGGTCAAGGATCTTGGCTCCCTTAGACGTCCACACGTACTAGTAATCAGCTTCCCTCTGCCGCCATGGCACGCCAAGCCGTGACATTACTCCCCCGCAGGCAGAGTACGTCTCGGACTCTCTAGTACTCAGCTTCCCTCTGCCGCCATGGCACGCCAAGCCGTGACAGTAGGCCCCTCATGCCCTTTATCTCCTCCTACCTCTCCAAATACTCATGTCCCCCTGCCGCCTCATCCCCATCTGAGGCGGCCCATAAATCAGGCTGGGCATCATATGCGGCGCGGGGGAACAGCGGACCTTGTGATGGTGATGCCGGCACTAACGATGGTGGAGAGCCGGTTGGATGACCGCCTCGCTGCTGCATTTGCGATGGGTGCGGGCCTAGTTGGCCAGGCGGAGGCTGTTGATGGTGTGATTGCGGCAGAGGGGGAGAGGGGTCATGGCTCATATGGCGTTGGCGGTGGACTCGGAGGTCCTGGCTGTCCCTGTTGGTAATGATGCTTTGGTGGTGGGCCTTGCTGCTGCACTTGATGATGCGGCGGGGGTTCGGCGATGGTGTGTACGCGTTGGATCTCGAAGAATGGTGGTAACCTGGTGGGTACTGCCACCCTTGCAATGAATACAACCTTGACCGATCATTATCCGGATGTGCCGGATTCAATATCTCTCTCCCTGGTAGTAACCTATACTGCTCCCCCCCTCGCCATAGCCTGTCAGGCGGCATGCGAGTAATGAAATAAAAAAAAAAAAAAAAAAATATATACTGCTCCCCATTGGACCCGGCGACCCCGTCTGATACGCGGAAGAGGGCAATGGCTTCGAGGGTGACTGCACTCCGGGGGAGTGCGGGTTCGCGCCCGGCAAATTTGAAATGCCTGCATACGACGTGGAGAACGGATGTTGCTGCCTCTGCTCCATTGCCGGCTGACTTGGCGGCAGATACTCTTCGTGACGCATTTGCGATGGTGTCGGCTGTTGAGGAGCAGAATGGTGCAAATGTGTCTGCGGAGGAGCAATCCCAGTTGGCGTACTATGACCCGCAGCCGACATTGGCCTTGTCCCTGGTTGGCCTACAGCCCTTTGATGCTCGATCTCCATCATCCTGCTCCTCTCCCACTCCCTTTCACGCCTAGCCCTCTCAGCCTGCTCAGCTATCGCTCTTGGATCTCGTGAGTCCTCCACCAATATTGTTTGCCGTTTCTCCTGTTCCCTCGCCTGATCCATCCTATGCTGCTCCCGTGGATCGGAGTAAGCACGCAAAATGTCCCTCTCCACAACCTGAGGCCTATCCCTACCAGCAGGCCCATGATCTACCATTGTTTTTTTGTTTTTTTATATCATTACTCGCATTCCGCCCTGTGGGCTACGGCGAGGTGATCTACCATCGACTGAATCCCCACCACCGAGCTTGAATCCCGAGACAAGTCAATCACCTGCGGCCGCGGCGCACCAGACCCTCTGGTCTCCGATATTGCCTTGTGCTTCTCCCTCTCCCTTATCTCACTCTCCCTCATCGCCGTCTCCCGCTGCTCCCTCTCCCGCTGCTCCCTTTCCCGCACCACCCTCTCCCATATTTTATTTTCTTTTAACATCAGTGATCGCATGCCGCCGTGTGGGTTAGGGTGATTCTCCCTTATCTCCCTCTCCCTCATCGCCCTTCCCCGCTGCTCCCTTTCCCGTAGCTCCCTCTCCCCCTGCCACATCTCCTGCAGCTCCCTCTCCCGCTTCTCCCTCGCCTCTGTCTGTTCCTTCTCCCTCATCTCCCGTTTCCTTCTCTCCTTCTCCTTCTTCTCCAATGCCTCTCTCTCCGCTGCCTCACCTCGCCATAGCCTATCAGGCGGCATGCGAGTAATGAAATAAAAATAAAAAAAATAAAAAAAATCTCCGCTGCCTCTCTCTGCCTCTCTGCCAACATCCTCTCCTGATACTCCCTCTCTCTCTGCAGATGCTGCTGCAACAACCCCATATGCAACCTTCTATATTCCTCCAATACTGGTCCTTTGCTGCATTCCATCTCTCGAGTGCGATGACACTGGTCGTGGCTCATGTAAGCTCGCATACCTTGTTGCCCGGGGTCGCTGAAAAGCGGGGAACCCCCGGCTGTGGTTTGTGGGCTGGAATGTCTCTTCTCAATGTGTGCCTGTAGCTTCTCAATGTGTGCCTGTAGCTCACGAAGTGTGCAACAACCGAAATTGGTGATAGGACCCCCTCTCTCCGTGCAGAAGAACAAACGCTCATGCCTACTCTCATGCAATGAATCCAACAGGCCAGGCCATTTACGTAAATTCAAGCGATTTTAGAATTTAACCCAGGTGAATTAGATTTCAATAGTCCTGGATATTTCCGCTATCAGTAATTGACAGTTGCGCATTAGGTATCATCATCGAAGAATTGAGTCCCGTCTGTTGTATTATCTGGAAGGTCCATCATTTCTAAAATATTTCTTAGTATATATACTTGAATACAAAGTGATACATACTTGACAAAAGTCGTAGACCGATGCTGTTTAAAATTCTAGATATACGAGAGATTCTACTCATTTAAATACTCAAACAATCTGGTAAATGCTGGCCTCAATTCACCTGGGTAGCTGTGGAGTCATTTGGTTAATTGGCCTGAACTGGCCTGGACTGGCCTGAATGGTCTGGACCGGCCTGGTTGGCCTGGACTGGCCTGGTTGGCCTGGACTGGCCTGGTTGGCCTGGACTGGCCTGGTTGGCCTGATTCATGTGGATCAGGCCGGTCCAGGTCGGTCCAGGCTGGTCCAGGGGGTTTCAGTCCAATGCAGATCACGGCCTGTTGGATTCATTGCGCTCGGGACCTCTCCGGGCAGGCTAGTCTGGCCTGCCCGCATGCAGAGGTATCGACAGGGGACTGTAGACTACAGTCTACCCTTGCTATAGCGAAAACCTTGCTATACCGAAAATTGCACGGAGCCATTATTCCGTTCGCACTCAAAGACCTCTTGCTATAACGAAAATCCACCAAATAACGAAACGAAAATTAGATTGAGTGAAAGTTATTTCTGTGTACACACAAATTATTCTTGCTATAACGAAAAATGGCTAGTGGAATGCATGACTTATCAAGGACCACCCAATTGCACAACTAGAAACTTCTAAGCCCAATTCCACAAAAAAGGGTGTGTATGGATCGTACCGGATTCATTGTGAAATGCTTTCGAACTGCGTCTCGGGATTCTTCTTGTTGCAGCTCCAGTCTTCTTTTTGCATAGTTGCTGCTTTTCTAACTTGAGGCTCGGCTTTGTAGGTAATTTTGCTTCAACAACATGATTGATTTTTGCATCTGCATAGTACTTGATCAATACTTCTGTACTCTCAATTTTGTACTCTCATTTTTTCCGAAGTTAAATCTGTTGCCATAAATTTGGGTGGCAGCTTAGCTACTCGGGCTTCTAAATTCAGCTGCCAAGGACATGACTAAGCTTGCCACCCAATATTCTATAACCAAACCTTGCTATAACGAAAAAAAAGTGCCAGATTTTTGGTTTTCGTTATAGCAAGGGTAGACTGTACTTAGCCTGCCCGGTTGCAGAGGTTCTACCAGCCGAAAAATAAGTATCCGGACAGGGGATAAATGCATATCATGCGCTATGCAGTAGTTGGCATAAACTAGCATATTTTCGTATGCTTAGCTGTGGATGTTTATGAGACCAGTCCAAATTTCGTGGATAGTGTCCAATTTTATTATGTCAGAAGTATCCGGACAGTTGGATCGCCATAGCCCATAGGGCGGCACGAGATTAATGATGTTAGAACAAACAAAAGTATCCGGACTGCTGACATAATGAATTTGGGACTTGCAACACCAACAGTCCTATACCTATCAAGGAAAATAGATATAAGTCCTCTACTAGGAATATAAAAATGGCACTGCAGGCAACCATGATAAGCATAGGTTCAGGCATTATAATGATCAAAACTTACTATTCTGATAGGTCCTAAGCTTTCGAGACTGCTCTTCAGGGCTTTTCTAGAAGCTTTTCCAAGGCTATTCCAAGAGCTGTTCCAGAGGCTATTCCAGAGGCTGTTCCAGAGGCTATTCCAGAGGCTGTTCCAGAGGCTATTCCAGAGGCTGTTCCAGAGGCCATGGAAATACTGTTCCAGAGGCTGTTCGAGCTCAAACGGCCTCCGAAACCGCCTCCGAAGTAGCCTCCGGAACAACCTCTGGAACCACCTCCGGAACACCCTCAGAACGTATGTATGCTGTCTATAAAACCAATATATGTAGGAGTGTCTACATACCTCGCCTCTCACGCATATGCATAAGCCTGGCATGCGCTTTGAAGACCCCCTGTAGATACCTCTGCAACCGGGCAGGCTAGTCTACAGTCCCCTGTCAATACCCCTGCATCCGGGCAGGCCAGTCCGGCCTGCCCGGAGAGGTCCCGGTGTCAGAGTGCTCTGAAATTTTGAGAGCGATTCTCGTAATATTCGGCTGTCGAACGGAATCGTGTTCCCGGATTGAGAGTGAGCAGGCATGTTGCTACCCGGCGAAAGTTGCCCTGCCATGGCGAATAGCTGCAAGCAGGGTGGCGTGAAAGGGAAAAAAGAAAAAAATGTGCGTATAGCGATTCGTTGCGGAAGTTTTGTTTTCTTTAGGTCCTCGGTGCAATCCAATGCGGTGCCTTAGAAGAGAGCCTGATTTTCCCCAAGTCCGTTCGTCGTTGCTCCCTTTGTGGGGCTCTAAGCACAAAGTGGGACATAGTGGCTCTGCATGCAGTTGATTGCGACATTCTTGCAAATATATACAGGGTTCTCGATTGGACCACGCTAGATTGACAAGCTTAACCTGTACAGTACTCCCATATGAGAGAAAGAACCGCGATTCTCATGCTGTAGCATTATGTATTTGCAGCATGCCGCAGGTTTCTATAGCTACGGCCAAATGTTTGTGGATTTCATCCAGTCCCCGATTTGCGCTAGTTACGCGATGTTAATCTTAAGAGGTAATTCCGAGAACGGGGGGAGGCATAGTAACCAATTCACAACCACATTACTATACGCGTTAAATATGTAATTATTAGAAGCCTTCTGCCCTGTGACAGGCTCTGAGTGTAGTTTACCGTACGTACGTATTAGGAGAGTTGGTATGTGGCAGTTAGGCATCAACTGTACACAAGCTTCTGGTTTGCGATTGGTCGCGATAACGATCCACATGTGAGAATGCTGCGAACTTGATTTCCGCCTTGATCTCTTTTGCCAAGTGTGACCACAGACATCCTTGCAACATCGAGATTCTTTCTATGGGTCTTTTCTTTGTCAACGCATAAATCCCCGATTTGTGTCTCATATCGACCCGGCGCCAGCATACCGTGCTGCCTTGTTCGGATACTAAAGTAACCATCTTCCACTCCGATACATATATTGATTTCGGCATTGTCGACGTGTGACACGGCACTTTCGGCATCGTAATACGACTAACCAACCAAAGAAATGCGTAGGATCCACCGGAATAAGAAAACCACCGACACTGGAGGACGAACCGGACCCACTGGTGGAACTGACAAGATGGGTGGAGAGATGACGGCGGCGCTTGATCTTTCTCTGAAATAGTTCGACATTTTAATTCTTTCCCCATTATCTCCTTTGTCATTAAGCGCGTAGGGCGGTAAGTATACGAGTAATGATTTAACAATAAAAAAAGACTTCAGGTGAGTTGAAAAGAGTAAGTATTTACACGAACTACTCTGGTCGCCTACTGTTTGTCAGTTTCTGCACTCTTGATCTTCATGAGCCTACATATTCATTGTGGTGACGACGACGGAATGGGTAAAAGGCAAGCGTGGCATGGATAACACGTGGAGATAAGGGCAGCACGTAAGGCGATATCATCTATAATAGTACTGATTGAAATGTGCACACCCCTGTCAGAAAATACCTTGGTGACAACCGGGAATGCCATATCAACGTACCGAGTAAAATGTTCACATACTCCTGAACCTCAACATACCCCTGAACCTTCGTCTTTTTTTTTTTTTTTTTTATATCATTAATCGCTGGCCGCCCTATGGGCTATGGCGATGTGCTATGGATTTATAGAGAGAATAGTAACAAGAATTAGTCCCCTTCCCCCCCCTACCGACCATAAATGTAGCTAAAAGAAAAGGTAACGTCACTCCCCGAGCATCTTCATCAACCTCACCAGCGGATCCTTCACTCCCCGAGCATCTTCATCAACCTCATCAGCGGATCTTCCCCCCCTTCCCCTTCGACCCTCGGCGGTCTCCTCACGTGATCTTCCCCCCCCCGGCCACCTCCGCCGCCACACTCTGCACTGTCCTAACAGATGTCTCGTCGTCTCCTCCTCCTCCCCGCACCACCTGCACTCCGGTCCATCCCCTTCCCCATTTGCCACCTCCAAGCACGTAGACCCTTACCCCCACCCATCCCGCCAATCTCCCTGAACCTTCGTCATAAGGCACATATTAATGTGGAATATGCCAAACGCCCGACAATACCTATATCAAGAAGCATGGAAAAGGCTCGTTTGGGGACATGCGAAGTTAGAGAATTTGATTTGAAAGGTAAAGGGCTTAATAGAGGGGTAAATACACTTGGCAACATTGCAACAAGGGGTGAATAAGGAAGTGAGTAGCGTAGACAGAACTGTTAACAATCGGGAGGGGCTGCACAGGAATACCTCTCATCGATAAGTACCCAAAATAAACGTAGATTAAGTCCCGTTACAAGCCCATATACAGACAAACGAACAAAAAAAAAAAAAATAAAGCAAATGCTAGTACGGAAATACCGTCTTTTTTGCACGTAGGATCGGACATTGTATGTTGATATCGGGGGTATGCTGATACCGGGTATGCTTAACATACCTTGTGGCTTTTCCAATCAAGGGTGGGATGATACCTTCGGGACAGTAGGACTTGGATCGGCTCCTCGATCCAGCAGGATTTTGACAATTTCTTCATGTCCCCTGGATACAGCTGCATCCAGGGCAGTTCCATACACGCCACCCGCAGAGATCACATCAGCCCCTCGATCCAGCAGGAGTGTGACAATTTCCTTATGCCCCCAGAATGCAGCTGCACCCAGGGCAGTTCCATACTCGCCACCCGCAGAGTTCACATCAGCCCCTCGATCCAGCAGGAGTGTGACAATTTCCTTATGCCCCCAGAATACAGCTGCACCCAGGGCAGTTCCATACACGCCACTCGCAGAGTTCACATCAGCCCCTCGATCCAGCAGGAGTGTGGCAATTTCCTTATGCCCCCAGAATACAGCTACACCCAGGGCAGTTCCATACACGCCACCCGCAGAGTTCACATCAGCCCCTTGATCCAGCAGGAGTGTGACAATTTCCTTATGCCCCTGGAATGCAGCTACACCTAGGGCAGTTCCATACTTGCCACCCGCAGAGTTCACATCAGCCCCTTGATCCAGCAGGAGTGTGACAATTTCCTTATATCCCCAGAATGCAGCTACACCCAGGGCAGTTCCATACTCGCCACCCGCAGAGTTCACATCAGCCCCTCGATCCAGCAGGAGTGTGACAATTTCCTTACGTCCCCTGTATGCAGCTGCACCCAGGGCAGTTCCATACTCGCCACCCGCAGAGTTCACATCAGCACCTCGGTCCAGCAGGAGTGTGACAATTTCCTTATCTCTCTGATATGCCGCTATAACCAGGGCAGTTCCATACTCACCACCCGCAGAGTTCACATCAGCCCCTCGATCCAGCAGGAGTGTGACAATTTCCTTATGCCCGCAGAATGCAGCTACACCCAGGGCAGTTCCATACTTGCCACCCGCAGAGTTCACATCAGCCCCTCGATCCAGCAGGAGTGTGACAATTTCCTTATATCCCCCGCGTGCAGCTGCACCCAGGGCAGTTCCATACTCACCACCCGCAGAGATCACATCAGCCCCTCGATCCAGCAGGAGTGTGACAATTTCCTTATGCCCCTGGAATGCAGCTGCACCCAGGGCAGTTCCATACTCACCACCCGCAGAGTTCACATCAGCCCCTCGATCCAGCAGGAGTGTGACAATTTCCTTATATCCCCCGCGTGCAGCTGTACCTAGGGCAGTTCCATACTTGCCACTCGCAGCGTTCACATTAGCCCCTCGATCCAGCATTTGTTTTACTATCCATGTTTCTCCACTCATAGCAGCCAAATTAAGCAGGGGTTGATTGCTACTGTTCCGTTCATCCACATTGATCTCCTCTGAGGACCACAGCCTGCTAATCAACTCTCCCAGGCCACCCATTGCCGCAGCAAAAACTGGTCGTAACGGGGTTGATATCACTGACCACCTTATCTGCCCCTCATCCATCCGCTCTAACGATTTTACCCACTTCACGTAAGCTTCACTTGGGGCATTTAAAGAACCCAAGAAGCTGTGCAGCAATTTGAGTTCCCGAGGATGCCATGAAGCAGCTGCTGTTGTATTGGCTGCAGGTAAGGGCGTAATTAAACACTGATAAGACCGGCAGTGTTTAAACCAGTAGCTGGCAGAGTACCTATAGAGAATTTGCTGGTGCTGCACACTCTTGTTCTCTTCTAAGTGGTCCTTGTACACTTCTGAGCTATCATCGTCTAAGCTATCCATGTCTAAGCTATCCTCGTCTAAGCTATGCGTGTCTAAGCAATCGTCGCCTAAGCTATGCGTGTCTAAGCAATCCCAGTCTGAGCTATCCTCGGAGTCTTTTAACATATTCCCATACCTCTGGACGATCCATAAACAAGCCTCAGCGACAAGAAGTTGAGCGTCCAAAACACTCCACCCATTAATCCTTGTTTCTAGATATTCTTGTACGGACAAGTGCGCAAAGCGAATGACTCTAAGAGACTTGTCTAAAACAAGTAATCCCGAACAAAAGCTGAGGAGAACCTTAACTTCAACCCCTATGCCTGTAGTTTCTGTGTCTTCACCGGTTTGATTTATGGGAATCGTTGAGTCCACCTCCGAAGCTGCACACAATTCTTTAGGCCTCAACGGTTCCAAGGAAACTAGCATCCACTTTAGCGCGCGCTCTGCAAGGAGAGGTGCACTCCCAGGTTGGGATTTTATTGAAGTCATGATTTCTTGATAAACTTCGGTCAAATCCTTAGGAAGCTTTCCCAGCCGCACACGGACGTCCCACTCCAGACATAGGCTGCAGAGTTCCTGTAATTGATAATCAACCCAGAGGAACCTATTGCGGTTGTAAGCATCTTTAGAAATCAATAGCAGTCGCTCACTTTAAGATACTATGGTTTGGTGAAGAAAGCATCTCATAGGCGGATAAGCTGGATAGATGACTTACATTCCATTGGCACCATCTAACAGTACCTCCTGTATCTTTGCCCTAAGGTCTCGTGACACCCTTCCCTGGAGCAGCCTCTTTGCCTTGATTCGGGTATCTAACTCAGTTTCCACATAATTTTGAATATCCTGAGCATTGTCTCGTGCTTCAATGCATACATGAGGAACATTCCGCATGCGAATCTCAATATCTAGGCTGTGGCGGCTGGACACTAGCACCTTCACAGAAACCTTCGAAGCCTTCATGATGGTAAAGAATGCATCGAGAATGTCAACAATTGTCTTTTGGGGGCATTCATCCAAAGCATCTAGGACAATGATGGGTTCACGGTAGCAGTCTACCAATTGGGTAAGAAGGGTGGCTGTTGCATCAAAGGGAAGATGCTTTCTTGCAGAAGGATCTTTGTGCTCCTTCTCATAACTTTCCTGTACTATCGTACAGATTGTCTCATTGTCAGGACATGCAAGCTGTTTCACTAGAGCGAGTAAAATTTGCTGCCTATCCCGCCGGAGCTCTTCGTCCCGCTTACAATAGAAGAATGAGACTTTGTCCACTTTTGGTTGCAGATGATCAATAATAGCAGAGCTGTTTATCACCAAGGTTATATTAGCAGCCTGCCTTGCAAATATAGGACTTAATACTCACACGAGCTTTGTCTTTCCAGCACCAGCTGAATTTGGTTGGTTAGCAATTCTCTTTGTGTAGGGATGATGACAAGTTCAACTCACGAATTCCATGCAGCCATAACATTTCTGACTGCTGTGACCTCAGCCAACTTTGAAATTCTTGTCGTTCAAAAAGCCATTGTCCAGTTCCCTTCACACGGCCCTCTTGTGCATAGTCATGGTGGCCTTTATACGGGATCTTAGAGAACCATTCAAGGATCTTGACTCTCTCCGTATCTAGACACCAGCAATAAGTCAATATTTCGTATATAGGGTTTAATTTCAAGACAGAATACTTATATACCTTCAATTCTCCGGTACATCTTAGCAACAGTTGTATCCACTCGGTTTAGGATAGCCTCAAAGCTTTTCAGAAGCATTTTGAGATCCTTGAAAGTTTCTGAATAAAGCGCGAAGTTTAGAGTGAATATGTCATGCATAGTGATTGCAACCCCGCACCTTTATGGAAATGTCTTGACTCTGCCTGATCTGTATTCCAAGTGGTACAGCTAAATTAGCGGCAGAGCATCATGAAAGTGTTATTGGAGGAAACTTACAGCACGATTCCACTACACTAGCTGCTGCGTTCACTGCGCACTCTGGACCATCCAATGCCTTCAGTTTTTCTATAATAGCGCCCGGATTGATTGCACTTCTTAGAATACGTTTCGCTAATGTATATAAATGATTTTTGCATTGTACTTAGTAGACGTATAGCCATATAGTACAGGAGCATACCACGTACCTGTGTTACTCATAAAATTTCGCATGAGAATGCTCAACAGAGTCAGGATCGCTGTATATAATTTTATAAGAGCTCTGTAAAGGGTGTTCTTTGCATCCCTCCCCTGGGTAGACGGTTCCTCAATTGTTAGATATAACTGCTCATATATGGTACCTTGGCTAATGAGCATAGTAATGCGTTCCATTCCAATGAGTGCTGCTTCCATAGATTCCTGTCTGTCAACAATGATCTGGCGGACCAAATCCTGTTAGTATTCTGGCAACAACTGGTCTCAATCCACCACATGATAGGTAGATAGGTGGACTCTATCCCGAAGAGGCAAAAAGGGAGCTATTTCGAAATTTACTTACCTGCAAGATAAATCTAACCCCCGCCCAAGGCAACGCAGCATGCACTGGATCATATTGTACGACTATGTCCCCAATATTCTTGAACTTATCAATCCAGCAGATTATTGCTTGCACCTTTTGACCCAGATCTATTTCCATGCTCCCAAACTTAAATTTTCCACTTTTCGCTTCCGCTTTCTCTTTTGCCTCCTTTGCAACACTCAGAATTTCATCCAGAAACCCGGTTTGGCTTGATTTTGCATTGATGATTATTCCGCAGTCCACCAGGATCCTTTTGACTTCCGCCGGAAGACTTTCATGCACTTCCACCCATAAATTGACAGAATTATTGTCCTGCTGTCCGGCTGATGCGGTCGGAAGGTTGGTTTGGCAAGATTTGTAGTGAGGGAAACGCTTCTCCTCCTCCGCATCTGATGCTAACGAATTAGGTCTCCTCTCCTGGAGCTCTATTTTTGGGGGGGATAGGGGGGGAGGGTCGAACCTTCGGCATTCTGCTGTCCTGCGGGGTCAGCAGCATCTACCTTCTCTTCTTTACCCGCTTTTCCTTGTACATTCTGAGGAGATTGTTGAACATGTGCAGGTGAAATTTGATCCCCATCACTACGACTTGGGGAGCGACTTCGGTCGTCTCGCCTGAATGGCTTCAGGAACCAATCCCTTTTTCTTTGCTTGGGGACTGATGCTTGCGTGCTGATTTCTTTCTCTCCGACCATCGTTATTACCTGCTGCAAGGTTGTGGTGTATTCTGGATGGGAGATTTTTCGCAAAGTGTTACTTGTAAGTCAGTGGTGATTGTTTGTAGGATTGCAACTATCATGCTGATGCTTGTCTAACTCTTCGTGTGATGGCGATTCAGAGCCTCAGAGGTGCAACTTTCACGCTAGGCCAACCTAGGATGTCAATCTTTCACAGTTCAATACCGTTCTACTACATTTAAATTATTAGTACATGGCCCCGTCCTCTACTGGGTTTTTCTGAGACATACTGCAGGATACACCAGCTATGCGGCTTGGCGCACAGTTTGTAATCTATTACAATATTCAGCCCGCCAGGTGGCCCAGATTGTTAGCGATAGATACATCAACAAATCATCGCTTGTACGTAGAGTATCAGCGAGGTAATGGATCCATTTTAAATCCAAAAAGTCCAGGTATGATTACACACGCAGGTGCCTAGGCTTCAATGCTCGGGGGTGCCTGTTGTGGGGTTGGTGCAGGCTAGGAGTTGAAAGCGGGGTTATGCACCTCCTGGGTCGGTTTAGCGCCGCAAGCATGCAACATGCCAAAAGACAAGCCGGCAATTCCCGAGTGGATGGCAGAGTTCAACAGACGCGGCCGGGCAGAACGGGGGGCAACTCCCTCGCCTTCAGAGACCTTTCGGCGACCGCCGCCAACGGTCGCAGAGATAACACAGGCACTGAGTGCCGCGGGCTATAGCATCGTCGATGCGCTCGCAGCACTTGGAGAGACTCCACCAACAGCAAGGAACGCCCGACAGAGGACTTCCGCCTCTTCGTACGATTCAATAGCGCCGAGAGGGTATCCGTGCATGGTACAACACCACAGGGAACACCACCAAAGTGGGCGACGCCACAGCCCCGACACAGCCACTGGGGCTCAGCCCCATCGTGCAGATAGACATCCCGGCCATTGAGCCACCGACACAGCCACTGGGGCTTAGCCCCATCACGACAATAGACATCCAGGCTACCCCGGCGCCGCCACCACCGCCCCTGGGGCTTAGTCACATCACGTGCTTGGACACGCCGCCGGAGGAAACAACACTGGAAGCCCCAAGCTTCCACACATACCAACTACTCTCGGAGGAACCCATTCCCGAGAAGGTAGAGATGACACTACCCAAAACTTCGACCGCCAAAAAGACAACCCCGAAGAGGAAGAAGACAAAGAGAACGAGAAAGACCCCCTCTGCGCCGGTCGAAGAGCAGGCGGCTTCCCCAAGCCCCACAACACCTACACCAACCCCGACCCAACACCCGCCCCCGCCCCCGCCCCCAGTACCGCACCATCCCGCCCCCGCAATCAGACCCCACGCACCAGCCGAACCCCTCCCCGAACCACGCAAGGCATCGTTATACATGGCGTTGCCCTAAGGAAGGATTTGGAGAAGGTTAGGAAGTGGCTGGAAGAAGGCAACAAGGAGTTAGGCAAGACCACAACGGGCATCAGATGGCTGCGAAGAAAGACGACACTAGAGGAGGAAGGAAAGAAGGCAAGCTCCGTAGTGTTATATACAAAGACAAGGGTGGAGATTGGGAAAGTCAGACTTGGGGGGAAGTGGCTGAAATCGGAGGTGTACGAGCCAAACAGAAAAAAGGAATAGATAGGCTCGGATCCCGGTCCAAATACCTGTACTTAGTGCCATATTTCCTTAGTTAGTTACTCTTTATATACACCTCGCCATAGCCCATAGGGCGGCATGCGAGTAATGAAATAAAAAAAAAAAAAAAAAAGTGAAGGTACAATACCAGTCCTAATTCACATAGGTGTGTCAAGTCAGTGCACTATTACAGTACAATCCACGATCCACCGCTCCTAGGATCTACAATACGTTGCTATCGCTTGGCAAAGCCAGGATATACCAATGACTCAATAGCGCGAGATGTGGCCGAATGAGCTCAAGTTGACAAGTATTACAGGACTCTTTTCATAGCATAAGAGCAGTAGAATGAGCTGAATTTGACAGGTATGGCAGGACCCACCTGGCAGCGTAAGACATAATGAAATAGGCTCAATCTACAGTTATAGTTGGCTCCTTTCTACGGCGCAAAGTGAGGAAGTATGGCTCAACTTGACAAATACAACAAGACCTGCTTAATGGTGCGAGATATGCCAAAATGGGCCCAATTTACAATTTTACAGGTCTGGCAGATTACTCTCGATGGTACGAGATGGGGCAAAAATGAGAATACGCTGGACTGGTACGGCATGGCGGGGTGATAAAGGGGCACCGGCCAAAGGTTACAATCATAGGCTACTACAGTACCTACTGACTTCGGTTCCATTCCCCACCCTTTACTGGTTTTTTAATCGCAAGCACTGTATAGATAGCGATAGCTATATCTACTCTTCATCATCACCCTCAGCCTTCAATTCTTCCACTTTCTTATATACTCCTGCCATCATTTCAGCTGTATTAATTGTATCCTTTCATAACTTCTTAATCACCTTATGCCTGTTAATATCCTCACTTGCATAGCATTTATAGGTGGGTCTAGAGGCAGATAAGGAAATTGGGTACACATAAAAGGGCATATAGTGGACATCCGAGCAATATCATTGCGAGTAGATATTAACTGGAATTTAGGTGGAGTTTATTGGCTGTAACGAGGCTTTCACTATCCATAAGTTCTACAATCATTAGCATTGTACTCCACAAAATATATATTTCACGTAACCCCGCTTGCAACTGTTCGCCATGGCAGGGCATATTTCTATCCACAAAATATATACAATTAACCCTTTTTTTTTTTTTTTTTTTTTATTATCACGTGACCCCGCATGCAGCTGTTCGCCAAGGCAGGGCCCCTGGGTCTAAACCCTCAAAGCCCGGAGGCAGGCTTACCTAACTACCCCTCCGCCGCCATCTCTACAAACGGAAAACTCAACCCCTCCCCGCCCCACCTCCCCGAGGCACTAAAATAACTACAACTTTCCTCCACCGCCACCTTCGAACAAACGAAAAATCGCCCCCTCCCCCTACACCCTGCCGTCCACTTCTTCTCGTCAATATCCTCCCACCTTCCCCATCCTTCCGGGTACTCTACCTCCTCACACCTGAACGCCAGGTGGTCTGCCGTTTGCTTTTCTCCACACCCGCACCTGCTCCCCTCTGCCGCCTTTACATGTATTTCCCGCTGTTTCCATTAGTCTTGCGGGAGGGAAAGCGGCCAGCAGTCTTCCTCACCCCCGTCCCCTTTCGGCCTCATACCGGCACGCCCTCAACCATCTTCCTCCGAGCCTAACCCTGTCGACATCCTGCTGGTCCTCCAGAAAAACTACCACCGAGCTCGTCTTCTTTCCTTCCCCAACCAGTAAGTCTTTCCTTCTCAACCAGCGAACCCCAACAATCTTCCTCAGGTCCTTATTGTCCTCACCCAGCCATCGTTGCACCTTCCCTAAGTCCCTTCTCAACGCGACCCCATGTACAACGATGCCGGCCCTGACCTTCGGTTTTGGCTTCGGCTCCGGACCCCCCACCGAGGGAGGCGTCCTCTTCTTCCCCTTCTTCGGAGGCGGTGGTGGAGATGGTGGTGCTGGTGGTGCCACCTGTGGCTTTGGTGGTGGTGGCGGTGATGGAGATGGTGGAGCTGGTGGTGCCACCTGTGGCTTTGGTGGTGGTGGTGGCTGTGTCTGCGGCTCCTTCGCATGTGGCTGTGTGGCGCCCGACTCTGCAATCTTCTTCGCCTCCTCATCGCTGAGGTGACGTTTCAATTGGTAGTTGTAGTTGGGCGCGGGCATCTTCCCCTTCCTCTTCCGACTGCTGGAGGGGGTGGATGGGTCCGCCTTTCGCTTCCCCGAGGTGGGTGGCGATGGTGGTGGTGGCGGTGGTGGTGGTGGTGGCGGTGGTGGTGGTGGAGGTGGTGGAGGTGACGGTGGTGGCGCCGGAGCCGTCTCTACCCACGTGATGGGGCTGAACCCCAGTTGTGGCAGTGGTGGCGGTGGTGGTGACGCGTCCTCCCACCTCTCTCCGTCCCAGCGGGGCGTCTCCTTTTCCAATTTCCCGTGGCTCAACTCCCACCGGCCCTCTGTGCGGACCGCGAAGAAGAACGCTCCCTTCTCCCGTCCTACAAACTTCCCAACTTTGCCCATAATGTCGCTGAGCGTCTTCTTCTCCTCCATTGTCTTGGCGCGGCAGGGGTGGGGTTGATGTGCTGGCAACGGTGGTGGTGAGCTGATGAGTCCTCGAGATTTTCACCCCTCGGGGGAAAATCGCACGGTCGGGTGTTGGAGGATAAAAATTAGATCAATAGACTCAGCTCGCCGAGCGCTATCGATCTATGTAGGTTTCAGCGGGGGGGACGTTGTGGTTGCGGAGTCGCTTCCAAACGCTCGTCCTGAGGTGGTTGTTGCGCGTGTACAATTAACCTTCTGAAACTACATTTGGTAGTAGAACTCCCTAGATACAGGAGTTGGATTACGTAATATTATAAATAACAATAAGAATATACTGATATGAATAAATGCAGAGAAACGAGATTGTACGGTTGTGGAACTGGTAAAGAGTGTGCAGTCACTTGATGCCGACTTTACGGGGCTACAACGATCCCTTATCCACTACCGCTACACCTACACTCACCCTCGCTAGCCTCGCACCTACCCTCGCGGTTGCGAGGTGGCCACATGCTAGTATATATAGAATTTCTGTACTGTATCACATACAAAACCTCGCCATAGCCCGTCGGGCGGCAAGCGAGTAATGAAATATAAAAAAAAAAAAAAAAAAAAAATCACATACAAACAACAACCTCTTCTCTTCTCTTCTTTTCGCACTCGCACTCGCGTTTGGTCGTACGTTCGTTCCGCCAGTTCTCACCGCTCCGGTCCATCGCAAGGCAGTAGTGGATACTACCTGTCTATCTTACAACTTCCGCGCTGGACGCTAGACACAACACTTGACCGAACCCACGACTGGATACTGGACCGGCTTCGAGATGGGCCAGTTTTTGGCGCAGGAGTAGCGCTTGGACGGGGCTGGCAACCTCCTACACCGGACACTCATTAGAGGCAAGCCTCAACACTGGACTGCCGAGACACTATGGAATATAGAGTACTAGTAGGACCAATTACATTATAATGTAACACTTGAGGCGCATAAAAGCATCATATGGAGCACTCTAGAGTAATTCCTTGATGAATCTTTTTTTTTTTATTTCATTACTCGCATGCCGCCCTATGGGCTATGGCGAAGGTTTATTAAAACGAAAGAGAAACTAAAAATAGCCGATAAGTACATGTAGTGCCCGCGGTGCTCGTACATGATGCGGGTGAAATGTCAATACGGGATGGGGTGTCCTTCATTTCCGTCCTCTATCCCATTCGTATTGTCCTGCTCGAAGCCATCTTCCTCCCAGTCTTACCCTGTCTACTTTCGATGCCTCCTCCAAGTACACAACCACCGAGCTTGTCTTTTTCCCTTCCTCAATCAAAGTTGTCTTCTTCCTCAGCCATCGAATCCCCGTGAGCTTTCCTAGATCCTGGTTGGCTGCCTCCATCCATCGTCGGACCTTCCCGAGGTCTTTCCTCAGGGCTATCCCGTGGACTACGATGCCGGTCTTTCGAGTGTTGGCATCGGGAGCGGTTGGAGGTGGGGATTTGGCTTTGGGGGTGTGGGGGGGTTTTGTCTTAGGCGTGGGCGCTGGGGTGGGAGTCGGCTTGGGTGTGGGGTTCGGTGGTTTCTGTCTTGGGGTAGTTGCAGGCACGCTGCCTGCGTTAGTCTGTGGGGTGTTCACCGGATTCCTTGATGAAGAAAATAAGGTATTCCAGCAGCTAATGGAACATTTCCCGCTTTTCGTGAACACAACTGCATTGTTGCTCAGGGCAACAATAAAGTAATATGGGGGTTCCCCGTGGAGAGTGGTAGCTCGGAAATCAATGCCACTCCACCCACTCGTCATTTCCGGTGGCTACCCTCCTCGGTCGGCTGGTTTAGAGTAAGCAACGGGTTTCCTCCTCCCAACACCTAATTTCAGGGCCTTCCTGGCGCCCTGCCATGGCGAACAGCTGCAAGCGGGGTTACGTGAAATGACAAAAAAAAGGGCCTCGCTGCCATTCTCTTCCTCCATCTCATTATACTCCCCCTCCCTTGCATCATCCGCCCTATTTATCCATCCCCTCAATACCTCCATCTCCAGTTACTCGCTTTCTACCTCTTCAAACGTGCGCTATCCCTTGCCCTTCCATTCCACAATCCACCTCAGAGTCCTTTATACCCAGAACTCCAACTCGTATGACGCCACTATCTCTTCACCAAACCCTGCGTCGCGCAAGGCGTATGAACGACCGTCATCATCGACATCAACGATTCCAGCCGCAATCCGGTGATGAAACACCAAGCTTCCGTATGGAGTCACAAACCATGCGGGTGGGTCATGTGAGGTCGAACAAGGTTCCCACGAACTCCTTGCCGTGGTCCTCTCCAGCAGGGTAGAAGACTTGGCGCATCACAAGTTCGGTGAGGATGCAGGCAGCCATGATTGGTGAGTGTATCGTACCGTAGCTGCTGGTTTTGGATTTGAGGTCAGGATTGGATGGAATTGTTTGTACATTGTTTAGCAGCCCAGTTCCAGACTCGATTGTTGATGGAGGGAGCGAGGATGCCAATAATATACTAATCAAGTCATTCCTCTGACTTCGAGCACATGTCTATACTGTTACTCTTGAAAAGCCATATATCGCCTACACCAACTTAATCCGCCCTAAGCCGCCGTCTGTTCCGAAATTAATACAGCCGCCAAAGACCCTTTCATTCGCCACGGAAACGTATTTCTTAGTTTACACCGCACACTCGCTCTACCGATGTACGCCAAGATATTCAATCCACTCTTTTTTTTTATATCATTGCTCGCATGCCGCCTTAAAGGCTATGGCGAGAATTCAAACCACACAACCTGCTCACGCTCAATGCAATCAAACCCATACAATCTCTATCCTAATCCCAAATTCAGCCCTGTGGCATGAGGGCCACTCAGGACATGCAACACTCGCACTTATCCCGAGTGCACCACATCGCTAACCAACCCGCCTAGCCCAAACCAAACGGGGACTCTACTGTCCGATTGTTTCACCCGACTGCACATAGCCATCTTTTTTTTTTTTTTTTTTTTTTTTTTCCCTTGCCATAGAATTGTCTCATGTTCCCCACCTGGGTTTACTGTATGCACACAAGAAAGAATCCGTCTCCCAGTGAACATTGTCACCCTTTCGAGCGCAGCGCGGGAAGTTCGATTCGTGATAATGATCTAAGTAACAGGGCTTGCCGGCTTATGTAACAGGGCTTGCCGGCTTATATATCCTCCACAACGGCCCCCCGACAATCTTCCGGAAACCCAGGGATACAGTATAAGCAGGGACATAAATAAATAATACAACTATCCGCGAAGAAGGCAATTCTGACAGAGGAAGGCAAAACCACCAGCTCAGTTGTGGTATACCTTGGGAGACAGGTTGAGCTGGAGAAAGTGAGACTGGGAGGAAAATGGCTGAAGACCAGCCAGTTCGAGTGGGACAGAGGACGGAAGTAAACTAGTAATGGCTTTTCCCCCTGGCGTTTGTACAACATCGGAGGACACGGGGGACCACACTGACCTCAACCCACCCGCATTTTGAATGAGCGTCGCGGGCACCACATGTAACTATCTGTTATTTCTCCTTTATTTGCTATGTACTTAAGACCTTCGCCATAGCCCTTAGGGCGGCACGCGAGTAATAATAAAAAAAAAAAAAAAAAAAAAAAAAATACAACTATCCGCCGGTGACACAGTCTACTATCCGCATGCGGCGCCAGGAGTACTCCGTTCCACAACACCCGGTTTACGGATAAGTGTGTGTGATCTTTAAACATTGACACGCCCGCATGGCCTTTCTGTTGCGTCTGCGGAGAGGACGTCCGATGGCCGGATAAGCAGATACACACACCACCACAGGGGACGGGAGCCATGTATGGGACCTCACCCGGCCCCCGGGTGTCTCGCCGTCTTCCGATGTTTCCAAGTGGAATTTGTGCCCCTAGTTTGAGCGTCCCGGACCACCATTTGAACACGGGAGACATCCCGGCACAGACGTTGAGTGTTCGGGAGATATCGACCCGTGAGAAAGTGAGGGGAGCTTGCGCGATGAAGGTGCAGTGTATGACCAGACACGAGCTTTGTTTTATGACTTTCAATGTATATATCCGCGCCAGTAAAAGTTCAGAAACCGATATACCACAGATCCCAACTCACCAATACATCTGCGACAATCCTATACCGAATCGGAGGAAGTCAAGTTCGCGTGGACCGCACCGAATCCCTCTGCCAGTAGAAAAAGTAAACATCCATATCTACACGAGGATTTGCCATACCAAACACCCAAGGCCATACACTATCATATTGAACGACAGTAGCTGAACGCCGTCTGGAAACCAAACCATGACCCTTATCTATTCACCCGTGTGACCTGCCTTCTGCTACACATTGTATATCTAACTACTTGAAACAGAAATATTCCATCCAACGCCCATTCCACGTGCCTGATATTCTCATTTCTTTTTTTTTTTTTTTAATAGCCCTGCTATATGTATTCTACTAGACTTAAATCAAAGAAAACAAACTCGCAAAAAACAGAACTTTGTTCACAAAGACAAATAAACCAAGAGGGGGGGGTTCCGTATCTGGGATCCACCTTGATGGGATCCCCCCTCAACGCTTCTGGAATTTGGTATATAAGTGCATGAATTTGCACAAATCAACCCTACATACGCCCCTGCTGGCTAACCGTGCATGCAGGCCATTTCCTTTCCTTTGTACCAGCTCCCCCCTCCCCCTCCCCGTCTGTTATAAGCTCATCCCAATTTCCAACAAAACGGAAACGCTGGTCCAGCTCTGTAAGGTATTCCAGGAGGTGTGGAAGACGGTAGGATGGAGAATTCCAAGGAAAGCTCAGGTAGGAGTGAGTGTATCGCAAGGCCATCGACAGGCAAGTGATCCACGCTAGAAAGCAACGGCACTGCCGCGTCTGCTCGAGGCGGTGGAGATGGATGATGCATATGTTGTATATATGGAGATTCGGTGATGCAGGAGCAGACAGAAGGGGAGAGGTGAAGGACTAGCATGTTCTAGCGCAGGATGAGGTCGGATGGAAGGCGCTCCTATATAGTTGAGTCTGAAGAGTCCGGACTCTGGGGAAGCCTCTCTGGTTGTATATATGTGTGCTCATTGTTTTAGCAGGTCAATTTCTTGGAAGCACAATTCGCATCTTCCGCCTGGTGAATGGAATGCGCCCTGCTGATGAGGGTGGAATCCTAGCAATGAAAATCTGGCTTGGAAAGAGACCGGAGCAATTCAGTGCACGAATCATGGAAATGCACGGCAACTCCTCCCCAGTCCAATCCAGTTCCCTTCATATGCACGCTCCTCATACGGCGAGGTATGTAGAATGCACGCTAGCTCCTCCCCAATCCAGGCCCCTTCATCATGCACGTTCTTATACCACGAGGCATTCTGCCTCATCCACCGCGGCCGTCGTATTTCCCCCGCACTATCGGGGACGCACATTCGTCGACCTGGCTTTCGATTCCGTGGTCTCTGGAAACTCCTCCTGGCCCATATATACCGCCCTCATCGCCATATCGACGCCAAACTCACAGTTCATCTCCTTTGTCCCCATCCACTTTGCCAGCCGCCGGCAGTGCTCGTGGTACATGAGCGTCGGCCTGCCATTGGGGCCAAACGCGTTTTTAGGGAACTGGGGACGCACCCGCTCCGGCTTGGCAGTTGGGGCCGGAGTGACGGCAGGGTGGCGCTCCGACCGGTCCCGGGTGATTCGGACCCGGACTTTGCGGGCGGGGGCGCGGGCGGGGTCGAGGGCGTTGGAGGGTTTGTGGGAGCTGACAAGGGTGGAGGACGGAGGCGCCGTGGGTGCCAGGGCAGGCCGCTGGCGGCGGGTGCGGATGGCGAGGACCCGGGCTGAGCGGCGGGGCGGCGGTTTCAGGCTGGCGGGGCCCCGCAAAGAGCCGCGCTCGCTTCTGATCCTGAGCGGGAGGGCCCCAGCGTGCGCCCAGGCTGTCTGCACTGAGGCGCTGGGCGCGTATTGGACAGCGGTGACAGCGTTGACTGGCATGATGAGGTGTTTAGTTATTCGACTTTAGACCGCCCAGTAACTAGGATTGGCGGCGTTTTAATTTGTATTCGCGCGTGGCAAAGATGCACTCTCACAGGGCTCGCTGGTTTGCTGGTTTTTTCAAAGGACCGATATGTGGCTCAAAGCGCCGGGATGGAAGTTTATATCGCTGCGTCCTCTGGCAAGGGAGTGCCAATTCCAGGGTTGCAATGTGCTAGACCGGTGGGGGGTGGAGGGGAGATGCGGAGGTGGAGGCGGTGGTGCACAATCTAATCTTGCGGCGCTGTGCGTCACCTCGCGTCGCACTCGCAGCGCACTCGCAGCAGCGCCGTGCTCGCACGACTGGCTGCGGCGGGCTCTTGGCGGCGGCGGGAGGGGTGGGAGCCGCTCGATGCAGGAGGAGGCAGGCCAGGCTGCGTCCGCGGGGGAGAGCGCCGTGCGTCGCAGGAGGCTGCTGCGGGCCAGGGCCTGCGGGGCGCTGATTCGCGAGACGCTCCGTCTTGGCTGCCGCTTGGCCTTCTAGATGCCGCGGGCATGCGCATGCCCGCAGCCAATGGCGGTTTCTGCACACCGCGCGCTGCGCCTTCGATATAAGGTTTTCCTCCTTCGCGGCGGGCAAACCGGTATACCGAACCCTAATTGCGAGGCGCCGCCGGTCGGCCGCGTTGGGTATGTGCTACCGCGTGCGACCGCAGGGCCATTCTATGCCTGCGGGGAGCGGTACGTGTGCGCCGGGGATTGGGGGAGGGCGGCTGCGAGGGCGGTGTACGCGATATTGGTTCGTGTGCGGCAGGCTGCAGCGCCGATGCGGCTGTGGATCCTTGAAGGGCGGAGCGGGTTGAGGGTAAGAGCCACAGTCTGCGTCGGCCGAAATATCCCGCGCTACCTTTTGGTGATTGTGGTTCACGCACATACAGCGGTTTATATACCGACTCGCGACTGCACAAAAAGCAGCATTCGCAATAAACGCACACTCGGCTAGCTTTAGTGTTTGGCGGCGGTGTTGCTGGTACGATTAAGCTTCGCCCTTCGAACCTTATTACCGAAGGGGGGTGGGGTTAAGTTAGGATTTTGAAATAGTGCGCGGGGAGGTAGGACGGCCCGGGGAAGTACTAGTAGATCGCTTAGTTGCAGCCATGAATATTAGACTCGGAGCCTACCGCTGTATGTTTTCATCGCTCAATGAAAACAATAATGAACCTTCGGAGTTTGCGACAGTGTCTCAGTGGGGGGTTTATATGGACTGTGGAAGTATTCAGGGGGTTGGAGGGCTGTATAGTGTTATATTCCATTGACAGCCACTCGCACGGAAACACATGCTCACAGGCCGGTATATGGCACACGACGAAAGACCATCGCCGAGAATTCTGGAGCCAGATTACAGTCCAGAGGAAACACACTATAAACTTAACTCTGTTTCTCGTAAGCGGCCGAATGGTTCGGAAATGGGCAAGTCCAAGGACGAACTGAGCCTAGAATCCAGCATTCTACGAAAATGTTATGTCTCGGTTTACTCAACAACCCGCACTGGTGCGAGCTGGTTATGCAAAACCAATGCTCCCGGGAGCCTTTCTTGATTGAGATTTTTTGGAAGGTTTGACGATGGGCGGGCGGCGACTGGCTAAACCGAGAAGTCCATTGCGAAGATGGCCAGGAACAGAGGCATTGGTATCGGGCTGGGTACTTACCAGATCTGGTAATTTTCTTCAAACTTTTCTGTGCACCAACTATAGGGAGTGCGAATCTCGCACGCGTGGTGGGGATGATGGCAGAGAACAGACGGAGGTGGAGGGATGTTGGGGAGGCGAGGCTCCCATGGGTGGAAGCACGAGCCGGAATTGACGGCTGGCGAGAGCTCCCGCGAAAGCGAGGGAAGAGTCCAAGGCCGCAAGGCACGATGAGCCGGCCACAGAGGGCGATACGAGCCAAAAGCTGGGCGGGAAGAGGAAAGAGGAGAAGGAACAAAGTGGCTTTTGGAGGGGGGAAGTTGGTAGAGTGGGTGGTAGGAGGGCCCTCATTAACTACAGCTGGCGGTAGGTTAGATGACCAAAAAAGAAACTACACCTGATTGAGGTCTGCGAAGGATGAAGGCCTGTGGAGAACTACTGGGGAGGGGGCCACGCTGTACGTGTGGGGGAGGTCTGGAGCGCATGTACCGAGTGAAGGAGGCCCAAAGAGCACGGATGACAATGGGGCGATGGTCACCTGGGTGGCGCTGGGTAGGACTTAGAGCCAAAGAGGGTCTCGTTTTAATTTTTTTTTTAATCTTTTTTTTTTAATAAACAAAAACTGTCACGTAACACCGCTTATCGTTACTTACTATACCAGGTTAGGGGAAGGAGAAGGAAGCAGCGCGGAGGGGAGGGGAGGGGAGGGCAGGGGATTTCGAATCCGGGTGAGGTAAATGACTCGCAAGTCTCGATCTGGGGTAGCAAGTTGTTTGGAGGGGGGTGGGATGCTGTGTATCGTACGTTGTAGCTAGACATTGTGTAACCTGACCCGGCAATGTGGGTCCCCGGCATACTCTGGATGAGAAGGTTATGTGACGAAAAAAGAAAAAAAACTGGCTCAAATTCACTTGCTTTTCTCCCGTGTGTGACTCCGCTGGCTGAGCAGGGGGACCGGTGTTAGTCGCAATTGTTGGTTGCAGTTTATCTCACGGAGACCACCGTCGTGAGTACCGGTGCGTACAATCCGAGTTGTCGGTCGGTACGCCAAGACTCCGGGAACCACCTCCCCACCCCGGTGAGTACCCTGGTGGACCCTGCAAAAAAAAATCAAGTTTCCATCGGAGTGGAGCGACGATTCTCTCCGGGCAATCCGCAGCCGGCGACCGGAGCTTACGAGAACTCCGGAACTCCGAACTGTTGCGACTGTACGATTTCAGAGTGAAAAACGGGATTTTTTCTATAAAAGTCGCTTGGGTTGGAATGCAGCTTTTTCTCGCCAACCATCCGCAACCTCGCAAGCATTTGATTTATATACGTTTTTTTTTTTGAGCAAAAAAATCTATAATTCCAAGCCAATTGAGTCAATCTTATCAACGGAGCGCACAACCTTTTTTGCACACAAGTTTGTGTTAGGAGCTACTATATATCTTTCATCATCCGAAATAGCAACACCATGGCTGCTTTTGCGGAAAAGAATCGCATTGCGTTCAAGTACGTACCCTTGAGTACTTCCAGACGTTTTGAGTTTATTGACATGCAAATGGTTAGCAATGTTGCGGCGGACTACCATGGACCAGAGATGGAGCCGCTGCTCACGTTCCTGGCAGAAAACTTGAAGAAACGGATGGAGTGGCTGGGCATCAATTGGAATGCGGATGTGAAGGTTCTGGATTATGCGTGTGGCGGAGGAGTGATGTCTCGCGTACGTAGATTCCAAAGAGTGACGACGATTTATCGCAATTGCTAACCACCCTGGTTGACCGTTTCAGGTTCTTGCACCATATGCGTCTAAGCTAGTCGGCATTGATATTTCCGAGAACATGATCACCGAGTACAACAACTTCGCCACCGTCCAGAACCTGCCTCCGCACATCATGCACGCGTACCACGGGACCCTCATCGACCCCGCGGATCCCCATCCCTTGCACTTCTCCAGCCCCGAGTTCACCGACTTCGACCTCGTAGTCGTGAGCATGGCACTGCACCACTTCGCGGACCCCGCATACAGTCTGCAGAAGCTGGCCGAACGCGTCAAGCCTGGCGGCGTGCTTCTCGTCGTGGACAACACGGACAAAGCTGGCGGTCTTGCGCACAAACACGCCATGGAGGGGACCATCTCCAAGTCGGGATTCACGCGGGAGGAGACGAAGGAGATGTTTGAGCAGGCGGGGTTGGAGGTGGAGTTGTTTGGATATGAAGAGCTGGAAGAGGGGCCGCGGGTTGCGTTTAAAGGGAGTAGTTGGGTTGTGAGGATTTTCTTTGCAAAGTGCAAGAAGGCGTAGAGGGGAGCTTTGGTAGCGACAAAGTGTAGATAGATGGTGAGAGAGACGGAGGTTGTGTATTGGGGCTTGGGAATTGGATTAGGTAAATTTATGCAGGAATAGTGGTTAGGGAGAGGGTTTGGTTGGCGATAGCTAAAAGAAACAAGAAGCATTAGTTTACGGTTTAACAGCCTAATTGCCAAGGATAGTATCGGAATTGGACAGGTACTGTAGTAGCCAGTCAAGAGAATATGTAGTTGCCCGGAAGCTGGCATCTTTCGTATATGTGTGAACCTTAAAAAATATCCGGTCATGGTATTAATTTACGATGATTGAAAATATGGAAGTGTATAACTCCTGTACTGCCTAATTGGGTAACACCCCATAGCGTATCAGTAGACCTCGGCATGACCCCCCCCGACGCTGACTAAGTCTGGTTACGAGACTAACTCCCCCCCTCCCCCCTACCGTAGCAGACTAGAATACCAGGTGCTGAAGTCAATTTACTTAGGGTATTCAGGGTCCGACTTTTTAGTAGCATATTCCGGATACCTGTTTGTTCCGCGCACAAGCGTATGCCTTTTATTTTTTTTTTTTTTTTTCATACTTATTCCCGTTTATTCGACTGTTCATGTGAAACATCATTCGACCCAGCAGTTGCAGCCTACTTTATGGCCTAAATGTGCGGTCGCGAGGGAAAAGAGCCAAGCTGTCCCTAACGCATAGGAGTCTCCATCTTGAATCTGCGGCTGCTAATATACATCCCACACTCCACCTCATGTTAGCGAAAAGAAGATCCTGCTGATGAATATACAGGCAAGACAGAAGGTGCTACCGTACCACCAGCAGAAAGCATCTCGCGCATGCACTCATTAGCCCCCCCGAAAGGGGGAGCAGGGGAAGGAGACCGACTGACAGCGCTGCTGGATTGGGTGGATTGTTTAGGGCACAGGGTTTGTCTTATCTGTTGTAATCTCTTATCTCATATGTACCTAGAACATCGCCATACCCCGGAGGGGCGGCATGCGATCAATGATTTTGGAAAAAAAAAAAAACACATATCGCGCATGCGAGCTCTAGTTTTCGTACTGAACAAAGCTGGGTGCGATGGCGGGTATTGGCATGATGGGATCACCTTCGTGTAACGGACCTCAGATCATAGAGTACCATAGGGCTCTTGGCGAGGCTCCGCATCATATTCTTGGAAGTGAGTAGGGCGCCGTTTCAATTGTCCAAGAATTTTCAGGCCGGGCATTCAAATTTACGCTGCAATTGCGGTACAAATACTTCGGAATGGCGGTCGCGTACTAGCCAGTTTCAAAAGTATTCGGACGCCTGACTAATGCATATTTTGCGCTTTGCAGCATACGGCATACACTAATCCACTTCTAGGCTACCGACTCGGCAAAGTTCGCACAAGATAAATGTTTTTTTTTTTTTTTTTTTTTTTTTAAATCACATAACCCCGCTTGTAGCACTTGGCCATGGCAGGGTCACAAGATAAATGTGCAACCGTTGGAAAGGATTGTTACAGTAGAGCAGATGAAAGTGGTTTTATATAGGAATGGAATAATGTTAGAATGGAGGATATAAATAAGGAAATAAGTAAACTACCATCAATAATGTCTAAATGCATCAATGCAAGTGGTGGAAATAAGTACACAGCTTGCTATTATTATATGGAGCTCATAGAGATATAAGAAAAGTGGGAATGATCCCTATAATGACTGCTTCGGAAGCGACTGTCAAACAGCTGTCAAAATGACATTCCTAACAGCTGCCAAACGAGTCAAGGCAGCTGCCAAAACGACACCCAAAACAGCTGTACAAATGACCGTCGGAATGGCTGCTGAAATGGTTGCTGAAATGGCGGTTAAAACAGCTGCCAAAACGACGGTAAAAGCAACGGTAAAAAACAGCTACAGAGACCATGGTAAAAACAGCGAGCAGTTGGTGAAATGGCTGCTGAAATGGCTGCTAAAATAGTTGTCAAAACGGCTGCCAAGACAACGGTCAAAGTAGCTGCCAAAAACGACGGTTGGAGCATCCGCCGGATTCCGGTCTGATATGTTAAGCCTCATGTAGTAGCTAGTAAAATATGTATGTATTCGGACATAGCGAATAATGTGCATTATGGTTGGGGACATCCGTACGCGGAGTAAATTGGTCATAATTGTCGCCCTTTAGTAATCACCAAATATAATATAGTACATGGTAGTCTAGCCAACAATGGAGGATAGCTAACTAAAAATGGATTAGAATATATCCATCCCTTAAGCGAAAGCCCTTTTACCACTTGGTTTAAGTCATGCGACCGATGCAATAGATATATGCAAATGAACAACTAGCACAGCTAGGCTAGGATATGTACAGTGTGACATAATGTTTGGGCGGTAGGGGCAGTAGCAGCAGTAGGAGCAGTGCGAGCAATAGCAGCAGTGCCAGCAGAGCAGCAGTGAGAGCAGTGGGAGTAGTGGTGTGGTGGAAGTGGTAGAGTCGCAGAAACGGTAAAGCTGTGAGAGAACGATGGAGCGGTCGGGGGAACCTTCAAACTCGCTGCATCATACTATGGGGCAAAATGCTGTTTGTACCCATGTAAATCATTTGCTTAGTCATCGAACCAAATGTCGCCCCTACTCCGCGTACAGATGTCCCCAAACATAGTGCCCCTGTCCGAATACATATTTTACTGGCTAGTATAGTCTTGCCTGCTTTATAAGTATTCCGCTTACTATCTAAAACAAACTGTATGCTCATAACTATCTCTGTTGCCCCATGAGAATGGCATGCATGAAGTGTAGTGCGAAATGTTACGACAATTTTGATTCAGTTGCGCCTGGTTAGAGGCCCCTGTTTTCTTTTTCTTTTTGGACAACCCCTGCGCGCCATGACAGGCCTCACGTGCGCGTCATCTCGTGTCATTTGAAGGAAGTCATGAAATTCAAGGCACCTATCATATGCATACGCCTGATGCGTCGCAGTCTCCGCAATTCCCAAACTGACGATCGTTGCAACTCAGCGGCGCGGATGACTCCTCAACGGCCCGTCCGCTTCCGCTGGTACTGTACGATACGATCCTGTATTTCCTGGTTCCAGGCGAAACAGAGCTCCCATCAGTTGGTGTTTTCACATTTTTAGCGTTCCCTGTTGGTTGTTGGTGATCCCTTAATAAAGATTGGCTGCTTCGATGTTCCAATATTGGCTATCTTGATTGGGTGCACGATCGACGCGACAACCGCCGCGGCAAAATTCAGCCCCCAGTCGCATGTTAATTTTGGTGCAGGGCCATACCAAACTATTTGTAGTTTCCTTTTTATTTGTAGTTGCGTTTCGCGGACGTCCTGCGTGTACCGGCAAATTTAATGCGAGAGGCAGCAATGGGATTGGACAGAAATTATTACTACGGTGGCCCCTAGTAGGCACCAGATGTTGATCAAGGGGCTTGTGGAAATCCTCAATGTAAAGTACTTGCGTTTCAAGAAGCGGCGCTTGAATTAGGATCGAAAAAGTGCATCATGTTTTCAGGGTCGAGAATGCATCAAGGGCAAAAGTTGAATATATATGCTTAAAGTTCGGCCACGAGAGTGAAGACATTCCACAACACAACGCAGCACAGCCTAGGTGAAGAGCTATTTTATATCGAAATCGCTACTATTGCTTCGTGCTCTAATTTTTCCTGCCTGCGCAACTTACGAATAACGGTTTGATACTGAGAAAATTTTATCTCCTTTCCCAGAATGTCATTGAATACCGCCCTCCTCGCTACTCCACCCTCCCATCCCTCTCGTCATTCTCGCTCCAGCTCCCTCTCCAGCGTTGGCCTGGTCAATGTCCCGGCGGTCGACCTCTCCAGACAATGGCAATTCACCCTCATGTCGAGCCAAAAGGCACGCCCTATCACGCCACCTTCATCCAGGCGTTCCTCACTAACTGGCACGAAGTCATCATCGCCTGCGAGCTCCCATCCCCACAGCCGCTCCAAAAGCATTGGTAGCCCAAGTGCCACAACTCCAGGGGCATCGCCACCACGAGCAACCACTCCACCGCACAAACAAAGCCTTCATATCCCAAGGGATACTACTCGATGTGCATTGCCTCCACGAGCAACTACTCCACACCAGCGGCATTCACGATCAAAGTCCGTGTCGACACTAAGTGTTTACTCAAACACCGCACAAAAGGATGAACATGATGATGATGACGGAGCCAAGGCACCACGATATGCCCGCTCGACAGCCAGCGCTCGCTCCCGCTCCCGTGGCCGTTCTCCTTCAGATCCTTCGGACATGAAAGAATTTACGGACCGACCTCGAAGTCGTTTGCTTCACCGCTCGGATCCTCCTAATGCTAAATCCCCCATCATAACTCGCGCTCCTGCCCCTCGTATCCGCGTGGATAGGGAACGGTCTCCGCAAGCCTGTGTTCCAAAGTTGCCAGTGGGCGATGGCCCAGCGCTGAGAGTTGTGACAACGGGAGTTAACGGTGACGCTTTGCGGATCAGTTCGGATCCAGATTGGAGAATTGAGGTGAGAGTGTTGGCAGGGAATATGGTTGAGGTTGTTGCTGTGCCGGCGGTGGGAAGGAGCAAGGTGTCAACGGCTACCACTGCCCCTGTGATGGAGAAAAAGGCAACAATGGAACCACTAGAGTTACCTGGTGCAATACTCTGTTCTGCTGATACGGACCCAGCACGCGCGAATGACGAAAATAGCGTCTCCCCAACCTCCATTCCCTCCACTATGACCTCGCTCTCCTGCACCGGTGGGTTTAGTGATATTGGTACTTGCTCCAGTGCATCAGTCGAAAAGCCCATATCTATTACTATCCTTGAGCCAGAGTCTGACGGGGATGCTAAGCATAAGTTGGATACTATAACCTTGGATAGTGAGATTGGAAAATTCACGTGTGAGGACCATTGGCAGGACGTTATCGCAATGAAATCTGCAGAGGAGAGTGCTGCAAAGCAATTTGAACCGCTGCTAGACTGCCATTCCTTGTATTCCAGTAGCAGCGAAGGACCCAATAAATGGGACATCTACCTTTGGTAACTGGGGCTGGGAAGGAGGGACTACAGTGAATTCTGCAGATGGGTAGGGAATGAGAAGGAATAAAGAGGCCAGGGAAGGGTTTATTGATGGGTCTAAGAGTTGGATCAGGGCAACTACGCGTACATGAGAATCGCTGGTTGGGATGGTACGAAGGGGGTCATTGGAATATGAATAAAGATTTGGACATGCAATGTGCTTGGACGGTTGGGACTTGTGGTGTAACTTTATGTTCGACTTTATGTTCGACTTTAGGTTCATGTTTCTGTTGTATCCTTATGTTTTCCTTTGTCCTGTATGAGTAATGTATATGACCTCGCAACGTATATAATGATCAAATGCCTTTATGCGTCTGCATCAAGCGCTAACGTGCATCAGCATCACGAGACAAAGCCGAAATGGGCCTCCGGGCGTGGAAACACAGGATGGGGACAGCAGACAGCCCAGATTGCCGATGGTGCGGCGAGGAAGCCGAGACAACACAACACATATTGACAAACTGCCGGGTGTGGAAACAGAAATGCCCCCGAGGCATTGACGACCTCCGCCACCCAAAGACAGACAAGGACGAAGACAGAGACAAGCTGTGGGAACTAATGGATTGGGCAGGGAGATAGGAAACAGAGCAGTCTTCATTTTCTTCACTTTTCCTTATATATTCAATTTCATGTATTTAGCACCTCGCCATAGCCCAGAGGGCGGCATGCGAGTAATGATATAAAAAAAAATAAAAAAAAAAAGCCGAAATGTCTCTGGGCAGTCAGCTTTTTCCGACTGGATGCAGGTAGGGGTAAGCGACGCTAGCTATATATGTATTTAAAGTGACCTCCAATCTAGTAGTACGTACAACGCATGCTCAGATCCATGCAACGATAGATTGAGACCGTTGGAAAAAAAAAAAAAAAAAAATCTGATCAATACTTCTCATACTGCGTCGCCTCTACCCACTGGTATTGCTTTAGCTCACACATTCTCGCCGCCTACTGCGTCACCTCACATCTCCTCACCTCACCTCATATCGTCTCACCCCGCATTGCCTCGCGTCACATCAGCTCGCTTCACACGCACGTGTTTTCAAATTAACGACAATGTCCGCCTCACTCCTACTTGCCCGTGAAATCCTTGCTGCTACACCACTGTCTTTCACCACAAAGCGACGTACACCATGTCCCGACGCACGTTTTACACCAAAACTGCGCATGCGCGACAACATATATCTCAACCACCAGGATAGAATTTTGTATGCACATATCGGGAATAAATAAAGGGTTATTCTTCACCTTTAATACCTCTATTTGCACTGAAAAAGCATGGTGGTCGATTAATGGCACCATGAGTTTTTCATTCATGCCTTGGCATGCATTTATATGGAATTCCCATACAAAGTGCACTGGAGGGTGGAATGCACTACCTCCCTTCAACACTCGCCATAATGGTTAAAGAATTCTGGCTAAAGAGCCTTCCTAATAGGTCTCTTGATAATTAGTGCTTTTATTAGCTTAATGTTGTTTATTGCCTAGTTCATACCTCAAATCCCCATTTCCAGTACTTTCCGGCCTATACAATTATTGCATTCAATTTCTATGAGAATATGAGTTTTGTGAATAACTCCACCAATTCTTGAGAAGTTTCTTGGTGTGCTTCTCACATCTTTGAATAAGATAAAATATTGATATTCAACTGTCCTACTGCTTTTATCAAATTTACGTTAGGTATGATAAGTGGAATTCAATACTAGTGATATCACAGCGAAAAATATATGCCAAGCCTATGTCAATTTATGGTAAGAATTTCATGAATCATCAATCCCTTCAAAGCAACATATTTGAAGAAGCTAAGGTGTGGAATATGAAGAATAGTCCTTAATTTAACTGCTCTACAAGTTGCATACAAAATTCTATTCTGGTGGTTGAGATATATGTTGTCGCGCGCGGTCAGTTTTGGTGTAAAACGTGCGTCAGGACATGGTGCACGTCGGGTTGTGGTGAATTATAGTAAGCCTTAAGCATCAAACATAGTGATACTCAGGCTTATATATGTGAAGTATTTTAACAATAGAGGAGTTCTGTATATACAATCTTTCCAACATTAATCTCTCTTAAGCATCTAGAATTGGGACAAGTTATGAAGGTACTCATATAGATACGTATTATACTATTTTTAGTGCTCAAGGCTAATACATTCATATCAGTACTTCATATGCAAGGTGAAGAAGATTTTAATTAGCATAAAGAATATAGACAAAATCTTTCGCACTCACAACTTATTCCAATATCCAAGTAACATTGACTGCTGGCAGCAGACTCACGTATGGAGCGGTTGCAACAGAAAATAAACAGTAGATCATGAGAGCCCGGTATCGCTCCTTCCACAGACTTTTCGTCCTTGGCCCCATAGGCCCTATAGCAACAGAAGTACCGAATCCACGTGAGTACTGTAGGTGACGCACTAACGAACCAAGACATGCTAACGAACCAATCAAAAATTGCTTTTTCTGAGAGATCATGAGAGGGGTTAACCAGTGCATTAGAAACCGTAGATGAAGAATAATATAGAATTCTGGCAAAACTCCGACTTCTCTATCACCAGCAGTCAATCATGGGTAGAATCAAACAACGTCAGAAAGATGATCAGCGAGAATGTAGTATTGCAAAAGCAATACAAGCCTACCGCCTAGGACAGGAAGAGAGTATTAGAGCTGCTGCAGATAACTATGGGATACCATATCCAACATTAAGAGCAAGAATCAATGGTGGTGCAAAAAGTCGAAGACAAGCGAATGAGGATATACAGCTATTAACACCAGCAGAGGAGAAAGTAATTAAGGAGTGGTGTATACGGTTAGATAATCAGGGATTACCGCTTCGGGTAGATATGGTACGAGAAATGGCACGAACAATTCTTCGAGCTCGAGAATGTGACAAAAATCCGGGAAAACATTTGATTTCACGATTTCTAGACCGAAATCCCGAATTGACTACTAAGTTCAGTTCTCAAGTCAAAAAACAACGGATTTTATCCTCCTATCCTATGGTTATTAAGGATGCCCTTCGAAAGCTACAGAAAGTCATTGATGATTACCAACTTTCACCACAATATATCTATAATATGGATGAAAAGGGCTTATTGATGGGAAAGTCACCCCGAGTGAAGGTTATTTGTAGGCGAGGGAGGAAAAGTCCACCTATGATGAAAGACGGAAATCGTGAGATTATTACATTACTAGAAACGGTTGCTGCAGATGGATTTTTACTACCACCCATGATTATTTATAAGGGAAAATCACATCAAGATGCATGGTATGAGTATCTGAATGAAAAAGATTCGGATACTGTTTTCGCATATTCAGATAAAGGGTGGACGAATCAAATCCTGAGTGCAGACTATCTTCGGTTATGTTTTGAACCGCACACCTCTTTCCGAACACTTCCACGTCAATATCGACTTCTTATCGTTGATGGTCACAACTCTCACTTTAGTTGGAACTTTCTGCATTATTGTATACAGCATGATATCATTGTATTTTGCCTCCCACCTCATACTACACATCTCTTGCAGCCATTAGACGTTGGACTCTTTGGACCCCTTCAGCATTGTTACGCTCGTGGTGTAGAACAGGCTATGCGAACTGGACGTGAAGCTATTAGCAAGAGAAACTTTCTACCGTATGTTGGACTAGCCTCAAGGTTGATTTAAATTAGAATCAATAGCTGACACTGTATAGCATTCTTCGAGAAGCTCGTCAACTTACTTATACTCCCAAAAATATCAAGTCAGCATTTGCCAGCAGTGGTATATGGCCAATCAACTATCGAGTAGTCTTAAGCAAGCTTCCGCAACCTACAAACAGGAGTAACCCACTCAGAGCTGTGACAGTCCATAGTCCAAAATTTATGCTTTCTAATCCCCGGAAGACTATACCTCCTACCCCATCCAATTCTCGCGCAGTCCGACAAACCACTCTTTATGCTCTTCATCTTCATAAAGAAAACCCAGCAGCACCAGAAATACCACTTCTAATCCAAAAGCTCAGCTCTGCGGCTGAGCAGTCTCTCACTCATAGTATTCTGGACAAGGAACGTACTCGTGACTTGGAGATAGCATTGGATAGGCGATCAAAGGAAAAAAACAATAAGGGACGAAAGGTTATTACCACTGCAAGAGCAATCACAGGTGCAGAACTCCTCCGGCTCCGGCTAGCAGGTATTTCTTTAGATAACTCTCCAGTGGTTGATGTGCCGGATTCAGGTGAAACAACCACTAGGAACTCAGAAGTATTTTTCCACATCTCTTTAATTAATAAATCTCTACTAATTTTAATAGCTACCAGCTTCATCTTCTAAGCCTTCTGAGCCTCGCTTCCTTGTGGTTGTGTTGAAAATACCCCCTCGCATCGATGGTGCCGAGAAACCTGGGTCCGCATCCGCACCTATCACCAACACAGAGTTAGCCAGCGGTAAGCCAAGCAGAAAAACAGCGAAGAGGCCGAAAAATAAAAGCAGTGTGGATATAGTTGCAGGAAATTAAGAAGCATAGGTATTTGCATGGGTATAGAGTGATATTTATGTAGATAATTGTACGAAAAGTGAACCGGAACCATGCCGATTTTCAGTGGTTAGTAAGCACGTCGTGGTTAGTAAGCCAGTCATCTACAGTACCTTGGCGCTGCGTAATTCCACAGCTTGCCGCGCCCCGAGTACAACAGGGTCCAAAAATCTTTTATTAAAAGAGAACAATAACTGAAGCATCAGTGGTCCAGTGGTATGATGAATCGTTGCCATCGATTCGACCGGGGTTCGATTCCCCGCTGATGCAATGAAGTCAAGTTTTTTTTTACCTTCTTTTGTCTCCACCATTTTATCAGGTGGGTAAGCTCATATCAATAATGTTGTGCTGTCGCCAGTCTCGTAGTGCAACCTATACACCGCCTGGGCTCAGGGTTCACGAACTTGTTGGACATCTACTTCGGAGTGTTTTTTCACCCGAAGGTACAACCTTAACCAATGTAGTTATCAACCTGGTTACGAGACTAGTTATCAACTGCTCTCCGTTGTCTTCCTGCTTAAAGAACTCCCCCGTTGTAATGTATCTAATTATAGTATTCTTTACATGCTTACGAAATAATCTTATTATCCTAACTTGTAATCTCGGCCGCCTCTGGCTTCCTCGAAGTAGAGAAATAAATGGTACTTTCACTTAATCAAACTGCAACTATATTACGCCCCTCGAGACGGCACCGTCTCCCCCATTCGTATGATCTAAGACTGCAAGTGCACTGAATATAAACAAACCGATTCACAATTGGTAACCTTGTTCCTTCGCGGAACTCCGTTAGGAGAATGTAAAAATGAGTTAGTCCAGCTTTAACGTGTCAAACTTGCAGTGCGACTGTGGCAGCCTTAACGCTCCGTAGTGTTGCACTCCAAGTATCTCTGCTTTATGTATTCATCAAGTTCCGACGGAGGCGGTAGCTTTGTGTTCGGACTACGTTGCGGGGTTTCCGGTTTGATTTCTGAAGATTGGTTTTCGGCTGTTTTCCCAGAACGTCAGTCTACTTAGCAGCAGAGGGAGAACAAGATTTTATTACCGATACCGTCCAACCACTTCTGCACTCGTTGGCGAGTTTGGGTATCGCAGGTCGCGCTCGTGGAGCCCTGCTGGGCACCTGTAGGTTGCGTCTGAGTTTGTGCGGTTGTAGCAGGCATCGTGGAGGAGGAAACGGGGTCCGGAAGAAAGTTGTTTGGTTTATGCTGTACAGTGTCGTGTTCGAGGAAAGCTTCAACAATGCCTCTGCCTTTTGTGGGCGATGGGGGGATCCTCCCCTTGAAGCTCTTTTGGAGGACTATATGCCATCATTGCTCGTCACGTGACCTAATAAGATCCTAACGGTGGGTAAGTTAAGGATATGCGTTGTCCACGTTCTGCAATCAAAGATGTGCGCTCGGAAAATGTAAAATAGGTTATTGTTTATTGTGCAAACCGGCGACTTTAGAGAGACGTGGCAGGGATATTGGATCGGCACAGGTGGTGCGTTATTAGACAGCATACGGAACTAGAGGGAGGGTTCTCCTATTCTGTAGGTCCAGCAAGTGAGAACTGAGAGATTTTTGAGTAAACTTTGTAAGACGCTGCAAACATGTGGCCCACCTCCTGGCGTGTGTAAATTTGTCATAAAGCGTCCAGGCGCTCTGAACATAGCTTCCTGCTATAGGCTCGTATCCTGTATGCGGGGCTATGTGATCAAAAAAAAAATATAAAAATATAAAAATATGAGAGTAGCGCAACTAGACCAATTAGTCTGTACGCTGCACGATGTCGAGGTGCGTGATGTGGTCATCCACTGACGTACTGGCTCGGCGATGCCAAATTATCTATGGCAGAGCAAACGGATAATCTACTCGCAAGGTTCATATTAACATCATATTCTGCAGCGTTAGAGTGTTTCAGATGATTGATGACTTTGGCCAGGCGGAAATAGCTATATATTTTGCCACGCAGCCGGTTTAGTTAATACGTGATAAGTAATTTATATAGAACGTGACGGTGGAACAAGAATTGCGTAACTTGCTGTTTGCTTACCATGGGAACAGCTGCGAGCGGGGTTACGTGATATTATTAAAGAAGGAAAAAAAAAAAGAAACTTGCTCTGTCGTAAAATAGACCATACTTATTACGGGTGCTTGGCATCTCTACTTCCCTTTTAGGCACTTGCAACACTGAAGCTAGAGTCTATTTTCTCATATACTTGTATATCACCCTGGGGCTATGACTACATTAGGTGCATAGGAGAGAATAAAATACAATAAATATGATAAAACAAATAAACAAGCCGAGTCAAAATAGCAGCATAAGTTGATAATCTTTCTACACAAGTGGGTTAGGGTTGGTTGCCGAGACTACACTGAAGCGCGACAGTAAGGAGAGCGTTGGCAGAGGTGTTAGCATGGGCGAAGTAAGGAGTATAGTAGCATTGTCTTTTCAGGTTTTCTTTTTTTTTTTTTTTTTTTTTATGTCACGTAACCCCGCATAAAGACTACGAGCCTATGGCAGGGAATGTTTCAGGTTTTAACTTTCATGCTTTACGCTTGACTTTCATTCTTCCTTTGCTTTTACATTTTTTTCCCTTCTGGCCCATACTGCGGTAAGCACCAGGCCACGCGCCGCATGTACCGTATTTTACCACTAAGCGAACAACAACCACTTTTCCCAGCAGGACAGACCACCCGACAGGAACATCTCTATCACCACAAAACGGTTTTCCTGAACATCACTAAGAAGATTAAACCAAAGGCTATTCTTTGTATCAGACACCTTTAATCACCCACATACTTTGGTCCTGAAAGAATTAAGCCTATGCACATTTTTCGCATACTTCTTGGCATACATTTGTTGCGCAGTATAATTCTGGGTTCAGGACCTGCAATAAATTGGATATTAATGAGGACAATTAAATCTGGTACTCTCATTGTGTATAAGTGTAAAAATGGAGAATGATACTGAAGGGGTTGTGAAGAGATTTTACAATATCTAACTTGTCATATGCCCTGCCAGAGCGAATAGCGATAGGCGACGTTAAGTTATATATATAAAAAAAAAAGAAAAATTTATGTCTTATAATAATATACCGAAACCTTGTCCATATGTCTAAATAAATATATATTATGCATATGGGGTAGCGGAACGTTGGGTATATAAAAGATTTTTTTTTTAAGGAAGATGATATTTAATATCTTTATAAACTACTCTATTCTATTACATACTATATATTAAATAGCTGCCTCTTATTGAGCTAAATAGCTGCTCTTTTAGTCCATCATATATATACTCCTTAGCTATAATACCTAGTCCCTAGGTCCAGTATAGTAGAGCTCCTTATACCTATACTATTATACTACTCCTTTATATACTAGCCCTATCTTATTATGTTAGCTACTACTCCCTCTTTTTTAAGAACCTCTCTCTAAAGATAATAGATTACTAGTATAGTAAGCTAAGACAGCATATTTAAACAATTTTTATATGAACAGCTACTGGGCTCAAGTATTGTCACACTAACGATACGATTCCTCAATTTGAATACAGAAAAGTATTGCATATCATGCTACTCATAGATAAGGTTCTACGATTACAATTTCAAGGCCATTGTTGGTGATCTTATGGAGTGAAATTACAATTGTGCGTAGGGCCTGTAAGCGTTTGGTGTGAGACTCTCATATAAACAAATGTACGTCAAATGCAATGACACCTAATCCCCACAAAAAGGCTGTGTTCTTGACAAAAGCAAATATGCTCAGCATGAACTACGTTACCTAATTTAGCATTCTTGTGAATCGAATCGAGAATTCTGTTGCGCTGGTGGGGATATATGCTCTATCGGTCGGCCTGTGTTGGTGCGAAAAGCAGTTCATTTGGCGGTATGGTTCGCTTGGCGGTGAAATACAGTATCCTTTTGTATTGGATCAGAATTACATACAATAAAATTCTGTCCTATATTGTTGTGATCAAGTCCATTATTTGTTGCATATTGTTTCTCCAAATACCCACCTCGCCGGAATGGTTTTGTATTAAGCTTCGGCTCGTTCATATATACTAGCCACTGGGGATGGAATGCGGATTATGATATTAAAAAATTAAAACACTAAAACAAGAGGCGGCGGCAGTACCGTAGATTTTTCGAAGCGAAGTTCCATCCAAGTTTTTTGAGAGCTTAGCAAAAGTATAAGGACAGTACAAGAGGAACGAGCTTAAATAACATGACTGGATAAATAAAAGGAAAACAAAATTTCTGCTTTTTGCAAACCTAAAATAGCATGTATAGGAGATATGCTGGTTTTCACTCCGAAAGTTGGATATAATTATGCCGGTAGCTGAGCCTGGAGCATTTTGGATCGCATCAAACCCACTTCTTTTTAGAGTGCTGACGCTCTGCCATTCATATTCTTTACATAAAATCATCTTTCCACTGGATTTCTTCGTCTTCGACCTTTCTATACCTGGTTACTCTCTCACTCATTTCAAACAGCGTATCTTGTGATTCGTGCCCATCTCTTAAATTCCAATGCTGCATATAACCCTATTTCTATTCCTTCCCCACAATCACAGATCCGCTCCTCTAGCGGTGCGCTTTGTCATCTTCCTATTTCCACTTTCAGTTCATAGCATGAACGACGTAGATGAGCTATCGATATCGACATTCCGTCGGCAATGTCGTATACCGAGCCCCTCGTACTGTAAGAATCCTTTACTTGCCGCATTTTCAATGAAAACAGTTGTAGCAAAGCGCTTCTCACCCAGAACCTTGCATTAAGATCCTTGCTTGTGCATAAACCTGCTATGGATACTGCCTGTTGGAAACCATGACTAGCTAACGCATATGGATCACGCCCTGGCAGTCCGAGAGATCTGCGACAATGTCCGGAGTGACATGCAATCACCGGTCAGACATGATGGTCAATCTTATCGGATGTCCGTGGGGACCATGATTGAGTCTAGGCATACAATGCGGACCGTGTTTCCTCCATACATGGCAGACCGAATGCTTAGCTATTGCGGTCCATGGGTCCATGCTTTTGGATGCAACTTCGTGTTATGTATTTTCTATATGTGTATGGCTCTGGAAGCCTCGCCATGCATTAGTGAGATTATCAAGGAATTCAGTCTTGCCATATCCTGCGTTATCCCTCGATTTTTTCACAGCTTCTTTTAGCATCCCAATTCAAGGTATATTGCAACATGTCTAAAGCTTGTTAACATCATGATCATTTAATGTAACTCGAATTAATACACTACATACCTTATTAAAATTTCTATCCTTCGCCATACTTGGTCAGCTATGGCCCTCTGTTGGACAAATCATACGTCTCTTTGTGTTTCATTAGCAACTTTCGGCTATTCCCGCTCGCCCCTTCTTTAAATAGTCTTATTGAGAAATTTTCCACTACACGATAAAGAAAAAACGGAACAAAATTTCAACGATAAAGCAAACAGATAAGCAAAAAGCGAAGCATCCATCTTCAAACCTCTCAATTAGAAATGAAAAACCGACATCATCCACTATAGGCCTCGGAGGATCTGTCGTCGTTTGTAAGAGTATAATCCGAGCAAGATGTTGTGAAGGAGCATGACTGGGAGATAAGCAGGCAAGACATTTTGAAAAGAAGGTCGTTCAACAACACAATAACAAGCTATGATTTGTCAGCTTTACAGTGTTCTTTCCTTTTGGTGCATGACAATTTCAACAAACCTCAAAAACAAAGACTCCATCCTGGGACGATGTGGTTCTTACGTTACAACTCGACAAAAAGTGCGAGTTCTCCTGCTTGGCTGCGGGGTCTGGGCTAAAATTCCGACAGGCGAACATAAAGCCATGCTATAGTGTAACTGTATAACTGTACAAGCGAGCACAATTTTCCGTTCTTTGGATAAATTTCGCAATGCTTGTAATACTCCTGAGAGAATTTTCTGAAGTGGAAAGGGTGTACTTATAGGCTGGATTATCAGTCGATGCGTTTGGAAACCCTATACCGCTTGGATCAGTTGTCAATCCTCCCCTGAAGCCATACAATACCGTCTCAACCCCTTCATTCTTCTCTCTAGCCTATCCAGTTTTCCTTCTAACTTATCGATCCTCATAGTTACCTACTCAAGTTTACTTTCTAGTTCAAGCTTCACATTCAGTAATTCAACTTCCTCTTCTACTAGGACGACTTTCTTCTTCAGCTGAACAAACTTTTCTGCTAGAAGATTTAGAGTTGATAATATTCCAGGCAGGGGATCCTCGCATTCAGATTCGCGGCCCAGTTGTGTAATACATTTGGCACCAGCTTTCCAAAGACACTTAAAGAAAAAGTGCCATTATGGGTCTCGAAATGTTTGATGTTCTCCTTAGCTCCTCAGCTTACCCTTTCCTTGGTGATGCTTTTTGTAAGACCGTAATAACAGCTTCTTCACGGATATGCCATTCCGGTTTTCAATACAATCCTCTTGTGCGTCAAAGTAGTTGTGCATGCGAATGTATCATGCCCGCTTTACCGGTCCAGACCTATCGGCCGCTTCCCGGGGTGTCTGGCTGGAGGGTTATAACAAGAATTATCAACATATCCATTAGCTATTCTAAGTACCCGCCAAGGTTCGTTTTCGAATCTAGCGAGCCAAAGTAGGGTACGGAGGCGAAGGGGGGAGCAGAGGAGGGGAGTGGCAACTTGCTGGTGGTTGCTGTACGCAGCGGCGGCAGGATATGATTTGGGCAAGGTTGTGCCTGCAGAAAGGGGGCAAAGTGGCGATAATGGCCCCTTGCCTGCCTGCAATTGGATAAGAGTGGGCTGTAGATGAAGACCACTATCCCTACGAGGATGTGAGGCTCTTGTCTGATCGTTTCATGCTATAGCAGGAGCAGGAGAAAGGCGGAGGTGGACTAGATGGGGGGCAGCTGTGAGCGGACGGCAATCGGAGAGAAGACGGAGACGAGGGAGTGGAAACAAAGGAGAAGGGAAGGGACGGAGAAGAACAGCAAAGGGAGGGAAGAGGAGGCGGATGCTGTAGATAGATGTTGCGGCTGACCCGAGATTGGCATTTCCTAATAGGGTAGGTTCACGAGGCGAGAAGGAGCTACCAACCAGAGTGAGTGTACATTGTACGGCTCTTCAGGTCCTTGGCGCTGGTAGTGAGTCACGCTCCTTATAAGGTTCCGTGCGCTGCTTATCTGGGAGGCCGTCGTTTCCTGCTGAGGTTAGGCCGCTTCCAGAGTCTGGGCACGAGAACATTCACTTCCCCAAGATCTATTCTAGCGTAGCTAATGCTAAAACTAAATTATAAAAGCCCTAGGTCGTGGGGAATGGAAGGCATGTATCACAAGCTGTTAACTTTAGAACCCCCTTATGAGCTACCTCTACCGCAAGCTTTTAGCACCATAGGATCAAGTTGTACTTGACCCTCCGGAAATCGAGGGCCGAGTACTGACAGAACGTCACGCCCAGCATGCGATTAAAGCTGGAGCAGGTAGAGAGCAATAAAATAAAGTTGAAGGAAGGTACTTTAGTCACTGTTGAGAGCTTCAAAGGAAGCAGCCGCTTGAGAGGTCCACGGCGGCTTGCTGCTGCGAAGGGTGCAGAGTGGCGGGTGTCTGGGGAAAGGATAAGTGTATAAATGGCGTCATGCGTGCTATTTCTAAGCGTTCACTCTACTGACAATACTCGTGCTAGCTCGAAGGACCCGCGAAGTCGCTCACATCGCCCTGCCATGGCGAATAGCTGCAAGCGGGGTTGCATGATATTAAAAAATAAAAATAAAAAAAGGCCCCTCACATCCCACTCGCGGTGGTTAGTCACGCGCCTCCGGTAACGGTCAATTATAATTATCGCAGGCATATCGGGTAGTGCAACTCCGGGATGCGACGCCCTCCCTATCCCTCCTTCGCTGTCCGCTTGGCGCCCGCACATCTTCGCTCCGGTGTGCTGGTCTCCATCTACGGTCTACTTACTCTCCCGCGAAAGTCTGAGACCATTGTGATAGGGACAAAGGGACGAAGCTACAGGTTGGCAGGGCTGTATATAGACAGGGAGCTAAAGTTCAATGACCACTTCAACAGGAGGCTGCAACTGGGGAAGGCGGCGTGGCGGGTAGCATCACGGCTATACAAAATACCGCCCGCTAGAAGACGGCAGTTGTATACAAGCATTGCTAGGAACATAGCGACCTGGGGAAGTTGGGCATGGGCGGGTTATGCTAAAGCCTCCTCTTCGGACCATAAGATCAGACAACTTGAGAAGTGGCAGTACGGAGTGGCTAGGGAGATAGTCGGCGCCCCATGGGGGACGCGGAAGGATGTGGTGGAGGGGCTGGCGAATCTGGAGTCGGTTGAGACTTTCGTGGACGGAGAGGCGAAGAGGGTGGAAGCACGATCATTGAGGTTTGAGGAGGAACCGATGAGGGACCCGCAACCGGAGACTATATACCTAAGAGGTTCGCTCGAGCACCGCGACCCCCTACCAATCTATATACATCAGTTTCATCCCAAAGACCTTAGTGGAGAGGAGTGGGAAGACATCATCCGCAGAGAGGAAGGGGTGGGGTGGGTGAGTATATATACAGATGGGAGCAGGAGAGAAGACAAGACAGGAGCCGGAGTACACCAGGGGAGCAAAGATACTTCTGTCTACCTGGGGAGGCAATGCACGGTGAACGACGCGGAATTGATAGCGGTGGGGGAAGCCTTGGAGGGAGAGGGGGAGTTGCTGGTCATCACGGATTCCAGAGTCACCATAGCGAAATTACAGAGGATAGCAATAGGAGACTTGACACCAGAGGGGCCTGCTGACTTCGTGAGGAGGCGGTGGGAGGAGAGGATTGCCCGGGAGGACCATGACCTAGCGGTGATGTGGGTGAAATCACATAAAGGAGTCAGAGGTAACACTAGGGCAGACATGGCGGCGAAAGATGCTACTGCAATGCAATATCAGGATGAGACGGTGACGGAGGCAGGGATTAGACAACAGGTCAAAGAGTGGAGAGCCGAGGAGAGGAAGAGATTAAAGTTGTCGTATAGACCACTGGAGTATTTGGGGAGCAGGAGAAGGGTGTCCACGCTGGCGGGAATTCTGGGAAACAAGGGACTACGGCAGTGGAGATACCAGGTAGGGAAGGAGACCTCTCCCGAATGCAGGTGGTGCGGAAGAGACTATGAAAATTTTGAGCACATCATGAGAGGGTGTGAAGCATGGAGGAAGAGACTACCGAGAGGAGAGGAGGGATTAAGGGAGCTGTCAAGAGACGAGGGAGGGGGGGAGATAACGTTGGCGGAGGTGATGGACTGGGCGGCGGAGTAGACGGAGGATTTATTATACGTTCATTCTCATTTTATGGTTTTATCTGCGAGTTACTATTCAGTTACTGTCTTGCATGTATCTAAACCCTCGCCATAGCCTACAAGGCGGCACGCGAGTAATGAAATAAAAAAAATAAAAAAAAATTACTCTCCCTCTCATCCCCTTTCTTGTCGGATAAGGTTACATTATCTCAGTTGCTCCCATTCCGCGCACACCCTGTACGTTTCTTGGACGCTTGCTGACATTTAACTTGCCCAGATCATATCCTGTCGCTACTGTGTACAGCAACCACCCACACGATATAACCCCCTCCCCTTCTGCCTTCCATGCGCAAAATTCGGAACCACTGTAGCTAATGGGTATGGACGGGTAGGGAGGAGGGAATGGGGGAAGGAGGGGTTCATGTTTCGGGAGATTGTATCGGCGTGATGGTTCAGGACTAGGTTGTACGTCACTCATGATCCTTTGAGAAAAAGAATACTTGTTAGGATATGGTAAGATAAGGGTAATATTTGTCAAAATTGTTATCAAGATTCATTTCCTATCCGGGTGCTTTTGGAAGTATATTATAGCAGGACAAGTATTATATGAGATGGAAAGGAGTTTATAAATACGATTCGAAGTGAACAGACTTTGAGGTACTAGCAAACAGGATGCAGAAGCAATGGAAGGCTTGATAATGTTCGTGCTGTAGAGGTATTAGAGGTAGAAGTAGCAGTGGGTCTTCCTTTACAGTACCCAGGTATCGGAGCTGACGCGGTCGTGTTATATTCAGGGTTCTATGGCAAGAAACTTAATTAACAATGCGATGACTGGTATTATCGAATCATAGAGTCATGAGATGACATTGACCATTGGTAATAACGAGATCGATGCCACCACCACAGACACTGGGGCTCAGCCCCATCACGTGCATACACACGGAGCCGGTGGAGCCCACATCCGAAGCCCTAGGCTTCAGCCCGATCCACACTGCGCTCGCGGAGGAGCCATCGCCGTCGCCACCGCCACCACCACCACCGCCACCACTGCCATCGCCGCCCCGGACAAAGAAGAGAAAGGGGAAGGCTCCTGCTCCCAACCAGCCATACGAGATTAAACGCCAACTCAGCGATGAGGAGGCCAGGAAGATTGCGCCGTCAACGCCGGTCGACCACACAGTCCTGGGAGCTCCACCCAACACAGGGGGTGCCAGTAACCCCCCCCCCCCCCACTCCGCCTTCAAGAAAAACCCCCCCTCCCCCAACTGCCAGAAAATCGCTGTCGAGTCAAGACGCAGCCTTCAAGCGACATAGGGCAGAGACACAGAAGACTCCCCGCCACAAGAGCACCTCCGCCCCCCCGCCAACCAATCCCGATGCCACCACCAGAGGCAAAGCCGGCATAGTAATACACGGGATTGCACTACGGAAGGACCTAGGGAAGGTCAAATATTGGTTGGAGGCAGCGAATAAGGATGTGGGAAGGATCGCCGGAATTCGCTGGTTGAGGAGGAAGACCACGCTGGTTGAGGAAGGGAAAAAGACCAGTTCGGTGGTAGCTTACCTGGAGAGGGAGACTGAGGTTGGGAGGGTGAGGCTTGGGGGACGTTGGTTGAGGACGGAACGGTATGATTCGGAGAGGGGACGGAAGTAGGACATACCGGCCGGGCCTTTCACCCGCACCATGAGAGAGCTCTGCGGGCAACACATGTAGTTAGTTAGGAGGAGTGTTTAGTGAGAGTTGTTTTTTCTTTTAATAAAGACCCTCGCCATAGCCCATCGGGCGGCAAGCGAGTATTGATATAAAAAAAAAAAAACGAGATCGATGTCCAAGTATTGAACGAACCTTGGATTAGGAATAAATTGGTGTCGGTCGAAATTTTTTTTCGCTAAACTATGTAAATCATATCGATCGAGAAATGATGCTTAAAAGCAGCAATGAAACCGCGGACAACAAGGAATCAAGAATTTCTCATTCCAAAGTTGGGGTTTGGCGGGGTTTTCCAGGACGGTTACTGCTACTTGGGTTCCAGGAGGTCTGGTTTACGCGATTAGGGCATTTCTACTTTCGCGGGGGACAGGGTGATAGCCGGAATTTATAGACCCAGTTCGGTGCTGGCGTTACCGGTAGGGTCATGAGCTGGGGGCAACCAACACGAGTAAAGCGCGGAATCCCTTCGGGATTTTTTTCCCACCACTACTCTTATACCCCCCTATGGGCTGTTATGAGAATAATTACAAAGGAGGCAATAAAATCCAGCCACAGAGAACCCAGCACTATCAAGAGGTCACGCTTTCGAGCGGAGAGAATTAATTAATTGCAGCAGAAGTCTCCAGTATGTACAGGACCCGTGACTTATATGTCCCTTGCAGCGACCTTCACAATTGCCACAGTAAAAAAACTTTTCAAACGCCACAGTCAACTATCTGTCAAACCGCCGGCCTATAATTCCTCCGTGTCGGTGCTAGGATTACGCCGTCGGTTCAACACCCCCTCTTAATCTAGCACCCATTGAAAGTCAATACCCATTATTGCCAGCCACGGTCCACCAGTCCACATGAATGCTCCCAACATTATATTTCCTTCCAGATCTTGGTCCCATCTTTTCAATATTTCCTCCCAATCATCATTCCTAGGTACCCCTTGAACTTCGTAAACTTCTGTCCTGTTAATACCTTGGTTAGTCCATCAGCTGGATTCTCCTTCCCTGATATCTATGAAACAAGAAGCTCTCCATTCTCCACACATTCCCTGACGAAGTGATGGCGCCGCCTGATGTGCTTAGTCCGCTGGTGGAATTCTGGGTTGTCTGACAGTTTGCAGGCTCCAGTACTGTCTGAAAACCCATGTGGGACAAATGTGTCTCTGCTGTCTAGGTCCTTCAATATTTTTCCCCACCATAAGGCCTCTTGTGCAGCCTCCCCCAGAGCTATATATTCCGCTTCAGTAGAGGAAAGGGTCACTACATCCTGCTTTCTACTCTGCCATCCCAGGGGTGCATCTCCCATCATTACCAGAATACCCGTGGTTGCTTTTTCCTCACCCGCATCAGTTATTATTCTGAGATCTTGTCCGAGTCCCTTACCTAACTCTTAGTGAGCGGCACGAGCTAGCTCAAGCCGAGCTGGAGGGTGAGCTCGAGCTGGCCTGGCATGAGATCGAGCCTGGATTGATTATATATATAATATTGACAAACTAAACTAAGCTAAGCTAAATTTTCATCTTTCTCACTACTATCAGCTAAATTGTGCATTTCGAAGTTATTGGTAGGTCAGAATGAGCTCCAAGTCTCTAATTATTACTATATTAGGTATTTACAGTTTATGAAACCTTGCACTGGCTAAGCATTTTAGCGAGCTGGCAAGAAAAACACTAGCATGATCTTGGCTCGTTTGAGCTCGAGCTGGCTCGGCTCATGCCGCTCACTAATAGTCAGAAACCCGGTATTGACTATAATAAGACGTTCGTATTCATTACACGGTATGATTCTCTGCGTCTCATTATTGCTCTCGCTGCCTCACTAGGCTTGTTACTTAAGAAATTGGATATCAAGACAGTGTTTCTGAATATCAATTTGGACGAAGAAATCTGGATACTACCTTCATCAGGCATCAGCCTAGAAGGCCAGGTTCTTCATCTCAAGAAGGCATTATATGAGCTTAAACAAGCATCTCTGAAGTGGTATAAAAAACTATCCTCAGTGATTGTCACCCTTGGTTTTATACCATTATACTTCAATCCATACATCTTCATTTTCTATAATGCTACCCACAGAACTATTCTTGTAGTTTACATTGATGATCTTACTGTCTGTAGTACCCACACTGATCTGGATCGCTTAACTGAGTATCTAAAGAAGCACTTTACAGTAACTGTAAAGGGAAAACTGTAGTAGTTACTAGGTATCGAAGTTATACAAGATAGAGAAAGCATTATTCTATTCCAGTCCTAGTATGCCAAACAAATCTTTCAAAAATTCAGTATGGATAGCTACTGGTCAGTTACAACCCCACTGGACCCTAAAGTCAAACTCTGCAAAGCTACACCTGAGGAACAGCCTATCGACACTAACCTGTATCAGCAAATAATTGGTTCGCTCATATATCTTATTACTGAAACTCACTCGAGTCTTGTATTCTCTGTCTCTTTTCTCTCTCAGTTTACTTCTCGTCCCCTCGAATTGCATCATACAGCTCTTAAAAGGGTCCTTCGTTATCTTTCTGAAACATGTCATTGGAATTTGAAATACCTTCATCATTAGCCACTTGCTCTTGTTGGATACTTAGATACTACACATGCACCATGCTTGGATACTCGACGTTCATGGTCTAGATATGCATTCATATTGGAAGGTTGTCTAATCACATAGGGATCTAAGAAACAGAACTGCATCTCTGTTTCCACTACAGAATCAGAGTACGTTGCCCTCTCCCTCTGTGCTCATCAAGCTGTCTGGTACCTCTATGGATTTCAGGAACTCGGCCTTGAAATTCCAGTACATCTTTGGTGTGACAATACAGCCTCCATCGATATATCCAACAATCCAGTACAACACCAAAAAACGAAGCATATAGATATTCACTACCATTTTACTCGTAAGCATCTTGCAGCTGATGATTTCTCTCTTGACTATCTCCAAACAGATACCAACTCTTCCAATCTATGCACCAAAGCCCTCGAACATGTGAAGTACATCAGTTCTCACGTCAACTTGGCTGCAATGTCTGAGAGAGAGTGTCGGAACATTACATCCATTGCCACCTGTTGCTATTATTATTATTTATCTTCTCTATTATTTTGTCGTTCCACTCATGCATTTAACCTCGCTATTGGATTGTGTATGAATACGCCACAACGCCAGCTTTTCTGTGGCTTACGCCACGGCGTTCTCTTGCAAGCCACGCATCCCGTGCCCTTCTCACCTTTCCTGATATGATATCTTCCCTGATAATTTCCTATTCAGTCATAGTTCACAAGTCACGTTATGCTATACTTTCTCATGTATATAAACCTGCTGTTCTTGCGACTCTACGTTCAATAGACTCAACGGTATCTCTATACTTCTATAGCCCTCACCGTGACAAAGCAGCCCTCGCAGACCCTCCCACTCGTATAATGTCAGCAGGCATTCCTTACGGAGGAGCATATACGACAGCAGGCAGCCCCGAGAGGAGGGCGTCAGGCACAGAAAGGCGGGTATCCCAAGGCGGTGGAGAAAGAGTGTGAGAGGGCTCATGTGGCTTCTGAATGGGAAGGGCCCATCGAGAAACTGGTTGACAAAGATTGGAGCAGTGAGGATGCCTGTAGGCTGTGTGAGACGCAGAAGAGGCAGTGTCGCGCGGGAAGGAAGGTTGCAGAGGTGTGATAGTGCGGAAGGCCCCGTCAGAGGAGGAGCTGAAGGGGTAGCGTGCCCTGCAGGAGAGGGAGGTGGAAAAGTTAAGGTAGTTCGTAGAAGCTGTGACAGAGGCTGTCTATATGGTACAGGCTCGGGAGACCAGGATTGCCAAGGTTTTGCCTACAATCATTCACCATAGGTAGCTTGGCATACGATGAAAAAGCGGCAGCAATAAAGAGATTGAATTCAGCGAGCGGTGTCTGACTCTTTAAATTGCTTATCACCATAGTACATACATGACATGATTAACCCATCTTTTTCGCGACAAGGTGACGTGAGCGGAGTGTAGAGCAATTGAGATCTCAAATCATGAAACAAGCTAGCAGCGACCTTTGCGGAGAACGTTGGAGAGCGCCGGGAGGAGGAACCACATTTCACCCTGCATTCACTACAATACACACCCCAGGTCGGACGGGGATGATTGCGGCGTATGCACGGAAACACTTAGTTCAAGACATCAGGGTGCGAAGGGGAAACCGGCATGTAAGCATTTACCTGCAGGGACGAAAGATAACTGGAGTATACTGGAACAGCGACACGGACGTGGAAGAGGAACTGGAAGAGATAGGGGACTCAGACATGATAATCGGAGACTGCAACAGCCATCATGATGATTGGAGCAATAAGAGGGACAAAAGAGGAACCGTGTTAAGGGATACCCTCTGGGCTCACGGACTCGAACAACAAATCCCAAAAGGGACAGTAACGTGGACATGGATGGTCGAGGGTACACCGAGGACGGCCATACTGGACCTAGTGTTTGTAAGACGAGGCGAATGGAAGACCAGGGGCATCATGTGGATAGCTGGGGCAGACCATGCGATGATATACGGACGACTAAAGACTCACAGTCCAGTCATCAGAACCATGAAATTAATGGATTGGGACAGATGGGAGGACTTCGTACAGAAATGGGGAGACAAGCTACTGAAGAAGGATGTCAATGCGTACGAACTACTAGTCAGGCTGAGTCAAACATTCACGAAGGACGCACACATCACGGAACATTCAAAGAGATGGTTCGACAAAGAAGTAAAGGCGGCGCGGAAAATGGTGAAATATATACTGCGGAAGGGGAACACACGGCAGGAGAAAACAAGAGCCAGGAGACTGTTGAGAGACATCATAAGGGAAAAGAAGAAGACGTACTGGGAGGAGTATATGGAATAAGACAGAATAATGTCACCGTGGGATATATTCAGACTGGCACGAGACCCATTCAGAGAGCGCGAGCTTATGGATATCCCGGGTACAGACCAGCAAATCATGGAGGCGCTAATAGAGCGAAATTTCGTCACAGTGGAGCCCAACGAGAAACAGAACACCGGGACTCCAACCGGGCTACTCATTGAAAGAGAAGAAGCAAGACAGGCAATAGACAAAGCCCTGATGAAGACAAAATCTAAGTCAGCACCAGGTCCGGATGGTATACAGTATGGAATCCTGAAGATCCTAAAGGAGTCCACACTCTGGACAGCGGTCAGAGAAGAGATTGTCGAATACATAAACGGGAACTATCAGTTTGCTAGGGGGTTTAGCGTTCTAATGATACACAAGAAGGGCAGACCAAGGGACGATCCAGCAGGCTGGAGACCAATCACTCTGTTGAACACAGTAGCCAAGCTGGGCCAGAAGGTAGTAGCCGACCTCATCCAAAGGCGGGACGAACTGTTTAGACAAACCCAGCTGGGAGGCAGACCGATGCGGGGAGTGGAGGACTTACAGAGACAGGTGCTGAAGGAGGTAGACAGGAGACTCCAGAGAGACGAGTGGATGGCGATAGTCGGGGATGATATAAAATCAGCCTTCAACCACCTACGGAGGGAGAAGGTGGTGAGAAGAATTGAGACCATCGATCCGAACATAGCGACATTTGTGGAAGGTTTTCTACAACCGACTAAGTTTCAGGTCTCCTGGGATGGGAAGATTAGGGGAGAGAGCAGAATGACCGATAGAACACCTCAAGGATCTCCTCTATCCCCGGCACCCTTCCTCATGGGGATAGCCCCAGTGGCAGAGAAAGCAGACAGACGAGGTTCTCCAGATCTTACGTGGATGACTTTCACAGCGTAATAAGTCGCTGAAACAACTGAAAAAGGACATACGAGAGCACCGTGCGAAACTGACCGAGGAGGCACTGGAGGAAGGGTTCGAGTTGGACTTCCAGAAGACCGAAACCATCATTATAGGCACAAAAGGACAAAGCTACAGGCTGGTAGGACTGTACATCAACTGGGAAATGAAATTCGATGACCACTTCAACAGGAGATTACAATTGGGGAAGGCGGCATGGCGGGTAGTATCCCGGCTACACAAGTTACCACCAGCCAGAAGAAGACAACTATACACAAGCATTGCCAGGAACATAGCGACCTGGGGCAGTTGGGCATGGGCGAGCTACGTTCAAGGCGCCCCTGCGGAGTACAAACTTTGACAGCTCGAGAAATAGCAGTATGGGGTGGCCAGGGAGATAACCGGGGCCCATGGGGAATGTGGAGAGACATGGTGGAGAGCCTGTCGAATCTGGAATCGGTCGAGGCGTTTGTCAGCGGGGAGGTGGAGAGAGTAGAAGCCAGAGCGCTAAGGTTCAGAGAGGAGCCGATCAGGGACCCACAACCAGACACCAGGTACATGAGAGGATCGCTCAAGCACTGTGACCCCCTACCACTTCACGTACACCCGTTTCACCCCAAGGACCTCCGCAGAGAGGACTGGGAGGACATCATTGCCAGGGAGGAGGGGGAAGGGTGGTCGAGCGTATACACTGATGGGAGTAGGGTAGAAGACAAAACGGGTGCCGGAGTACACCAGGGCAGCACAGACACCTCAGTATACCTGGGAGTGCGCTGCACGGTGAACGACGCGGAATTAATAGCCGTGGGGGAAGCTCTAGGGAGGGAAGGGGAGCTATTAGTCATCACGGATTCCAGGGTAACCATAGCGAGAATGCAAAAGATAGCGAAGGGAGACCCAACACTGGAGGGACCCGCAAGGTCCGTAAGGAGGCGGTGGGAAGAGAGGACAGCCCGGGGGACCGCGACATAGCGGTATTATGGGTGAAGGCGCACAAAGAGGTCGAAGGCAACACCAGGGCGGACATGGCGGCGAAAATCGCCACGGCAATGCAATATCAAGACGAGACAGTGACCGAGGCGGGCATGAGACAACACGCCAAAGAGGGGAGAGCCGAAGAGAGGAAAAGATTGCAGCTGTCGTACAGGCCACTGGAATACCTGGGATCAGGAGGAGGTAGCCACGCTCGCAGGAATCCTGGGGAACAAGGGCTACGACAGTGGAGACATCAAATAGGAAGGGACACCTCACCCGAATGCAGATGGTGCGGCAAAGACCTCGAGAACTTCGAACATATTATGAACGAGTGTGAGACGTGGAAGAGAAGACTACCGAGAGGAGAGGCGGGTTGAAAGAGCTGTCAAGATCGGAGGAGGAGGAGGGAAGAACACTGGCGGGGTGTTGGATTGGGCGGCAGAGTAATCTTCCTTACGTTTATTCTTAATTTTTCATCTATCCATTACTCATAGTCCATATTTTCATTATTCATCCATCTATCATGTATCTAACCCTCGCCATAGCCTGCCAGGCGGCATGCGAGTAATGAAATAAAAAATAAATAAAAAAACGACCTTTGCCATTGACTCTCACTCTGATTTAAGAAACTAAAAAAGTACAACGCTCGCAATGATGTCAAAGTAAGGACTGTACTGTACATGATGAGAACGGAATTATCATTTCTTCCGCTGAATGCCCGTGATAAATTCCTTTTCAGCGCTTTTCACGCACGGATTCTGAATCGCTCCCCGAACTGATGGGATTGTCACTTGGGTCGCCCTTCCCATTCTGGCCTGTAATAAACTATTAGCATCCTAAGTCTTTTGGTAGTGTAGAGCTGAACGGAGAATGTCTCCATACCAATCTTCTGCAATATGCCTAGTAGCTGCTGGAGTTCCTCCGTGGACACATGAGAATTCGATGTGTGATTCGTCTTCGGAAGAGGTTGTAGAATTGAAGTTTCGCGTCTATTGGAATGTTGCAATGGAACATTGCGATGGTGCAGCGGCAGCTCGCGGTTAAGCGGATTGTGGTGATATGGCAGTGTCCAATGAGAATTGGCTCTTATGGGTCGTATCGACGCTGACGTTTGCTGTTAATGTTTTCTCTAGAGTACTAGAGTTTGATACATAATAGTTTACGTACGTTGAAGGCCCTTGCGATAGTAGCAGGGTGTTTGATTGTTGATACTCAAAGAATCACCCAGGCGATGGTGCGGAGGAACATGGCGGTTCGCAGGATTGTAGTGGTATGGAATAACCATTTTGAATGACATAGGCTGTTCGTGGAGGAGCGTGGAGTCAGAGGACGAGGCCGAAGCAAGGAGGTTAATGTATACCCTGTATTGATATAAAATGCTAAAGAATGACGCACGTTGGGATCGAGCCAACTTTGGAAGCTAGCAAAAAGCATGGAGGAAGGGAGGTGAAGGAGTCAGAGTGACTGTTTTGTGTTTACTGATAAGAGATAGGAAAAGACACTAATTGAGCTAATCGTCCGCCAAGTCACGACTCAGCAGACAAATGCTTTCACTTAAGTAGCCCAGTTCCAACTCAGTCTCAAGTCAAATCTTCTCGTTTTCTTTGATTTCTTCATATTATTCGCAATGCATGTTCTTCCCATTTCTCGCATGGCCCCCCCAACGGCTATAGCGAGGCATCACAATGCAAGTAGCTCATTGTATAACAGGAGTGTATCCACTGATTAGAGGCTGTAACAAGCATTCTTGAACTCCCAATGCCGTTGGAGGGCATGATTTTTTGGTCACAAGGAGACTGAAACTCACATTCCCAAGTTACTAGCAATTCTTTGTCGATTGAGCCCGCAACGAAACCCTCCTATGGGCTTACTCTGCGAGTGTGATATTAAACAGGTAATTATGGACAATGCACATGCTAAAGACTAAAATTCAAGTAGGTACAATAATCATTTAAGTAAATACGGCTTGCAAGTCTTGTTCAAAAAAAAGCTTCAGATAATCCTCCAATGGAGCCACAATTTTTTAAATCTCACATGTGCTAATATCTTAGGTCGATGATCCAACCCTTCAATACACCTCGTCACTGCGAATCCATTTTTTTTTTTTTTTTTTTTTAATATCAATACTCGCATGCCGCCCAAAGGGCTATGGTGAGGGTCTTTATTAATGAAAATAAAAATAAACAACCACACAAACAACAAAGCTCGTAACCCTAACTACATGTATTGCCCGCGAACTTCTCCATGATGCGAATCCATGACAGGACGAGCGCTCGGAAGCCACTCCGCAACCACAGCGTCCCCCCCAGCGAAACCTACATAGATCGAAAGCTCTCAGTGCGCTGAGTCTTTAGATTTAATTTTTATTCCAAAAAACCCAACTCCTCAAGTTTCCCCCTTGGGGGTTAAGTTTTGAGGAAATTTTCAGCTCCTTACTCCGTTGCCAGCACACCACCATCCCTGACTTCTTGGCATTCCCACCATGGATCCGACCAATAGATTCATGGCATTGGGCAGCCCAGCACCAAAAAACATGCCCGTAGGTGCCAAAACAACTCTAGCCAAGAGTACCCGTCTTGAGGCCCCACTGTACAAGTCTATCGCAGATCGGCTCGGCGGAGTCAATATGTCCGATATGCTTGATGCCGTGGGGGATGTCATCGAACACATACATGCTTGCATAAAAGACCAGAAGACAAGACCAAACTTTGAACCAACAGACAGGTTCCTGTGTGAAATCAGGAGTGTGCATCGCGTCATTGCTGCTCTTGCACTAGCGGTGAAGACGGAATCATGCACAGAAATACACAATATACACCTGAGGAAACCCTCAAAGGAAGGGGAATCACAAACTGACCCGGAGAAACCACCAAAGCTGTCATATGCAGCAGTTGTCTCCCAGAACATCCCGCCAAGCACACCCCCGGAAGGGGACAATTCTGACCGACCTCCGGTGGCACCACCCAAAAGCCGAACAAAGTCCACTGCTTTCCAAAGTCCAAAAAAGTGAAAGGGGGACAGAGTACCAGTCCCCCAAGCAGAAAATGTCCAAGAAACCAGCTCCAGCACCATCTCCGAAGCCAATCCCAAAGGAAAGGACACTCCCGCAATCCAGTCGTGCGATCGTAGTACATGGAATTGCGGTGACAAAGAAACTCGGGAAAGTAAGAGATTGGATGGAGAATGCGAACCCATGGATGGGAAAGATTGTTGCGGCAAGATGGTTGGTGAAGAAAGAGAGGAGGGAGGGAAAGAAGGCTAGCTCGGTTGTCATCTACCTGGATGGGGAGGTGGAATCGGATAGCCAAACACCAGCGAAGGTAAGAATGCCAGGCAAGTGGTACGATTCGTGCCTGTATGACTGGGATAGAAATTCAAAGGTGGACAGAAAGGGGAAGGGGAGGGAGGTGGAGGAAATGGACTTGACGGCATAGCGGGTTGTCTCATGGGTTTTATTTCCTCTATTCCCTTTTGAATATCGGTGTATATAGTGAGTTGTTGTTTGTTTTTAGGTGCCTGTCTCCGGGCCATAAGGACCTCGGTCCAGGGACCCTGCCATGGCGAACAGCTGCAAGCGGGGTTATGTGAAAATAAAAAAAAAAAAAAAAACTGCGAATCCATATTTCGCTCCTGCAACATGAAATATATCATCCAATAGTTTGCGTTTGTTAATTGGCCTTGCAACACTCCAAAATATTTCCAGTGATAAATCTCAAGCACAACAATGCCGAGAGAGAGAAGCATCTTGTTAGAAACCAGCATAATTGAAGACCAAACATCCTCGCCGCTTATCGAAGTGCTAGATTGGGTTACGGGTAAGTGAATGGAACGGTTTCTGGACGTAGGGCCTGTTGATCAGTGGATTTCCACAGTCGTCGCGCTCGAAAAGGATGTCTTTATTACTCCACAGGTCATCAAGCCAACACATCTCGTGCAGTTACAATACTGATGTTGCAAGTTCGCAAAGCCAATTTCAGTTGATCCAAGATAGAAGGGATGAATTCCTGCTGTGCTAAAAGCCCATAAAGCGAGACGACATCTTTTGGACAGAACAAGGAAAGGAGCCGGGAATCGTCTGCTACCAAGTAAGTTTTTTTTTTTTTTTCTTTATATCAACAATCGCGTGCCGCCCTAGGGGCTATGGCGATGTTACGTACATATGGGTAAAATAAGCAGCAAAGGAAATAACGAAAGATATGGGAAGTAACGCTAAGCTATCAGGAAGTGTGTCCCCTCTTAATCCTCCAGTTGCCCCATCAGATCCAGGAGGGGGTCCCTGTCCCTGCCCTCCGGGGGTGTGGCTATTGCCTCCCTCCCCCTCTGGCCATATCCTATTCTTCCATACTCGGCATTCGTCCAATAGGTGTGTCGTTGTCTCTTCTCCCTCCGCACCATCGACATTCCGGTGACCGTCGCTTTTCCCTATTTTGTACCGCCAGGCTCGCAGACTTTGCCTCCCAGGAGTCCAGCCATCGGGCCTAAGTGATGTTCCGGTGTCTGGAGTGGCTTGTAACTAAGCTGCAATCGGTTCCTCTCCTCTGCTCTGTGGGACTTCGCCGCCTGCCGTAGTCCTGGTTCCGTGACGATCTCGTCCTGGTACCGTAGGCACGTGCTGATCTTCGCTGCCTTGCCTGCCTCTGCGTTGCCGCGTAGCGCTTCGGAAATTGCTATCAGTTCAGCATCGTTGACGGTGGCTTTGGTTCCTAGGTAAGTAGCCGTCCTGCTCCGCGCCCGCTTTGCCGTCCATCCTACTGCCGTCAGCATATATGCTTGTCCATCCATCGTCCTCCTCTTCTGTGATTAGACGTTCCCATTCCTCCTTTTCGGCGTCCGCGGTCAGGGTGGGGAGGATGGCTAGGGGTTTGGGGTCTCTGGGTTGTAAGGATCCCCTTAAGTACTGGTGTCCCTCTCCCGTGTCTTTCAGTGGCTCGTTGGCCACCCTTGGCCGCTCTCCTTCCACGAATGTGTGTATAGACTCCAAGTTGGCCAGGCCCTCCACCAGGTCCCTCCTGGTGCCTGCCACCAAGTAACGAAGAGCGCGTTGAACTGATGGTTCTATCTCTTATGTAACTAAACTGTCGCCGTAGCCCCTAGGGCGGTACGCGTCTAATACTTAAAAAACAAAAAGAAAAGAAAAAAAAACAAAGAGATTTATTCTTGCAACCTTTCAAAAGGCTGATCGCAGTCATATAGTTCCAAGTTCCCCTGCATCCAGCCAACAGCCATCTCAGAGCCTTGTCACTTCCAAGTATAAACAAGTTGAAGGCATTCTGTGTCACCACTGGTGGCTCTCTCAATGAAGCACAAAATATTATTCCTGGCTGGGCCTTAGATACGGAGAAGATCAGGATCCTCCACTGGTTTTCTGAGATCCCATATCGAACTCACCATGATTTTGCACAATTTTTTTTTTTTTTTTTTTTTTTTTTTATATCAATACTCGCTTGCCGCCCTAAGGGCTATGGCGAGGGTTTTTATTAAAAAACTCCAAAAAGAACGAAAGAAGTAAGCAACTTTAAATACATGATGCCCGCAGTTTACATAGTGTTGCGAGGGGAGCGGCCAGTCCGTCTCATCTCCTTCCTCATCTCCGTCCCCTATCCGCCTCGTACTGGCTCACTTTCAACCATCTTCCTCCGAGTCGCACCTTGTCGATGTCCTGTTGGTCTTCCAGATAAACTACTATGGAGCTCGTCTTCTTCCCCTCTCCAACTAGTAGGTCCTTCTTTCTCAACCAACGGATCCCAACCACCTTCTTCAGGTCCTTGTTGTCTGCAACCAGCCATCGTTGTACGTTCCCCAGATCCTTCCTCAATGCTACCCCATGTACAACGATTCCAGTCTTGACAGAGGTCTTGGTGGTGGCACGGTGTCGCCGGAACGCTTCTTGCTGGGTCGGAAGCTTCCGTCTTGGCTTGGGTGGCGACGGTGGTGGTGTGTTCGGTGATGATGGTGCCGGCACCGGTGGCGGCGATGGCTGTGGTGCCGGTGCGGGTGACGGCGGTGCGGGTGGTGGTGCTCCCGAAGCTGCGATCTTTTTTGCCTCCTCATCGCTGAGTCGGCGTTTTATTTCGTAGGGCTGATTGGGAGCGGGCGTCTTCCCCTTCCTCTTCCTGTTGCCGGAGGTGTTGCCGTCACGTGGCACAGGTGGGTCCGCCTTTTCCTTCCCCTTCCGGTCGGCGGGTGGCGCCGGCGGGATGTCTATGCACATGATGGGGCTGGGCCCAGAGGCTGTGCTGGTGGAGGTGGTGGCGGTGGTGGTGGCGGTGGTGGTGGCGCCGGCGGTGGAGGTGGTGATGGCTCCGTGTGTACACACGTGATGGGGCTAAGCCCCGGCTTCTGTGGTGCTGGGTACTAGAAAATGGCTGTTCGGAGACAAGAATTTGGATTTCTGGCTAGAATCAAAGCAGTCGGAAATTTTATGGTTACCCCGGACTCGTGAGTTGATCTTGCCATCGTCTATATAGAGAATCGCTCATTGTCCGAATTCAGCTGGCAGCTGGAAAGACAAAGTTAGTGTGAGGATCACAATCCTGCGTTCCCAAGGCAAACTAACAAAGCTTTGTTTGCACTTTGTAGTTCCGCTGTCATTTGATCATTTACAGCCGAGAGTGGACAAAGTCTCATTCTTCTACTGTATTGTAAGCGAGATGAGGAGGCCCGTCGGGATAGCTTGCAAACTCTACTTCTAGTGAGCGGCACGAGCTAGCTCGAGCCGAGCTGGAGGGTGAGCTCGAGCTGGCGTGGCATGAGCTCGAGCCTGGATTGATTATATACATAATATTGACAAACTAACCTAAACTAAGCTAAATTTTCATCTTTCTCACTACTATCAGCTAAATTGTGCATTTCGAAGTTGTTGGTAGGTCAGAATGAGCTCCAAGCCTCTAATTATTACTTATATTAGGTATTTACAGTTTATGAAACCTAGCACTGGCTAAGCATTTTAGCGAGCTGTCAAGAAAAACACAAGCATGATCTTGGCTCGTTTGAGCTCGAGCCGGCTCGAGCTGGCTCGGCTCGTGCCGCTCACTATCTACTTCCCCTAGTTAGACAGCTTGCATCTCCTGCACGACAATCTGTGCACCTGCACAGGAAGCCTATGGGAAAGAGCAGAAAGATCCTGCTTTCAGGAAGCATCTTCCATTCGATGCAGCAATCAACCTTATTACCCAATTGGTTGAGTACTACCGAGAACCTATTATTGTCCTAGATGCTCTTGCTGAATGCGGGCAAAGCTCGATACATTCCATTCTCGACCTATTCTTGACAATTACGAAGAAATCGAAGGTTTCAGTCTAATATTGGTATCCAGCCGCCATAACGTAGAAATTGTGGACAGAATGCAAGAAATTTATCATATATTCATTGAAGCGCGAGGCAATGCTGATTTTTTTTTTTTTTTTTTATATCATTACTCGCGTGCCGCCCTGGGGGCTATGGCGAAGGCAATGCTGAGGATATAAGGAATTATGTTCAAAGTGAGTTGGAAGCCAGCATCGAGGCGAAGAGGCTACTCCGCGGGAAGGTGTCACCAGACCGTATTTTTTTTTTTTTTTTTTTATTTCATTACTCGCGTGTCGCCTTATAGGCTATGGCGGGGTTTAGCTACATATGGTGCTGTTTAGTGCCCTAGGGGCTGGGCATGAGACTAGTGCTGTTGGTCAATAAGGGACCGGTTGTGAAATTCGCTGGCTTGCTGACTAATACGTCCAAATTACCTTTGCCCCTCGGTTTGACCGGCCCCCATCCCCCTGGATTGACCTCCCCTGACACCAACGAACAATCAATCTGAGCAGATTCCGTTGCGACAACAAAAACAGCTTTTTGACATCGGACAACTTGAGTGACGCTTCTAAGAGTGAGTATATTCTGCTTCAGTGTTCCTCTCAATATGAAAAAATAATTGACAATGCTGTGATAGTTCTTCAGACGCTCAGCCAGTGTCAGTCATACATCTGAGTCTGTTAGCTGTACTAAGATGGCTCGTCCCGGCAAGAAAAGAAGAGCTTGTCTACTTGCTTCAGTAGCTGCAGCTGCTATGAGGCGAACGAAGAAGAGAGCTATCACAGTGGAAGCGGATACCCCTATTGCGGAGGTGGATACTCCTGTTGCAGAGGCGGATACCCCCATTGTATATAGTGAAAGGGAACAGACTTTGGTAGATGAGTCTGAATGGGATTAAGAAGAGGAGGAACAAGATGATGAGCAGGATATTCAAGACTTGAGCATAAAAGTAGATGTTCATATGGAGTTGATGGGGAATATAATAGATGTGGACTTCTCTACTATCCAGTTCAAATATCAACGTGGTGCACAAGTCTCTCACCAAACATTATGAAAGCTCAACAAGATTGACAGCACTCCGCAATTGGCTGTCGCCCATTAACAGCTTACTTTACTCCAGTAAATAGCTCGGAATCAGCAGCAGCATGAGGTTATACTGGAATCTAAGTCTGCAATGGAAATGCGAGTGGAGACACTTTTGACTGGAATTCAAGAATTACGGCGAAAGTTCAAATTAAAAAAAGAGATGATAGCAGCAGGGCAAAACTACCAACGATACTTAGCAGAATTGCATTTTCTTCAACTTCAGCTTCGTCGTCCTCAGGAAACTCGCACCTCATTATCATTAATGACAGCTCATTCTTTCAATCGAAGAGCAAAAATGGCAAAGCATTTGAGGCAGTGGAAATGAAATTGCCTTATTAGTCGACAAATTCCGGAGGGGTTTCAAGGCTTACGAACTTCTCGATTTAGTTACTATAGTTAGATGATGAAGGAGTTCAGCTGGCAGTTCGAAAACATATTGCTAGTGTGGGTGAAAGTCTTACTGCTCACAGCTTAGCAATGGCAGTTACTGAATATTTCAAGCTTGTTGGCGAAGAAGAAGATGATGGAAGAGCTTGAGAGTATACTTTCATCAAATGCTACTGCCAAATCTCAGTCTATTAAAGTGTCTACAGCACGGCAGTGGTTGCGAAAGTTAGGATTTCGATGGCGAGATGTCAAAAAGGGTGTCTATATTGACGGGCATGAGTGAGAAGATGTTGTGCGATACCATTAAGAGGTTTTCTTACCTCGCTTTTTTGAACTATTACGTACCTCGATCAAATTCACTATTACTTCAGGATCCAATGAAAATAATTCTGAGAAGATTATTCAACAAGAACCAATCTTACCATTAGGTGAAAAGCCAAAGATTCTTGTTACACATGACGAGTCAACCTTTAATGCAAATGATGGACGATGGCGGTTATGGATCCAAGGCAATGCACAACCCTTACGACAAAAGTCACGGGGAAAAGGAATTATGGTCTCAGAGTTCATGATACCGGCAGGTCGTTTACAGCATGATGGTAAATTTGCTACTGAATATCTTGAGTATGGAAAAGACAACTACTGGAATGGAGATAAAATGGTTGAGCATACAATCACTAAGGCAATTCCATTATTCGAAGCAGCATACCCAGGCAAGCAAGCAGTATTTCTATTTGATAATGCTTCAAATCATGCGGCTTTGCAGAAGATGCTTTAGTAGTATCTCGGATGAATTTGAACCCTGCAGGTAAACAACCACGACTAGGGGACGGATTTATTCATAGCAAACAACGCCCACAACCAATGAATTTTCCTCCTGATCATCCAAATCCAGAATGGCGAAACCAATCAAAAGGAATTCGGGAGGTACTCAAAGAGCATGGACTTTGGAGACATGGCATGCGCTTAGATTGTCCTGATAAAAAGTGTCTATCAGGTGTTCGTGATTGCTGTGCACGTTGGTGTTTAGGAATGGAACATGATTTTTTGGAATAAAAGGGCCGTTTACAAGAGGAAATAGAAGCTCATGGACATTTGGTTTTATTTTATCCTTGTTTTCACTGTGAACTGAATTTTATTGAATATTTTTAGGCGGCAGCGAAGCATCATGTTCGCAATAATTGTGAGTATAGTATTGATGCTTTACAACTATTCCTCGGAGTCTTAGTTCTGTTTCTGATATTACCATTGATCGCTTTTTTTATAAATGTCTATGCACTATGGAGGCCTATCAAGAGGGTTGTGAATATGGTACAAAAGAGTTTACAGAACGTGTATATAAAAGTCATCGAAAAATTCAGTAGTTCATGTCTATATATAGCAATTTTCTATTTTACACTAGTACTAATCCTACAATATTTAATCAGGTGTGGTTGTGTAATGAAATTATACTTCGAGTTTAAGTCCGTGATTTTGGTTGTTGGGGGATCCCTTCTTGACCAACAGCACCATAGGTTAAGGAAACTAAGGCAAAAGCCTAAGTAAATGAATAAATAAAGTAAGGCCCAAAGAAACGTTATCTAATCCCTTCATAACGCCCGTTATTCCCGTCCCACCTATTTTAGAAATTCCACCAGTCTGTCTCCCTCGTCGTCTGTCTTAGGGGGTTTCTTGAGGTCCGACTGCCCTCCTGGCCATTTCCGTTTCCATACTTCGCACTCGTTTAGCCCGTGTGCGGAGGTCTCCAGGCTTTTGCCACACCATTTGCATTCTGGACCGTCGGCTTTCCCAATCCGGTGTCTCCAGAGTCGTAGTCCCTTGTTGCCCAGTATGCCGGCCAGAGTGGCGACCCTCGTGCCTAAGCACCAGACCGTAGAGCGGAGATCAAGGAAGTGTTTCTGAAAGACGCCAATTTTTTTTTTTTTTTTTTTTATTTCATTAATTGCATGCCGCCCTATGGGCTATGGCGATGTTTAACAGTACATTAAAAGTAAACATGAATCAAGTTAGCAATGAAAATGTCTTCACTCCTTCCCCGCCCATTTGCGTATCTCCACCAGGTTCTGGTCCTTGTCTATTTTCCTTAGTCCTTCCGCTCCTCCCCATTTCTTTTCCCATGCGTCGCAATTTTGTATGTGTTCCCAGTTTTCCAGGGGAAAGACGCCAATGGAAGATAAGCTATCTATCTATCTTGTCTTTGCCCCCATGTGTTGAAGGCGAGGGACTATTTCATCTATCACATATATTCTCAGGTGCTTACGAATGTGATAGGTTTCTCTTGGTTGCTTTTTTTTTTTTTTTTTTTTATATCATTAATCGCGTGCCGCCCTACGGGCTATGGCGATGTTGCGCTATAATAAAAAGAAAAGTTAACTACACCGACAGAAACTATCCGCCTAAAAAAAAAAAAAAACCCCAATCCTAGCCTAGCCTTAATTACATGTGTTTCCCGCAGTCTCCAATTGTTTTCGCGGGGGGAAAGACGCCCAGCCGAATTGCCTCACCTCCGTCCCCTTTCGGCCTCGTACCGAGACGCCCTTAACCATCTACCTCCGAGTCTAACCTTGTCTAAGTCCCGGTGATCCTCCAGAAAAACCACAACCGAACTCGTCTTCTTCCCTTCACCTACCAAGAGGTCTTTCCTTCGCAACCACTGAATCCCGACAATCTTCCCCAGACCCTCATTGTCCTCGCCCAGCCATCGTTGCACCTTCCCTAACTCCCTCCTCAACGCCACCCCGTGTACAACAATGCCCTGGACCCGGATCCTCGGTTCCCTTCTTGGTTGCTTATAAACTTCAGGAGCTTAATATAGTTCGCTTGGAGAGGGATGTCCGTGCACGCTTGAGAGAGATACCACGAAATCTAACAAAGTTATATAATGAAATTATTGCTTCAATAGCGTACCCACCACGTAGTTCCCCTGTCTTGGCCGACCCTGCGCTCAAGTGGATTCTTGTTTCCTGCAGACAGTTGAGCTCTAGCGAATTGTGTGCAGCTGTAGATATTGATCCGATGCACCCCATTAGTCAATTCAGTGCACACAAGGGAACCACAGAAGCGCTGACAGTTCATATTCTGCTCAGCCTTTGTCAGGGACTACTGTTGGGACAAGATCTGCACGTTGTTCAGTTTGCGCACTTCTCCGTGCAAGAATATCTAGAATATAGGAATTCTGGATCGGGTATTCTGGATGCCCAGCCTCTGGTTGCTGAGACTTGTTTGTGGGTGCTCCACAATCCGCACGCGGATAGGTCAGAGCAAGACAGTATGCAGAGTCGGAGCACTGTTCTTTATACGATTACGCCGCCAGTCACTGGTTCAGACACTGCCGGCCCTATCAATCCTTAAACGACACCACTAGGGCATCTTTGAGGTACCCCGAGAGCTTATACTGCTGGATAACTTCTTGGGTTCCTTCAACGAACCGAGTGATGCTTATGTGAAGTGGTTTTTATTATTATTATTATTATTATTATTATTTCATTACTCGCATGCCGCCCTATGGGCTTGGCGAGGTGTTTTATTAAATTAAAGAACGAAAGAATAAGAGCAAACGGCTAAATGCATGTGGTGCCCGCGGACTTCGAACTTGATGCGAGTGAAAAATCGGAGAGATAACCCCAGTGACCTTCCTATTTCCTTCCTCTATCTGTCTCGTACACACTTGTCCGCAACCACCTTCCTCCGAGTCTAACTTTCCCACTTTCCGTTGGCGTTTCCAGGTACACTACCACGGAACTTGTCTGCTTTCCTTCCTCCGTCAAGATTGTCTTCTTCCGTAGCCATCTTTTTTTTTTTTTTTTTTTTAATTTCACGTGACCCCGCTTGTAGCTGTTCGCCATGGCAGGGCCATTCCGTAGCCATCTGATCCCTGTGATTTTGCCTATGTCTTTGTTGGACGCCTCCAACCATCTTTTGAGATTTCCCAGGTCTTTCCTTAGGGCTATGCCGTGGACGACAATGCCTTGTCTCGAAGTGGTGTTGTCCGGGCGGGTCGGAGGGTGGGATCTGGCTTTGGGGCGCGGGGGCGTGGTCCGGAGGCGGGGTGTCGGTGGTTTTGGTGCTGGTGTCTGTGGTCCGGGGTTTTGGGTGGGGGCGGGCGTGCTGCCAGCCGGTTTGTCTGCCGGGGCTGGGGAGGTTCCTGCGGCAATCTTTCTTGCCTCCTCATCGCTCAACTGGCGCTTTAAGTTTTGTTCTTATCTGCATGATCTATGTCGTGAAGGTTCACTAGTAATCAACTGTAGATGATAGAAAGGGTGCTTGTAGAAAAGTGGACTGCTTGGAGGCCGTTACAGCTAGAGAGCTTTAGTGGCATTTCAATATCAATTGCAATTCGAATCTAAGCATGTCTGCCGTAAATGTAACTGATAATCGATCCAGTCACATTGCCAATCAAGTCCCTGATTGGGATCGCGGAAGCCATGAAGCTAGATGTACCCGACCTCTAGTCTCGTAACCAGACGCTGACTAAGCGGACTTTCATGCATGGGTGTTGCTCCAGCTTGTTATTATTTAATGTCCCCGACGGTGCCTGGCTATCGCACATTTTCCGGGACTATACGCAGTACAAGACTTTACATAGGAAACGGGGTTGCCCCCTCTAGGAAAGAAAAACAAAAAACCAAAAGCAAAGAAAGAAAGAAGAAAATGAGTTCCCCCAGCAATCCTCCCATAGCCTCCTTCCACCCTCCTACCCTTGGCCCCGCTTCCCAAAGTTAGCAGGCCGAATCCGCTCTGCTACCCTCATGCAGAAATTCTGCGTCCTAGACCACTCCTCCTTCCCGAACCAGACATCAAAACCTGTGGGTACCACCCGCCCATTCCTGCGCGTCCCATAGAGGCCCTCCTCTAGCCTCTCCCTCTTGAGCTTCCGGCATTTCCGCATGATATGGTCTCTCATTGCCGGCTTGTCTTTCCCACAGAGAGGGTACGCTACCCTCTTGCGAGATATCTCCATGAACGCTCTCACTCCCTTGTTGGTCCAGTGCCGCAGCCCTAGACCCCACGCCTTTGCCCCCAAGTCCTTCGCAAACTCCGCTCCATCTCGTGCCCTAACTTCTGCGACCGTAAGTTGGCCGGGGACCCCCTGCATCCTCCACCCCGGTTCTACTACTGCCCTCTTGGCCTCTTTGTCTGCTCTCTCGTTCCCAGCAATCCCCAGATGTGCCGGAACCCATATTATATATCCTTCTATGCCTTTATCCGCCAGCTTGCTGCTCATCCTGAGGAGTTCGTGCTCTAATCTTGAGCGTGCTTTGCACTGTCCGTCCAACGCTGTCCGTACCACATACTGTGAGTCTGTCAGGATGTACATCTTTCCTTTTCCAAGGCCCCTATCAGCTCGCAAGAGCGCCACCCGGCATGCCTCCAGAACCGCAGCTAGCTCGGCTACGTCGTTGTCATATGTGTCCGGTAATGCTACCCTGTATGCCTCATATCTGTTTGACTCTTGCTCACCCACACCCCCATATGCTCCCAGTGTCGGCCTGCGGACCCTAACTGCTGCTGCCCCTACCCCAGCCTCTGAGCGGCTCCCATCCGTATACCACACCTGTGCCCCACTCCAAACCTGCTCTTCTTCCCACACTGCCACTGCAGCAATCCACCGTTCACATTCCTCCTCCTTTGGTCGCCTCTGCTCTGTCTCCATACTTCCCAAGATTATTCCCTTTCTCCACGGCTCCCACTCCCGAGCTACGTGTAACTCGATTCTGGTGCCTAGCTCTTCCCCCACCGCCTCCTGTATCAGCTTATCAACTAGACTTCCTTTCCCTATCCTACTCCGGTTTATATGACCTGGGACTGTTGCTATCCTAATGGCTGCTCTCCTCCGAAGCTTATCAATGTATGCATCCGTTTGTATGACTCCCAGTGCCCCTACTGCTACCTTGAACGAGACGCTCGTAGGTAACTGCAGTAGTGCCCTAACCATTCGTGTGTGCTCTTTTCTCAGTGTTTCCCGATCCTTTGTAGACTTGTATATCTCCGCTCCATAGGTAAGTGTTGGAAGTAGTATTATGTTAATCAGCTTAACTATAACATCTATTCCTAGACGTCTCTCTCTTATGGTTTGTGCCATCTGCCACGTCCGTCCCCATGCTTTCTTGACCCTTATACTTACTGTATCTTGGTAATTCCCCTTTATTGTATTCGGTGTTTTAACTCCGAGCCTCTCATATTCTCGCTTCTGATCACCGTCCTTCTTGTCTCCTCCGTATGCAACGGTATGCCGCTTTTCCTTTGGTAACACCAGCCCCCAGGTATCCTCGAACTCCTTAAGCGTATCTTCTATGAGCCCAAGAAAGTTATCCCACTGTTTGCCAGGTAATAGACCCGTAATACCTATAAACTCATCATCCATATAGGCATCTGTGTCAACCTCTATATTGTGTTTGTTCTTGATTCTCCAGTCGACTACTCGCTTTTGTTGCTCTGATAGATGTCCCATCCCTGCCTTCCTCTTAGACCCAGCGGAGGGCGCCTGCTTAGCCATATAATCCCAGATCCTCTTCTCTAGACTCCGCCTCGCCATTCGCAGTGCCACATCCATTACTAGGCACCAAATAAGAGGCGACGCTGGCCCTCCTTGTGGTAGCCCATTGACTATTATTGGCCTTCCCTCCCCCCCGGCCCATCCCACTGAATCCAGGCAGTCCGTTCCGTTGCCCTATCAATCACTGCATCTGCCCATTCCACCAACTCCGGATGTGCCATTAAAGCGTGTAGAACCTGTGCCCCTGACGTTCCCGAGAAGGCCGACTTGACGTCAAAGTAGATACCGAGCCTAGCGTGAGTATTGGAATGACACTCAGTCTTCTTAACACACGTACTCCTCCTTATAAAGATGCGTTCATAGTCTGCATGCTTGATCAGCAGATCCACCGCTCCCTGTCCCGTGCGCGCTCCCAGTGTATGCTCAAACCAGCGCACTTTCGCTTTCATGCCTTCAACTAGGCCCATCTCATATAGCTTCTCTAAAATGCCCATAACACCCACTGGTCGCCAGCTGGACAGGTCCCCAGCTGCTGTTCGCCCTGGCTTCATGATCATCTTGATTCTTATATCCCTTCTTCCATCCCAGCTTTCATGCTCTTCCCACTTTTTCCTAAACACCTCTCCTAATAGCCGTTCCTCTGCCTCTGGCCCAGCTGCTTTCACCACTTTTGCTAGCGCTCTCTTATTCCAACCGTCGATTCCTGCTGCCGCTTTGCCGCTGAGCTTTCTCCATACCTTCTTCCATATCTCCCTCCAGTTCTGTGACTCCCTATTTGTCCCCTGGTCAATATTCTCTGCCAGAGCTTGCCTATACGTCACCTCCCCTGCTCCCAGAACCTCCCTATTGCATGACGGGAAATTTGCCTGTACAATTCCCTCTATGACCTCCTCCGGAGCCAGTCCTGGCGGTCCTGGGACCAAGCCAATACACCTCTTCCGTTTCTTCCCTGAGACCCGCCTCCATGTCTCCCAAACCTTGTCCATTTCTCCCAATTCACCCCCTTCTAGCAGAACATCTTCTTTGCCCAATAGTTCATCCAGATACGTATCTCTAGCTCTCCTTACTTTCCTTCGAAAGTCCTTCCGGAGTCTCCGCAGTATTTGTTCCTGCCTCTCCGCTTCATTGCCAGTAGCTCTAACACGTGCCCTATCCACCCGCCGAGTCTGTTGATGTAGCTCCCCACGCTGTCGCTCTAGCTCGTCATTCCACCACTCACATTGTCCCTTTCTTGCCTCCTGCCTCTTGCCAAATACTCTAGTTCCTAGGACTTCCTCAATCTCTTTGATCCCTACGCTCCCCCCTAATGGTTGCGCCAATATCTCCCGCATTCCAGCAATTGCACCGCGAAGACCTGTTCCGGCTCCGGCTACGGCCTCGGCCACGACCCCGGCCCCAGCCTCAGCATCTCTCTGACTTGGAGGTCCCTTATCTGTCCTCTTACGTCTCCTTGTTCCGCCCTCCCCTGTTACGGCTGGACCTCCAAAGGGTGCCGATAACCCCACTACCAGCATCGCATGATCCGAACCGATCCACAACTTCTGTACCTTGCCCAGAGGTCGAGTACCCGCAATCATATCAATGGCCGAGTAACTGGCCTTGTGCTGTACCTTCTCCCGCCTCGTAACTGGATCGCCTCTGTTCACCGCCGCTCTAAGTCCTATTGCATCCATCCATCCTGTAATGCTCTTCATAAGATCTTTATCGTCCGAGGCCCGTGGAGAGAGTCTCCCTGCCCAGTACTTGTGTTGAACATTCATGTCCCCTGCAACCATAACTTGCTGTCCTCGATCCTTCGCTTCCTGGCATAGTCTCACCAGTCTCTCCATCCACCTGTTTCGCGTTTCTCTGCTCTGCCGTGGATGTCGGTACAGCCCAATTACTCGCCATTCCGCAATATCTAAAACAACCACATCGTCGATTCCTGCCTCCCGCTCAACTATGCCCCGTGTCTCATATATCCACTTCGAGACCCAGATCGCTGTTTGTCCTTGCCTATAACCCACCGCCTGCTCACTCTCACCTGCTCCGAAACTCCTTGGCACCTCGCTGATTATTCTCAGCTCAGCTTCTCCCCATGGCCCCATGGCTTCTGCATACTCCCAAACCTTTCTCACATTAAGTACCTTAACTACCACGCCCCAGGGGGTACCTCGGGTACCCCTCCCCCCTCTCCCCCCTCTCCCCCCCTAACCGATATTTATCGGCTTCGGGCATCATAACCTGATGGGTCGCCCCCCGCGTCCCACGCGCGTGAAACCCTCATTGTCGACCTAACAGTACGCTACATAATGCCCTGGTCGCCCGCACCGGAAGCAGCCCCCAGCCTGTGGATGGCCAGGCCGTCCCTGGATCCGGGGGTTTGTTCTCATCTGTCCCTGCCGAGGACAGTTCCTTGCTATGTGCCCCTGGCCCTGACATTTATAGCAGAAGGTCTTTTCTCGAACCTGCTGGCTTCCCATGGCTGGTCTCACCGGCTTGAACCTCATCCCCCGCAGATATATCCCATGGCGTGGTTCTTCCCACATTTTGAGCATCCTTCAGATATGCCGGCGCGCTCCCTGGCAAAACGCTTCCAGTCTTGCGCCTCACTCTGGCCCTGCTCACTCCGGTATCTCTCTGGCCTGTAGATCCTATCATTAATAATTATTCCCCCCACTGCCATCTCTGCTGCATCTCTCTCGTTAGAGAACTCAAGGACCACCGGTCTCTGCCCTCTTCCCTTTCCCATGGTACGTACTGGCCTATGCGACCACGCGATATCAGGGTAAGCGCTCCTCAGACGCTCATCCAGAACTGCATCACTCTCAACACCTGTCCTATCCACCCTATGCAATACGAGCCTCCAGACCGGTTTCTCCACAAAGATCGCTGTCCAGGTGATAGTTGTACGCTTAAGTCTCGCCACCAGCTCTTCCGCTGCTGTCTCCTTATCCTCTACCACCTCTGGGAGGCGCACCAGAATATATCTCTCCTTGGGGTCAACTGCAGACTGCTCCACTGCCCTAACGTCATATTGCGCGCCTCCGCCTACTCTCGCGAGCTCGTCCTTGACCCTCTTAGCCGCCGCTGCCTTGTTCTTCTGCCACTCGGCTGGCGGGAGGTTATCCAGCTGCCGTCTGACTGTAATGACCACATCATTCCTGCCTACTGCCTCCTTCGGTTGCCATTGGACTGGCATGGGCCGGTGCCTGTTCCCTACCCCAATCCTTGGCCCTGTCGGAATATCGGTAATGGCCGCCGCCCTCGCCCCCTCTGCTTCTGCTTCTGCCTGGTTCGCGGGTCCTTCTCCTCGCTGTGCCTCCGTCTGTGCCTGTGCCTGTGCCTGTGCCTGTGCCCGTGCTTCCGCCCGTGCCTCGGCGAGCTCTTCTCCTCTTAACACCTGCGCCCAGGTTTTAACTGCTGCCTGTTCCTTCTGCCTTTTCTTCTGTGCTTCCTCCTCCTTCTTCCTTTGCAGTAGCCTGTTTGCTACCTTCTGAGAGGCTAACCCCTGTGCAACATAGAGTTCCTCTACCATGCCCTTGATATTCCGGAGGTCACGTCCCAAGGCCGCCTTTGCCATCAGGTCTTCATAGGTGCCGCCGCCTTCCACATCCTCTACCTTCTCCATATCCAGTTGCTCCATATTACTGGCGGGGTAAATGGGTGATTTGATCAGAGCTGCCAACCCCGCGGTAGTCGCCTGTAGTGTATCCAGGACCTTACTGCCCTGCTTTGGGGCCATCCCCTTGACTCTCCTGAAATTGTAGAGCATCACTCGGTGTAATGCCCTGTGTGCCCAATATAGCGCTTCGGGAATATTATGTCCCTCTATCTCGCTTCCCTTATCGAAACCCCAGAACTCCTCCCCTTGCCCGAGGCGGTGCCCATCCCCACTGGCGTCCCCAGCTGCTGCCCCCTTGTCCCCATCCAAACTCATATCTTCCTCCAGGGTAAGGGGTTCGACACTGGGTCCCCCCCCTTCCTCCTCCTCCCCGGAGTCTGGTCCGTTCGTGTTCCCGTTCCCAACCTGATTTAGCGCCTCCACGATCTGCCTCACTGCATGTGCTGCAGTCCTGGATCTCCTGATGGCGATACCCACGTCTCCAAGCTGTATGGGTGACTTGCTCCAGATCGTCTTCAGAAGGTCTTGCAGATTCCATAGTGGGGCATTCTCAACAAGTTGCCCTTCTCTAACCATAAGGTCCACCAGGGCCGCACTGGTTCCAGCGGCGCGGGTCATCAAACTGAGCCCTCCAATAATGTCTTCCATCGTCTTCCTTTCCGCATCTGCGACGGCCTGTGCCTCTCGCTCCCAGTTGGCCACATCGACCCGAATGACTGCCCCGAGACCGTCCCGCATGACGACCTCATCAGCCACCGCCACATTCCATTCGCCAAGAGCCTCCCACATCGCTGCTTGGCTGCCTTGCTGTAAGGTTGTAAAGTTGGGGACCCCCAGCCTCCCGTGCGAACGCTTCGTTCCCCGACGTCGAGACCTGAATCAATCGATTCGTCTCGATGAGTAGAGTAAAATGATCAGTATGCCGTATCTGAAAAGGCCAGGATCGTTGTGCTATGCCGAGTTTGCTGATAGCTTAGTCCGCTTAGGAGCGTCTGGGAGATCTTAGCCCGGTCGCGCCACGCCAATTCCGATAGCTTGTTATTAACATGTAGTTAACATCACACAACACGATTCAATAGTGACGACAGTGAGGACTTTACCTAGTTCTTGTAACCAGACGTGGACTAGCCTTTACCTAAACATCAATCTATCAGAATCTTGAAGTGCTGCACTTTCCATACAAGTTAATTCCAATGGAACTTCCCTATATCTCAGTCACAGCTGTCGAAGAAGGAGAGCGGTTGAATGATATTTTCTTATTCATAAAGAATAAAGGCTTTACTCTTGTTACGGGTTCACCACAACCATAGGGTAGGTGGTCGGTGGATACATGTACATATGAATTGCGCATATACGCAAGCGACATTTGATAGCTGGAAAGGCACTGCAATTGCATAAATGAGTACTAAATGAGCTACGCAGAGGACTAGCGAGTATCGCTAGTTAAGTGTCTTTTTAGCCTGGTGGATAGTAACTCTCTACGTTTACCACCTCTGTAACAATTCTTACATCATTTATTCAAGTACTATTAGATTCATCGGTTCCTAAGATCAAATGCAAGGTAGTCAGGTGAGTTGCCGGTGGAGGTATACATATCGTGGAACAAATTCTGGAGAAGTCATATGTGGGAAAGCGATTAATGCAAGGAAATATTGATGTACTTTAGGACTGTAGTACTTAAATGACTGAGATTCTATTCAATTAGTTCTGTCTAATTCTCGAAAAGGACATTAGAACCCTACTGAATTCACCAAAGATACGCCTCCTACCCTCAAAATTAACTCCTGAGATTACAGAGAAATTCAACATGAAAGATATCACCGAACATTTTCAAAACACTATACCAATATTATGTAAACTTGTTACGGGCGTGAGGGGCTAGGCTCCAGTGAGCGCTGGAAGGTACTGGATATTACAGCTCAGGGGTGTATAGTATTACATTTTTGGTGAACCGGTCTGTGACAACTAAAACAGCATTAAAGCTCTTGGATTCAGGTAGTTCTCCAACAAAGTCCATAGCTATCTCCTCTCAAGGCTTCATACCAGCAGACATTGGCAAAGGTCATATCTCACTGATACTATGAGCCAACCTAGCCTGCTCAATAAACTGGAGTTTCTCATCTGGATTGCGTATATGATCACAATTGGGAGGTACAAATAGCCGAGTGCCCCCACGGGGGCACCTTAATTTTTTGGGTCCAGTATTGGGGGCTATGGCAGGAATTAGGGTTTTATTGTTTTCCAATATAGTGATTGGGAATTCAGATGGTTGTGTTTCATTTGGAGTATTATTCTGTTGGAGTTCTTCAAGCTGCGTTTGGGTTTTCGGAGGTTGCGGAAGTGGGGATTGCATTTCTGGGGGTTGCGGAAACTGCTTTGAGGTTTCCAGTGGTTGTAGAAACTGCTTTGAGGTTTCCGGTGGTTGCAGAAATGCAAATTGCGTTTCTGGTGGTTGTGGAAATGCAAATTGCGTTTCTGGTGGTTGTGGAAATACTAATTGCGTTTCCGGTGGTTGCGGAAACATCAATTGCGTTTCTGGTGGTTGCGGAAACGTCAATTGCATTTCCGGTGGTTGTGGAAACGCCAATTGCATTTCCAGTGGTTGCGGAAATGTCAATTGCATTTCCGGTAGTTGGGAAAATTGCAGAAACTGTAGAAACTGTAGGAACTGTGAGAACTGCTTCGAGGTTTCGGACTGCGTTGGTAGTTGCGGAAACTGCACTGAGGTTTCCGGTGGCTGCGGAAACTGCTTTGTGGTTTCCAGTAGCTGTGGAAACTGCTACCGGAAACTGCTTTGTGGTTTCCAGTAGCTGTGGAAACTGCTACCGGAAACTGCTTTGGAGTTTCCAGTAGCTGTGGAAACTGCTACTGGAAACTGCTTTGTGGTTTCTGGTAGCTGCGGGAACTGCTTTGGAGTTTCCGGTAGCTGCGTCGGAAACTACTTTGGAGTTTCCGGTAGCTACGTCGGAAACTGCTTTGGAGTTTCCGGTAGCTGCGTCGGAAACTGCTTTGGAGTTTCCGGTAGCTGCGTCGGAAACTGCTTTGGAGTTTCCGGTAGCTGCGTCGGAAACTGCTTTGGAGTTTCCGGTAGCTGCGTCGGAAACTGCTTTGGAGTTTCCGGTAGCTGCGTCGGAAACTGCTTTGGAGTTTCCGGTAGCTGCGTCGGAAACTGCTTTGGAGTTTCCGGTAGCTGCGTCGGAAACTGCTTTGGAGTTTCCGGTAGCTGCGTCGGAAACTGCTTTGGAGTTTCCGGTAGCTGCGTCGGAAACTGCTTTGGAGTTTCCGGTAGCTGCGTCGGAAACTGCTTTGGAGTTTCCGGTAGCTGCGTCGGAAACTGCTTTGGAGTTTCCGGTAGCTGCGGGAACTGCTTTGGAGTTTCCGGTAGCTGCGGGAACGGCTTTGGAGTTTCCGGTAGCTGTGTCGGAAACTGCTTTGAGGTTTCCGCAACCTCTAAGACTCCTACTCACGGTCCTCGGGTAGGCTTTGCGGCCACAGTGATATTTGCTAGAACATGTTTGAGTAGGGTTAGTAGAGCATTAATATGCATCCCTAAAGGTGAATAAAGAATTTTCCACTTTCCTATAAGTACTTTTTGTAAAGAAGCAAGGTCAAACACATCTGTACAACACCTTGATATACGGTTGATATCATCATCACTCAGAAATACAAATTCGTCACTAAAAGAATTTGCACCAAAACTATATACTGAGGACAGATGTTTGTGAAATTGATGTAGTGCAGATTTCATAGCTTCTTGTTGTACTTTAGATGTGGGCGTTTTTCTCGGAGGAGTAGTATACACTTCGGAAACGTTTAGTAGCGATAGCATGATAGGTCCTATGGTTTCCACATAGTCAATCCCAGCCTCCCAGGGATTAGTCGTAAGTGACATCCATCGCAACAACTGGGGTCGCATATATGGCTACTGATACTTCCATTCCAGCGCGTATATATGCCTGCTTACACTTCTATTCCGGCACGCATATATGGCTGCTTATACTGCTATTGCGGCGCGCATATATGGCTGCTGATACTTCCATTCCAGCGCGTATATATGGCTGCTTATACTTATTGTGGGTTTTTGCGGGTTTCACGGAACCCCGCGGGCGGGTTCTCAAATGGCGAACCCGCCCAACGGGTCCTCAACAGAGGTGGAACCCGCCCGCTGGAGCGGGTCAGGCGGGTTGGGTTATGGGTTACTCAACCTATTTGCGCACCTTAGTCGGAAAGCCATAGTCTATTGGAAAGCTATAGTCTACTACTGTCATAGCTGCTGGGAGTCGCAGTTTGTTGGAAAGACATAATCCGCTACTATCATAGTCTATTGGAAGTCGTAGTTCATTGGAAAGCTATAATCCACTACTATCATAGTCCGTTGGAAGTCATAGTTCATTAGAAAGCCATAATCCACTACCATCATAGTCCATTAGAAGTTGTAGTTCATCGGAAAGCCATAGTCTGCTACTATTACAGCTGCCATGTTTGCTACTATCATAGTCTACTGAAAACTTGAAGCCATAGTCTATCAGAAGGTATAAGTGTAGTTCACTGGAAAGCTATAGTCCACTGGCATTATAATTTACCTAACTGCTAAAATCTGCTAAACTGCACTGCTCGCTGAACTGCCATAAACTGCCACTGCTAAACTGCTATAGCTTTAGCTACATAGCAAAGTTTACTTATTCTCCATAGGACCATAGAGATTATATACTCTACTACTGCTACTATTCTACCACTCAGGCTCTTAGGTTCAAAGAAATTATTTATCAGCAAGTACAATTTCTATTCACAATGTCTCACCAAATACAATTAAAACTGAGTGGTAGAAGGCTGGTAATGATGTTCAAAATTAAGTAGAAAGGTAGTTTGGTTGGCGGAAAGCTAGAATCGGACACCGGAAAGCCATTCCGCTAGCTGGTTGCATTTCCGCCGGCAGGGTTTCCGCCCAGCAAAACTTGTCACTAACAAAACCGGGTCAAGATCTCCCAGACGCTCCTAAGCGGAGCAACACCCATGCATGAAAGTCCGCTTAGTCAGCGTCTGGTTACGAGACTACCCGACCTCCTCATAATCACCGACTCACGCACAGTAATTACCAGGAGGGAAAGGATTGCCTGGGGCCTCCCCACACCCGATGGACCCACACACGCTCTCAGGAACGCCTGGGAAGAACGTGACATGAATGGCAATCGAGACACGGCGGTCCTATGGGTCAAAAGCCACAGGGGATCAACGGCAACAGCGCAGCTGACAGGGCAGCCAAGATCGCCACCCACATGCAATACCAAGAATAACTCATCACGGAACCTGGAATCATTCAAAAAACGAAGGCACGGAGGGCGGGAGAGAGAAACAGACTCAACCTAACACATAGGCACCCTGGCAGGTCTCCTGGGGGGCAAAGGCCTCAGGGCATGGAGACACAAAATAGGGAAGGCCGACAGCCCAGAATGCCGCGGAGAGCGCGAAGAAACGACAAACCACCTTATGGACTGTTGAAAATTACGAGCTGAGGTGTGCATACAATGCACGAGTTAAGCTGATACAAGACAAGCTGATGCTGTCACTATGTTCAGCTGTTTCTAAGGTATCGATATCCAAGCTCCTAAAGATCGCCCAGGGAGAGCCCACCCACAAAGGACCGGCAAAACTGGTTAGAGACGCCTGGAAAGCGAGAACAGACCGAGGTGACTGGGACGTTGCAGTGATGTGGGTCAAGTCCCATATAGGAGTCAAAGGGAACACCGAGGCAGACACAGCTGCGAAATAGGCACATGCCTCCCCTACCAAGATGAAACCATAACAGAAGTCATCAGCAAAAACGGAAAATCGCCCTGAAGCACCCGGGGGGCTGAATACCCCCCAAGCGCCCTATGCACCCTGGATGCATCCCGCCTCTTCGCAGCGCCATGGCGCGCATCAAGTGAACCCTGCCTTCAATGGCGTCATTTTGTAGTGCTGGCGTAAAACTGAGTCTGGGCGACAACTGTATGCCATGAGCCCGCCATGGCGCCCAAAAACATTTTTGACCTTGCAAATTTAGCATCCGACTTGCAAAGTCTGTTACTTCATAAAGATGAATTGAAGACCCATTTTAATTTAGCATGCGAAATTGCGCTGCGAAGGTGCGCTGCGAAATGTGTGTTGCTGCCCATGGGTTCAACAGTTTCTAACTTTTGCCAAGGTTCGAACTGACCTATGCCTTGGCTGAAGTGGAAAGCTGTGGTCTCCAGCGATGGAGGTAACCAAAAGCGCCAGGGAGAGGGATAGAATTGCGGGTTAAGTTGAACAGGGGAAGATGGTTGTCCGGCTCTCCCTGAGATGGACTGTTCCATATGATTAAATTCTAGTGGAACTGGAGCAATCCGTTTTAATTTTTTTTTTTTTCGTCTTGTCACTTGATTCATTACCCGCAGAATGAATATGAATTAACTCAAGTGAGAAAATATACAACAAAGAACAAGTATACTATTAACTTAGGAAAATTAAGAAAATAAACTAAATCCATCCATACTCCTTTCATCTGTACTCTGTACTCCTCCTATCCATAGTCCCGTCTGTACTCCTCCCATTCGTACTCCAATCCGTACTCAGAGTCTCCTTCCTAATTACCACATTATCTAACTAAGACTATCATATAAAGCTTGCCAAGTCACATAATCGATGCGGTTATTTACATACCATCGAGTTTCAGGTTCCAAAACTACCAAGTGTGCCATTCCCTCAATAGTAGTAACAGGTACAATTCTGTGGATAGGGTTTTGGGGCAATCCGACCTTTACCATCCCTTCAGGTCCATTTGGTATCCGACTTCCGATGCATTCCAGTGGACAAACATATGCTAAAGAAAGAAATTTTTTTGGCTCCAATGGAAGTTCAAAAAATAGCTTTACCTTTGCTGGAAGACGTCCATTAATTGAATTTTTTAAACCTGGATCACGTACCCATGCCCAATCAGATCTCACTGCACGATTCCGAAATTTGTATGGACCTGTAGCTCGAATATTATGCAAAATGTAACCATCTGAGCTTTGTATATCAGCTATAGAAATACGCAATGTATTGTATACACGGCATAAGTCACTGTTAATTAATACTTCCACCTGTGATTCAGAGTAGCTCAATGTTTGTTGCAGGTATTTCCGTACCAGTTCAATAAGATCTGAACAAGCATACGTGGTAGCAATAAGCTTAAGCGAATATAATCTCTCGGGGCTTTTCTTGCCCTTTAAGACAGGCTGGCGGAGGTTCCGGACTTGCTGCGTCGGCTTTATGACATTGCAAATCTGATTTTTGACCTCCGGTAACTCCTTTGACCAAGCTGAAATATTTTTGTCACGCATTGCAAATGCGTGACTTCGAGTGTACGTTTGGAGAATTTGCGGCATGGCATCAACCTTATTGCTGCGACGGTATGCTTGTTTCAACTGTTTGTGCAGGGACTCGCAAATCTCGGTAGAGTATTGAGGCAAGGATCCATACTTGGATATCTGATCACTAAAATGTGAGATAAGGTGAATTTTCGGAAAATTAAAATGAGACTTTTGTTCCAAAATTTCCTTTACTAAATGCTGCCGTTCAACTAAGCTTTCTTTCTTTTTGCGGTTGCGCACTGTCGCAGTTTCCTCTTTTTCCATATCCTGGAGACGGTGTTCTGCTGTAAGCTGACGGTGTGCAATTGCTGCTTCATCTTTTGAAGCCTTGGGTGCACGGTATCGGAGAAAGATATCTTTATAGCGATGGAAGCACTGGAGGTAGTAGTTCATATATCCTATGGTGCTGCTAGTATGGACCTTATACTGTGCCATTAAGCAAAAGTCTGTTAGATACCGGATACAAAGTATTGCCTGGTGGAATTCCTGTATCTGTCCACTAGTGGGTCTTTCCTGGTCGGAAGTCCGACGTAATGCAGCTGCAAACGAAGCCAAAATAACCTTTCCGACATTGCGGAGTTCCTTGCCAGTCCACTGTGTGATGGACCGGTATGCTTTACCTGGTGGGTTGAATGATGGATAGGGAGGGAGTCTTTTCCATATGAAGTCAAATGCGACAAGCCGATTGTGGTGGGTAAGGAATTCCTGTATCCAACCCATCATATGTTCAAGAATCCCCAAATAAATATTGTGAAGCAAATCACCTCTTACTAGGTCCGGAGGTGCGAGTGGCAGTGTCCAGAGTGCGTTATTAACAAATTTTACTCCGTCGGAATGAAGACCTTTAGTGTCGGAATTCTTGTATGCGTCCGCATATTTCTGATGGTCACGATCCGGATATTTGTCGCCATTTCCGAGTGCTTTGGCAGGGACAGTACATGAAATACAGACAGTCTGATAGATGCCATGCAATTTTGCATTTTCCATATGATCTGCTAGCCAGCAACATAAACGAGGAAAACAAAGACGAAGCTGTTCATCAGCACATATCATTTCAATTCCCTTTTGACATTTCATGTCGGTGAGTGGGTGGAGGATATGGGTTAGAATATCATGGATGACTTGTAGTGATTCCTCCTCCTGTGTCTCAATGGAGTATCATACCGGCCAAATTTTCTTGTCTCCAGAATAGTTTGTGAGGTATGTTCCATCCGACGCAAGAAGGATTGGAACTAATGTACTTCCGACCGGAAGTTCCTCCTACATATACAATTAATGCCGGAAAAGTCTGTAATGCAAGATCTACTTACTTGTGTTTCCCACCACCAATTTCCAGTATGCATTTCATGGTAAATTCGCTCACCAGCAGCATTTTGTTCCTTAACAGGAGCCCAGACCAGGAAATCTGCATACATTTTCTGCCTCAGCAGATATTTGATGCAATCAATAATATGTCGATAATAGAATTTTGTGCCCAGAGCAAGTCTAAAATCAACAGTCCCTTCATGCCATTGAGGTTCTGTATCCATTTTGTCTATCTGATTGTAGAGAGAATGTGCTGACTGGAAGGAGATACTGGATGTTGGAATACTGACAGGGGGAATTGGGAAAAGGTTCTCTCGGAAGAACTCATCAATTCGTTGCTTGGGAACATGTGAGATGTAGAGAAAACGTGCTAACTTGTAGTCAAGAGGACTGACAAATGGTTGAAAGAAGTTGTGTGTTGAACTGCGTTGCCTTTGAAAAAGATGCACCCCTATGGGCTCTCCTGCCTTGGACTCTACAGGAAAAACTTCTTTGAAAGTGGACTGTTTGGAGGTGCACTGCTCAGAAGTAGACTGTTCGGAGGTGGACTGTTCGGAGGTTGACTGTTCGGAAGTAGACTGTTCGGAAGTAGACTGTTCGGAGGTGGACTGTTCGGAGGTGGACTGTTCGGAAGTAGACTGTGCGGAGGTGGACTGTGAGGTAGAAGACTGTTCGGAGGTGGACTGTTCGGAAGTAGACTGTGCGGAGGTGGACTGTGAGGTAGAAGACTGTTCGGAGGTGGACTGTTCGGAAGTAGACTGTTCGGAGGTGGACTGTGAGGTAGAAGACTGTTCGGAGGTGGACTGTGAGGTAGAAGACTGGGAGACAGAGGCTGTAGGAGATTCAACAGTTGAGTGAGAGTTTTCACCGTCTCCAATCTCTACCGGAAAATCCGTAAAATACATCATAATACGTTGCTCTAACTCCTCACCGGTACGTTTGGCAATTAACTTCCGGTTATCGGATAACGGATGTGTAAGGTCGGATTGTGGTCGTTTCAAGGAGCGCCGAGAACTGTCCAGAATAGTATATTCTGGATGGTATTTTCTGAGATGGTTAGTGTACGCTCCTGCGGAACTGTAGCGAAGAGGGCATAAAGGGCAGCTTGACATAAAGGAATTCATCATATTAATAGGGAATTTAAAGGTGACTGAGCTGAAGACAGTACTAGTTGCATAGAACCTCTTCTGTTGTAGTCTGGTTGCACTACCCTTCGTAGCTTCTATTGCAAACCACAATAAAGAATACAACCAGTACGTCATTACTAGCGGTACCATGTTCTCATGCTTGGTCTCTTCCTTTCGCGAATTATTTAAGCGTGCCAAGAGAGTCTGGGCACGAGAACAGCAGGACCATGAGATGCATTTTTATGGTAAAGAATTTATGGCAGGCAGTTGCAAACGGCAAAATTTCATATTCCGACTAACTATGTCGGAAAACTACTAAAACATATTAGAAAAGTCTAGACTTAGGGAGGTAAGTTCGCCAGGGCTCTGGTGCACTCCTTTGGCCATAGTATTGGAATTGAAAACGTAGTATGATCTGAAGCTTTATCATCGAAACATCTACTATATTAAAGAAAACAATGCCATATGACCTACTAAACATATATAATACCTAGCTAGTGTTAAGATACCTCACAAGTATCAAACCAGCATTTTCTCTTTACAAGTGTTTTTTAGCATAAGAGAGAACTTTCGCTCAATTAGATACATATCTGTCAACCAACTTCAGTGTCTACTATTACTCATTAAGCGATTCATTCACTCCGAGAGTATCCCAAACAATTCTTGCCCAGAATAGGAAATTTGCCTTCAAAAGCTCTGCTACCCCGTGAGTTGAGATTCCGACGTACCGAATTCACGTGCCGATTCAAAACATACCGGATTAACGTACCGAATCTACAACTCTGACGTCAAAAGTCTTATTCATCTGCCAGCGTTGTGAGTCCGAAACCTACTGGTAGTGACAGAAACAACCACTAATCTGAATTAATACTAGTTTGTATTAATAATTATGCCAACTCCTGCAAAGCAGATCAGTCAATCAAAACTGACTCCGGCTCGTGATCCCACCTATAAGCAGTGGCGAGAAGCAATAGCCGCTCATTGTAGGGTCAATAATATTCATGCCCCCGCAGTGCAGGGGCAGCACGCTGGGCAGCAGTATTAGCACATGCAACCACAATCCCCGGAATCCCAGCCTCTGGGCTTGAACTGTTAAATCTCCAAGCCAATCAAGTCAGGCAGAAAGAAGCCAAAAACGCTCTTCATGCGCTCTGTCAAGATTCTTGCAAGAAAATCCGGCACAGACAATTAGAATTAGCCGTGAATGCAGCGAACCAACAATGCTAGAGAAGCTGCTGCTGGGGTTGATCGTGCCGCCGATGGCACACTTGTTGATAACGTCGGAGCTTCAATTGTAGACGTCGGAAATGGGCCTTTAGTACTCGTCTATATTATTGATCCTTCAGATAATGCTTGCTATACTGCAACAAACGCGGACCCCGGTGCTGTGGCTCCACAGCCTGTACGATGGGGCAAATGGGATCTCACTGGTAAATACAGAGCTCGTTTTATTATTCCCACCAAAAGTCTAGAGGATGTTTACAAAGGAGTCAAGAGTAAGATTCCTGCAGGACGATCTATTAGGGCAATCTACGGTTGCTTGGTTCTGCTGCGGCCTGGAGTTGTAGTCAATCCAAATGCAGATATAGAACGCCTTACAACAGATGCCGAATTCGCAGCTTTTCTTCAAGACACGGCTAGCAAGCCAATAGCTCTCCAGGTTGTACTGAAACACAATGGACGAGCTGATACTCCTCCACCTGATGGCCAACCCTACTTTGCTGCTGATCACTTTGTATTGGAGGAGTATAATGATCCAGCTGAAGATTCAGACACCTTCATTAGGTTAGCAAATGGTGGGGCAAAGAGAGTTATGCCTAAAACAGATGCCGGATTTGAAAACAGGAAAATGCAGGTCAGGAAAAGAATCGCTCGACAGCAGGCATTATTAACAGCATTGAAGAACAAACATGTTGGAATACATGGTCAACAGGTGAATATTATTGATAGCGATGACGAAGAATGGCTATATATGCAGCATCTGGATCCTGTCTCTGGAGGGCAAGTCATCGAAATGCGCCCATATGCTTCAGCAGGGTTAACTGAATTCAATGCACGAAGGGCAGCTGGCAGTAGCAGAGCTGCGTCCAGAAGACTGGGTCCTAGAAAAGCAAAGGCAGATTGGGACGCTGCAAATCCATAGGCGTGAAGTGATAGATGGCGTCGGAAAACAGTTTTGACACGTCGGAATTGGGATCCGGGGGATTGATATCAGAGCATGGAGTATGCGGTTGAGTAAAACATACACGCGGTAACTGAATCAAAGAAAAACAGGATTTGAATAGGTTTTCTATCTACTCATATAGCATTAGCTTATCGTTATTAGATAAATGTAAACATAAAAGGGGCCAAAATATACCTGCTAATTCTTATAAAAGTGATCCTTCCCTGCCCTTCCACCGTCCTAAGAAATACATTACTTATTCCCATTCCTCACTGCTGCTGGTCCTGTCACCTCACCATCTTTACTTCACCGTACCTCATCTAGTATTACTGTACCCTCACATCTAGCAATGAGAAGCTGTGCACCTTCCTCGCAATCCTCAAGTGTGATGGGAACATCAAGTTCCCATAAGCCCTGCCATGGCGAACAGCTATAAGCGGGGTCACGTGATTTAAAAAAAAAAAAAAAAAAAAAAAAAAGTTCCCATAAGAGAAAGGATACCAGTGCTCGCAATGGTCGCCATAAAAAATGTACTAGAATAGTAACTTTTGCAGCTGATGATAGTGAGGTTAGTAGATACTTATCTATTGGTAAAGAACAACTAACCTAAACTTTGACTCAGGAGGACACTAGCATCTTAGCTGACTCTGATGCGGAAAATCAAGACCCAGAGTCTGGTGAAAATGATGCAACTGATGCATTACTTCCGATCTCATATAGTGGACAAAAGACACGCAGTGTAATCGCCATTCCTGAAAGATTACGGGGCTTAACCTTTCATGCAGAACAACAAATCAGACACTTTGGGCTCTTCGAGGGCCCATTATTACCAGCTGCTGATGTGGTTCAGTTAATAGTGAATTCATGGGCAAAGGCCCAGGATAGTTTGCAACAGTACTTACCACGTGTCAAGGCAGTAGAATCATATGTATGAAATCCAATCCATGTATAACTATTCTGGAAGTCAAAGACTGACACATTATCTAAGTTAAAATCTGTTTATTCACGTACTAGGTCTCACCTTATTACAGCCTGCCGATCCTCAGTAACAACACTGTATAAAATCAATACACTGAGTAAAGAGGAAATTGCTCAGCAGGTAAAGATACTGATGTAAAATTATCAGTACATCTGCCGGGAGGAAACCAGAGCAGTAAGTAAATTTCATGAAAGTATCAAGGCATTGAGGAAACTGACAAACCGTGTCGGAATGTAGACACTACAAGGACACTTCCGTGCGAAGGAAATTGTAGAAGTGATTTACCAGAACTATTTTGCACGTCCAAGGATGCAAGGGAACATAGATCCTACGTTTTTCGATTCCATAAATGGGATCTTTATCTGTTTGGTATGCGCTGCGCTGTACCACTGCCTGGATGCTTGGAAATCTGGAGTATGTATACCATCAAGCAGGAATGAATTTAAGTATCGTACTGCCGCAGGCAAGTTAAAATCCGACATATTCTGTCCGATAGAATCTGACAATTTTGAAGAAACTTACGGAACTCTCCTGAAGTCATTTGGAGCCCATACTCCTAATGCTCAAAAGCTTCTCATTGACAACATCAAGGCGGACTTGCGAGCTAAGATCAACTTGGAGGTTCGGCGGCTTAATGAGGAACCACAGGCACTTCTTGTAGATACCAGTGAGGCATATGAGGCTGAGCTCAGAGCAGAGCTACAACTCACTCGAGCGAAGAATCATTACGCACTATCTGACTTAGCGAACTCCGACTTAGCGAATTCCGACGTAAATCGTCAGAGTATGGACCTCGAAGGGCCTTTGACATATGCATCCTCCTCTCTGGCATCCACTCAAATTCTTCCAGACAGTGATGACTCCTTAACTGATGTGGATTCTCCTGACGTTCAGGATACACAAGAGCTTTGATTATGGATGTTCTCGATTTTTATCAACCTAATGCGTCCTATTTCTTGTATTAGCTTCCTTTATTTTTTTTAGTCATTTCTATATAATTACCTGAAGTTTTGGCTATTAGGTACAAAACCTCTCGGGACAGGCACTTTCTGCCTGTACGCACACTGGCCGTTTTTCTCACTTATGATCGCCTGGTCTCAGCCTGGGCCTCAGCTTGAGTCCGAGCTGGCCATGGAATTGCCCCAAGATGCCGGTAGCCTCCGCTTGTCTGAGAGTGCTTTCACCTGATCTGCCGGTAGCTTCCGCTTGATCTGAGAGTACGTCCCGCTTGGTCTGAGAGTACAACATCCCGCTCGGTCTGAGAATATAACTAATATATATTGAGCTAAAATACAAAGCTACTGTACGAGGGCTGAACTATCTAGCTACAAAATAAGATCTTGTGTTTCATTAAGTCCTGGTGATGGTGCCCTGCCACGTGCATGTCCCTGTCTTTTTCCACGTCTAGATCCAGATCCACGTAATGCCGCCCCAGCCCCTGTTGCCACCCCAGCCCCTGTTGCCACCCCAGCCCTGGCTGCCGCCCCAGACTCGAGATGTACAGCCCTAGCGACTCGTTGCCTCTGACGGTTTTCTGCGAGTTCATTGGCAGTTTGTTGCCGTAGCCGCTTTAAAGTTTGTGCCCTTGGAGTAGGTGTAGGAGGAAGAACTTCAGGAATTCGTTCTTCAATTTCGTGTCGACTTTGAAATTGACGGATAAGTTGTGCAGCCTGACGAGCTTGAAAGGAAGCAAATCGTTGAGCCTGCTCAACTGGTAGCTGAGCGTGAAACTCCTCTAGCTTTACTGTTGTCTCAATCAAGGTTGGTTGCAGGGTTCTGGCATGTGTTGGAAGACTGGGTCCGGGAGTAGCACTAGGCCCAGCTGGTGAAAGTTGAGAAGAATTGAGGTACCAACGAGAATGAATTAAGGATAGTGGAATATTGGAAGTAGAGACAAAAGGCTTAAGCTCATGATAACATGGAAGCTGAAATTGATTTCGTATTGTACATTGACAGTCCTCCTCTTCTAATGTAGCGGTACATGCCTTTAGCCATTCAGTTCGAATAAAATTGAGAGCATAATGTGTGATAACACCACAAAGGCTATGTAAGGAATTCGGGAGGCTAATAGGAATTTTAGTACGACTATCAGCCTCTGATTCAGCAACCCGAAAAGTAAGAGTCCGAATATGATGTGTTAGGGCTGCAACTGCATCTTGCAGTGATGATTGTGGACTTAATGCTGCTTTGAGAGGCCGGTGATAGCTTTCGGCCCGCTGTGGTGAATAACATCCTAAATTTGACAGCCTATAAGTATATAGACGAATAAATTGGTTCTCTTTACAAAACCAATTATTCTCTAAATACATAACTTCAGTATCATGAAGCTGTGCTTTAAGTGCATTCCGATTATCCTCTAACTGCTCAGGTGTTGAGGATTTGATGTATCGCCAAACATACCCTGCAAGCTCATTCCGCTTAAGTTTGTCATAATGGCCAGAGTTGGTAAGTCGTGCTTTGATGTTTTCAGCTGCACGCCACTCGCACAATTGATGTTGAACTACCGAAGTCATAGCATTACTGCTATTAGCAAGGCATGCAATCAAACCTTGTGCTTGATCTGCAAGAACAATGTTCGGAAATAGAAACTCTGATGTATCTGACCAAATCAACTCTCCCAAACAAGTAAAAATAAAATCAAATGCCTCTTGGCTTTCTGAACGTATGAAGCTTAGTGCAAATGGAAATGTCAAGCCAGTATTCGTTATCCCAATACATGAAGAGAGTGGCATTTGGAGAATATTTGTAGAGAATGTTGCATCAATTTGCATACAGAAATCGGAAACAAATCGCTGTGCCAAGTAGATTTGATCTGGCGTACAAAAGAAGAGTTGCTCAAGCTGTTTAGACTCTGGAATTGGATTTCCATGGCGATAGGTATAGGAATATCGTGATCGGTATATGAATCCAGCTGCCGTAAGACCTTTGCGAATATTTTCAAGAACTTGGCCTGGTGTATTCATAGAAGGATTCGATCTCACGGTATTGTAAAATGTACTTGGACGTAAGCGCAATGTTTCTTGATTCTGGCTCATTACACGAAGTGAAGTGTTGTAGGAAACATGTGCAGTTCGTAAAGCGCGCGCTTGAGCCTGAAGGTGAATATAGTCTGGATGGCGCTTTTCGTGAATCTGATATACAAGTGGATTTGATGCCATAGGATGGTTATGACCATTATGAGTTATACCAATCTGCCATGCTGTTTCTGACTCGGATCCACTGGCATCCGCCTGATTTGGATTTCGAATGGACCTCAATGAGACATAGATCCGATATGGACAATCCTTTTTCAAGCTATTTGTTTCCCTTTTTCTACTATCTTCGGTAATCTTATGGGTATTGCGTGCCATTCCTGAGTGTACACACCAAAATCTCACTCGTCCCTGTTTCAATGACCCACATTGCTTTGCAATTGCAAACCCAGCACAGAAAGCTGCATTTTGAATTCGGTCATAAGCACTATCTGGGTCTGCAAATCGCTCATCTGCAAGGGGCGGAAGTCTCTCATAAGCTGGGATAGCATCAACGTAACCTTGAACTGCTGGGCGAAGGCTTGGTGGAAGATCAGGATGCGGCACCCAACCCTGCTGCGTAGCCATATTAGGACTTAGAGACATATTATACACTGGATATATATAGAATAGCAGAAAAGGACTTGGTATAGGTAGCAGATAGCAGGTAATGAATTCGGAGCGTGTTTATCAGTGAAAGTGCTGAATGATATCTACTTGATTGCCGACAACAACATGTCCATTTATAGCCACTACAGTTGCAATATTTACTATATTAGGCCAGTCATAAGAATGCCTTCAGGATAAGCTTAGATCAAGCTGAACCTACCCTCAGACCGAGCGGGACATTGTACCCTCAGACCGAGCGGGACGTTGTACTCTCGGACCAAGCGGGATGTTGAACTCTCAGACCAAGCGGGACGTACTCTCAGATCAAGCGGAAGCTACCGGCAGATCAAGTGAAAGCACTCGCAGACAAGCGGAGGCTACCGGCATCTTGGGGCAATTCCATGGCCAGCTCGGACTCAAGCTGAGGCCCAGGCTTTTTTTTTTTTTTTTTTTTTTTTTTAATTTCACGTGACCCCGCTTGTAGCTGTTCGCCATGGCAGGGCCAGGCTGAGACCAGGCGATCATAAGTGAGAAAAACGGCCAGTGTGCGTACAGGCAGAAAGTGCCTGTCCCGAGAGGTTTTGTATTAGGCATTTCATTTTCGGTGACTGGTCTTGGTTATTTCATTGTATGTGCTAGGATTTACTTGGGGAAGCAAACTTGTTGAGATAATAGTAGATTAAATGAATGGATTTACCCCGCATTATGAATTCGAATGCAACGTTGGCTATTTATGTACCAGCTGTCATAATTAGTAAGCTCTGCTGTGAAGGTTATAGGACAAAATGGGTCTTACTCTTATCTTCAAGAGAATATAGTATCCCCCAAGAGGACACGGTATATCTGATAGCATCCAGGAGGTGCCCAACTTAAGCTATGCACCTTTGAAGAGTATTGAACCAAGTAGTTATATTTCGAGAAGACTTGAATAAAATCCTGATTCTTGCCGGCCTCACTGGATGCGGTCACCATCCTTAGAGAAGAATAGGTTGAAACCTAATAAATCCGTGACGTCTTTATTCCTGACTGGATAGGTCTAGGAGTTGGTTAGCAGCGCCAGTGAACTCCCAAAGCAAGTTGCATTGTAGATCAAGCCCTAGGCACAGCCAATTAGCCAACAGTTTCATGTGGTGCAACCATTCTTGTTTGCTGAATCAGTGATGCGAAGGCCGCTTGGCTGTGCGTTGTGGGGGCTGCTTGCAAGGCCGGATCTTCCAGACTTGGCAGATGCATTCACCGATTTCTCAGGGCGATCCATGTATGGTAGGATGCAACATGGCGCACGCGACGGGACCGCGTTGCAACATGCTCCCCAGTTCTTGCCCTGTGCGCCCTATGCTCCAGGCGCATGGGGCGATTTTTTCGTTTTTGCTGATGAAGATGGGATACGACAAACCTCGAGACATCAGCGCGCCACAGAGAGAAACCGGCTAGGGCTCAGCTACCGTCCTTGACAAGACTTCTTTTTTTTTTTTTTTTTTTTTTTTTCACGTGACCCGCTTGTAGCTGTTCGCCATGGCAGGGCTTGACAAGACTTGGAAGTCGACACATAGCCACACTAGCAGGAATACTGGGCGGCAAGTTACTACGGAAATGGCAGTACGAAATCGGGAAAGCAGACAGCCCAGAATGTCGATGGTGTGAGGAGGAGGAGGAGACTACTGAACATGTGCTCACTAGGTGCAGGACATGGAAACGAAAGTGGCCAGGAGGCATGCAAGACTTGGTCACTCCTCCGAAGAGCAAGGACACAGACCCACTAAGAGACATCTTGGAGTGGGCAGGGGCATAGGAGACACACAGGATCTTTTCTTATTCCTTTTCTTCTACCTTCATATGTATCTAATCTCATGTAACTAATCTCGCCATAGCCCCAGGACGGCACGCAAGTAATGATATAAAAAAAAAAAAAAAAAATATGTTCAGCTGTTGTTACCATTGCATATGTCGTCATCTTCAGCTCTCATCATACTGCAGCAACACAGTCTCATGTCTTGGCTCAGCTACTTTGGTAAACTCATGCTCGTGACAACGTCATAAGTCTGATAACTATGTCATATATTTTAATGACTCTCCTGTATATAAATCATTGTTTTTCTCTCTCATGTTCAGTATCAATCAAGCTATTAGATTACACAGGTCTATTACCATCTCGTTTTACAACATGGACGAATGCCGAACCTGGAAGAACAGAGTCTGGCCAGGAGGTAGACGAGATATCACGGACCCACGGAAACAAGACAACGACCCGGTCCTTAGGCTGATGGAACTTATAGAAGAGACGGACTAGGTTGAAGGGCATGCAATTGTTTGTTTTCTCATTTCTTTACTATAAGAGACGGCGGACGGATATTTACTTTGGCTCTTACTTTTATATTTCTTTATTTCCGTTTCTCAACTCATCTCATATGTACTTAAAACCTCGCCATAGCCCACAGGGCGGCACGCGAGTAATGATATAAAAAAAAAAGAAAATCAAGTCCCTGGTATCGGGATCGCACTGACGGGAGTAGTCCTTTTTTTTTTTTTTTTTTTTTTTTTGTCACGTGACCCCGCGTGCAGCTATTCGCCATGGCAGGGCGACGGGAGTAGTCAAAGACTCTATGAATGGTCCCAACAAGGGTTGGAAAAGGTGTTTGGTTTCTGCCCTTATCTACACAAAATGCTTCCATCTAGGATTAGCTGATAGTAACACTTGCGTACTAGGTAAGTGTGTACTGGGCCACTCATAACCCAGGCTCCACACGAAACACAACCTCTCAACCAATCAATGCCGACGAAGGGCAGAAACAGACCGTTCCCTCAACAGAGGGGGGCCCCCCCGAGACGAAGGAACTTCGTTCAAGACTGGCAGACGATCGAGGAGAAGTTGAGAGACGTAGGACTCGACTGGGAAAAGGTAGTCGCCGCATTCTACAAGATTTTTTTTTTTTATATATATATATCACGTGACCCCGCGTGCAGCTGTTCGCCAAGGCAGGGCCCCTGGGTCTAGACCCTCAAAGCCCGGAGGCAGGCTTACATTCTACAAGATGAATATACCCGGCTGCAAGGGCCCAAGGAAAGGGTCTTTCCTGTGTGTTAAATTCGTCGAGGACGACGACCTAGAAAAAATCGAATACGACTTTGGGAGCCCAGAAGACCTCCATGAGACCCGCGGAGCCCCACCCCCCACATCGACGTCGCTGGGGCTCAGCCCCATCCACAGCATAGACACAACCCCCGCGGAGCCCACGAGACAAGAACTGGGCTTCAGCACCATTGTCACCTGCTCGGAGAAAACCCCCTCCCCAGAGCAAACCACCCCCGCCCCCGCCACGACCAAACGCAAGACGGCGGCATCAACCCCCCAAAACCATCGGGAGACGTGCGGACTAAGAAGAGAAAGGGGAAGAATCCGTCCTCCGACCAACCCTACGAGATCAAGCGCCAACTCAGCGATGAGGAGGCCAAAAAGATCGCGTTGGCCCCTCTGGGCGACACCACTGCGGACAACGTGTCCGCCACCAACAACCCATCGCCTCACTCCCCTCCCCGCCCCGCCTCCCCACCAACTACCTCCGGCGCGCAAACCCAGACCAAAGCAGGTGTCGTAATACACGGAATCGCTCTAAGGAAATACTTAGAGAAGGTTAGGAAATGGTTGGAAGCGGCGAACAAAGACTTGGGCAAGATCACCGGAATTCGCTGGCTCAGGAAGAAGGCTACGCTGATGGACGAGGGGAAGGTAACGAGTTCGATGGTAGCCTATCTGGAGACGGTCACCGAGACGGGAAGGGTGAGACTCGGAGGTCGATGGTTGAGATGCGACCGGTATCAGTTTGACAGGGGACGGAAGTAGGAGGGACCGGGTCGGCATCCCACCCGCATCATGTAAGAGCGGCGCGGGCAAAACTTGTATTGAGACTTAGTTAGCTTTGGTTGTTTGTCATTCTTTTAAATTAAAAACCCTCGCCATAGCCCATAGGGCGGCAAGCGAGTAATGAAATAAAAAAAAAAAAAAAAAAAAAACCCAGGCTCCATCACCTTTCTTTCGAACATCAAGTTCACCACCTTTGTCGTGCCCTGCCATGGCGAGCAGCTGCAAGCGGGGTCACGTGATATAAAAAAAAAAAAAAAAAACCACCTTTGTCGCGATGCCGCAGCCAAGGGCTGCCCCACCACAAAACTACATCAGTGAGAGCTCAGGGCCACCTGAGGAAAGTTTTCTGCCTTTTCTACGGAATCGAGCCCCAGTGATTGGCATAGGAGGGAGAACGTTGGAACTGATCGCGATCACATGCCGCTCAAACATCATTTTCTAGATCGGCTTAAAGTCTTTCAACATAAATTATACAAAATGTAGTTAATTCGTTTATTCTTTTATCACGTAACCTGCTTGTCGCTACTCGCTATGCCAGGGCGAGAAGTCAAAATTGTAAATAACTGTCATGCCCTGTGATGCTCGTCAGTGTCAAGAGTGCAAACATAGTAGTATCAACTACTGAAGACATGGGGCTTCAAACTCGTAATAACTCGATTTTATTTTATTTTATTTTTTTTTTTTATTATTTAATATCATTACTCGTATGCCGCCCTTCGGGCTATGACGAGGTTTAGTTACATGATAGAGTAGATAACAGTAAAGAAAATGAGTCCTTGTGCGTCAAGCCCTTATCCGTCGCCCCCTAATTGCATAATAGTAACAACTCGAGCCGGATTCCCAGAAAAAGATAACATCCATGCTGCTAATGCTTTTGTGAACCCAGTCCACCAAGTCCCACTCCAATAACGCCTTACCACTAGTGTGCGTCATCCTGAACCTCTGCTCCAAAGATGGTCGGTGCCTGCGGTAGGGTTGAAAAGCCTAGGTCCTTTTCTTCTCCGGTTGTAAGATTCTGAAGTGCGGTTTTGTCCTCCGAAATGGTATGCATTAGTGCAAATTGCATCAATTCAATCAGTCGCTGTGTCCACTGCTCTTGCTTCTTCACCAGCTCCGTCAATCGTCGGTGATCAAATAGACCCCATTGAAGCATTAGTCGCTTACGCGCCCATTTCTCCCGCAACCCAAAAGGTTGATCCTCTTTCAGTGCATGGTTAACGCCGAAAGTACGCGAAAATATTTCCATGAGGTTGACATGTGTTCCGTCCCGTGACAAGAACCTTACGCCTACCAGTCCTCCAGTTTCTGCCGAACCGTCATTTGCTCGAGCTTCCGTCCAATCCCCTTCCTCGATCTTCTCTATCGCCTGCTGATACTTCTTATCATACTTGACTGCTAATCTTAAATACTCCGAAATCAATTTCCGCAGTTCGAGGAATATTTTCATAACATTAGTTCTCCATCCATCATCAATCTTGAATAGCAATGCTGCTCCACTCGTGTTACTGTCAGTGACAAACCATTTCACAAAGGATTTAAGATACAACTGGTGCCGTTCAAAAAGAATTTTGAGCTCATCAAAGTCTTGGTTCTGAGACTTCATTGTAGAGATCACCTCAACGATGAAGCTGGTAGTTGCGAAAGCTGCATGTAGGGCTGAAAGACTAAAGCTAATTGCTTCCATTCTGAGAGCTCAATTGTATATTGGTGGAGACTGTGTCAAGTGAAGCTGCGATACTAATGATGCTTTGTGGACCACAGTTGCAACTTATATAGACATTGCAATGAATCCAACAGGCCAGGCCAGGCCAGGCCAACCGGAGGCCTGGACTGGCCTGGACCGTGAAATTCTGGGCCATGAGGGCCGCGTGAAACAATCAGGCCAGGCCATGAGGGCCGCCTGAAACAATCAGGCCAATCAGGCCAGTCCAGGCCAACCAGGTCATTTACGTAAATTCAAGCGATTTAGAATTTAACCCAGGTGAATTAGATTTTAATAGTCCTGGATATTTCCACTATTGGTAATTGACAGTTGCGTATTAGGTATCGTCATTGAAGAATTGAGTCCCGTCTGTTGTATTTTCTGGAAGGTCCATCATATCTCGCCATAGCCCCCAGGGCGGAATGCGAGTAATGATATAACAAAAAAAAAAAAAAAAAAAAAAAGGAAAAAGGTTCATCATCTGTAAAATATTTCTTAGTATATATACTTGAATATAAAGTGTGATACATACTTGACGAAAGTCGTAGCAACACAACCCCCAGCACAACAGATGCGACCCCGTCAGCCCACAGTCCCACCCCCACCACCGACACCCCCACCCCCACCCCCACCCCCACCCCCACCCCGAGCCCACGCCCCCAGAAGTCTCCTCCCCGCCCCAAAGCCAGAAATCAGACTCCGACCGGCCCCGACAACTTCAGAACAAGACACGGCATCGTCATACACGGTATAGCCCTAAGAAAGGACTTAGGGAACGTCAGACGATGGTTGGAGGCTCCAACAAAGACGTAGGAAAGATCCGAGGGATTAGATGGCTGCGGAGGAAAACACTCTTGGAGGAAGAAGGCAAGAAGACGAGCTCCGTGGTGGCATACTTGGAGACAGAGATGGAAATCGGCAGAGTTAAGCTCGGAGGGAGGTGGTTGCGGACGAGCGTGTACGAGCCGGATAGCGGGAGGAAGTAGACAGGTCCCGGCACACGACTCTCAGTGTGGACTCTCCACCCACATCATGTATGGATTCCGCGGGCAATACATGTAGCTATCTGACTTTTTTGGTTTTTGTTTGTAATAAACCCTCGCCATAGCCCCCAGGGCGGCAAGCGAGTAATGATAGAAAAAAAAAAAAAAAAAAAAAAAAAAAAAAAAGTCGTAGACCGCTGCTCTTTAAAATTCTAGACATACGGGAGATTCTACTCATTTAAATACTCAAACAATCTAGTAAACGCTGGCCTCAATTGACCTGGATAGCTGTGGAGTGATTCATTTAATTGGCTTGAACCGGTCTGTGGGCCGGCCTAAATGGCTTGGACCGGTCTGGTTGGCCTGGACTGGCCTGGTTGGCCTCATCCACATGAATCAGGCCAACCAGGTCAGTCCAGGCTGGTGGGTATTCTCAATGGCCTGGACCGGTCTAGGCGGTTTCAGCCCAATGCACTGGAGGATAGCCTCCCGCCTCACCAGAATTCCCCCCGCCAAAAGACGACAGATGTACACGAGCATTGTTCGAAATGTAGCCACCTGGGGCAGCTGGGCATGGGCCGGCTACGCCAAAGGGGCCCCAAAGGACCACAAGATAGCCCAACTAGAAAAGTGGCAATATACGGTAGTCAGGGAGATAACTGGGGCACCGTGGGGGACCCGACGTGACGTGGTCGAAGGGCTAGCGAACCTGGAGTCGGTAGAAACCTTCATCAGTGGCGAGTCCGACAGAGTCGAAGCAAGGACCCTGAGATTTCAAGACGAGACGCTCAAGAACCCCAGCAGGACAGCAAATACCTGAGAGGATCCCTACAACACCGGCACGCCCTCCCTATAACCATACTCCCAGCCCTCCCTATAACCATACTCCCAGCCCTCCCTATAACCATACTCCCAGCCCTCCCAAGGGGCATCGGCAGAGAAGATTGGGAGAGAGCAATCGCCGAAGAAGAAGACGAAGGTTGGAAGACCGTCTACACAGATGGTAGCAGAATGGACGAGACCACCGGAGCCGGCACATACCGCCATACGTCGAGCACTTCTTTATACCTAGGCATCCAGACCACGGTAAACGACGCCGAGCTAATCGCGATGAGCGAAGCGATGACCCAGCAGGAAGGTGAGCTACTGATAGTCACAGACTCCAAAATAGCCATAGCCAAAATAAAGAGGATGGCCAACGGAGACCCCACCCACGAGGGGCCAGCGCGGCTAGTAAGAGACCGGTGGGAGGAAAGAACGACATGAGGCGATTTGGATCTGGCGATAATGTGGGTGAAGTCTCACACGGGCATAAAAGGCAACACCGAGGCGGACAAAGCAGCCAAGATAGAAACCGCTTTGCAATACCAAGACAAAGCGATTACGGAGGCGGGCATGAGACAGCTCGCGAGATCATGAAGGGCCAGCGAGCGAAACAGACTAGGACTGAGCTACCACCCACTTCAACGCCTAGGCACCAGGGTTGCCACCCTAGCCGGCATACTGGGCAACAAAGGACTACGACATTGGAAACACCAGATCGGGAAAGCCGACAGCCCGGAATGCAGATGGTGCGGCAAAAGCCTGGAGACCACCTCTCACGTGCTCAACGAGTGCGAAGTGTGGAAACGGAAATGGCCAGGGGGGGAGTCAGACCTCAAGAGACCCCCCAAGACAAACGACAAAGAAGACAGACTGGTGGGACTACTGGATTGGGCAGGGCGAGACTAGGGACAGGACCTTTCCTTCATTCTTCCCGTTATTTCCTTCTTTTATTTAATCTTTAATCATCATGTATCTAAACACACGTCGCCATAGCCTATCAGGCGGCACGCGAGTAATGAAATTAAAAAAAAAAAAAAAAATCAGTCCAATGCAGATCACGGCCTGTTGGATTCATTGATATAGACAAACATCCCGCATCTCAGCACCCCTACTAGACTGCTGCTTGCTACTGCTCCGTGGTCTGACATATGCCAGCAGAAGATTAAGCGAGATACTTAAATGGAAGACGACCTGCATGCTCTGGTACATCTGAGCTGGTGGTAGCAGGCTTGTTGACAATGCTGGGCTCTCTCATTTGCTGTTTATTTCACTTTTTTCATTGCAACTAGACTGCTTGGCTCCCTACCTCGAAAGTACATACATCTTCCGAGAGATAATCTACCTTTCATACTCCTCGCATCAAGGGAACCTGAAAAACTCTCAATACCCAGTCAAAGCGGACGCCACCATTAAGCGCTTTGCTGTGCAATCAGCCCAGTTTTGAACTTGTAGTTCTTAGTCACTAGAGCTGAATGTCCTTCCAACTGACATCTGAGGTGTCAGTTTGCAATTTCCTTCGTCGCGATGTAGTGCAACAATAAACCCTGCAATAATGCCTTACTCAGAGCCTCATGATCTACCACCAACACTTCCTCATAGGTACAGGTATTTAGGCCCTGTTTGATTGCAGTAGGTCGTATCAGATGAACAAATGCAGGAACATGTCTGCCATGTGCAGTACTTCCCAAGAATGCTATCAGTTTGCAGAAAATGGACCTCCTGTAAGTATATGCATTTCCTTGCAATACTAATCTCTACATAACGGTTTATTGTAAAATAACGTGTACTCTGCTACTTCCATTCCTTCAATAATACATCTGGATTTTTTTTTTTTTATTAAATCACGTAACCCCGCTTGCAGCGCTAAGCCATGGCGGGGTCCCCTCAAAGCCCGGAGACAGGCTTAACAAAGAAAGTCCTACATACACATCCCCGTTCCATCCCCCCCTCTCCCCTTCTAGAACCTGATTCCGGAAAAGAAATTTTCTAACACGTCATACTCCTCCCCATTCTCTGCCTCCCTCTTCCAATTCTTGTCCATGTCGCTCCACTTCTCAAAACCTTCTGGACGGTTCTTCTCGTTTCCGCACCGGAAAGCGAGGTGCTCCACCGTTTGCACCTCCCCGCACCTGCACTTATCCGATTCGGGCCACCCCCAGCCTTTTCAACCACACCGCACATCTCCCTCTCTCCAGGAGCAAGGCAGTGAAATTGGATACCGCCACCCTATTCCACTCCATGACCTTGACCTTCCCTTTCCCATGTCCCTCCACCTCTCTTCTCCTTCCTCCACACCTTAACTCTCTGGCGCACCCCACCCCCGGTGCCCACAATAATACATCTGGAGTGAGGATGTTGTCAGGGTTGAGTTAGCGGTAGAATGCGATGTCGATGTCGCGATGTGGTGATGCAGTCATGCTGTACCAACCGAATGATACGTAACTATACTCACCTCCATTGGACAGTTTCAATTTTGTGGGCGGAGACTCACTGATAAGTTTCACGCGAAACGGCACTAGTGAAACTAGGAAGTGCTGTAGTTTCCGCTTCAAAGCTCCGCTATATGTGGTCAACCAAACAGGGCCTTACTAGCGCATGACTAAACGGAAGAAACCTGGTAGTGCAAAGGGTTCAGAATGTGGAGTAGCGATCGGGATGGAACTGGATTAATTGTAGCAACATCAGTAGCAGGATGTTGGTGCAGAGCATTCTTCAGGTTGTTACGACCGATGATTGGCTTGGGTTCTCGCAAAATCCTAAACTTGGTGCGTGTATGTAGGACGAGACTACCTGTTAGCGCTAACTTAGAGCATCAAAGAGCTGCATAGTAGAGTGCCGCCCATATAATACAGTGTTACATGTTGAGACAAACTCCCTGCCACAGGCTCGTAGCCTGTATGCGGGGTTATGTGATCAAAAAAAAAAAAAAAAAAAAAAAAAACCGAGAGCTTCTGCGTGAGAGAACATTTGTTCCCAGCTTCACCATAGAGATGTTCAAGTTTTTTTGCGCCAATGAAAGCCGCGGATATACCTTTTGCGTGGCCTTCGCCCCTCAGAACTGTACGTTGTTTTTGCACAATAATTTCTACCGACGTTGCCACAGGACAGCAGTCGACAAGAAGTCTCTGCCTCCAACATATACAAATTAAAGCAGTATGTATGGAGGGTTACAGCAACTTTTTCAGGAGGTGACACGTCGGCTGAATGAAATTGTTTAGCAGGTACTTTGCTCGGCTGTTTCAATGACATCTACGAGGTCTTTCCTTCCGAGTATCGCAGATAGCAATCCTGAGCTTTCAGGACGTTCCAATCCTCAGTCTCGCTATTCTCGGGTCTCCCGCCGCCCATGGAAGACAACTGACGTTGATGCAAGCGCTAGTATTGAGGCCTTGGAGACCCTAGACGACCTTTTCCACTATATGCAACGGTCAAAAGATTCAGGACCTTACATGTTCCAAATTCACATCTGGGAAGTCGGTTCTTAGGCAGGGGGCCCAGTTTGAGGTCTTTGGCACTCAAGATGTACTTGCGGACGTGGACTTGTATTCTAGTGTGGACAAGCCATACAAGGCCTCAGACTCAGATGTGCGGGGGCGATTACGGCGACTCGTGGCTGCTATTAAGAGACCGATCTTCGTCCTCCCTGCTAGTTCCTCCCGGCTTGCAACGATCCGGAGCTGCAACTCCTCGTATGTACTAGTTTCGCCGTGCTCCCAGCGGTCGGACTCATGGACGGACATACGTTTGAGTCCCTCAAGCAGCAGCACAGCGGGGTTTGGAACTGCTAGGCAGCTACATGACTTGCGACTCGAAGTGTTTGCCCTGTGCCATGATTCCTTGCGCTCACATTCCAACATTGTCCGACTCCTTGCATGGGGCTTTGACCTCCAAGCTGAAACGGTTAGAAGGGACGTGCTGTGGAAACCGAAGCCAATTCGACCCGTTCTCGTTGTCGAACATGCTAACTGCACCCTCTCGTCCTTTCTTACCGACAACACCATTGCTCCGAAGCAGACTCAACCAGGTGGCGAACGAGAGGTCCAAGAACAGGTACTGGAACATCTGCTTCTAGGGATTGCTAGGGGCCTGGTTGCTCTACATACCTCCGACATTATTCATGGGGATATCAAGCCGGACAATATCTTAATTTTTCCGTGCGAGGTTGGACCATATTTTTGCATTGCAAAACTCTCCGACTTCGGCCTCTCCTTGAGGGAGGTTGAAGATACAGTTTTCTCAGGTGACATTGGCAATCCAGGTTGGACCGCACCTGAGCTGGATGGTGACGGTGTCGATCACTTCAGACAGCTTATAAAATGCGATTATTTCTCACTTGGACTCGTTGCTTGGAGCATTTCCCGTGGTTCGCCAAAAAGTCCATTGGAACATCAGTTTTCTGCTAACAACGCCTTGGGAGATGCTATCTCCTCTGTAGATACAACAGTGAGCGGATTCAGCATGAGAGCATGAGAACGATTGAAGAAGTTTGCTTCACTACTACTTCCGAGAGATCCCCTGAATCGAGCAGACAACCTCGAGGAGGTTTGTTTGCTGCTTGAGGACGTAGAGACGGAGGAGACAGACATCGCAGGAAGCGGTTACAACTCGGGAAGGCTGCATGGAGGATAGCATCAAGAGTGACACACCTAGCACCAGAAAAGAAACGCCAACTATACACTTTTTTTTTTTTTTTTAAAAAAAAAAAATTTCACGTAACGCCGCTTGCAGTTGTTCGCCATGGCAGGATCCCTAGACCGAAGTCCCGGAGACAGGTACCTGTGCAACTACCTACAAAATCGTCCCCTGTAAAAGCACAACAATACCACGACTTCGGTGATGCAGAGGAAACACAAAGCGAAAGACCAATCCTCCAAGAGAACAATCAAGCACAAATACCCAAATATCCCCCCAGAAAATCAAGCAGTCATGTCCATCCCCTCCACATTCCTCCCCTTCTAGGAAATGTAGAAAGTTGTTACATACCAAGCCCGTCAGTGACTCTCATATACATGATTTTTGAAGGCCTCTGTACCATATTGATGACCATCCTTATATGCCTGCATAATACGAAGCAGTTCTCAAGAGCATACTTCTTTGCTGCACCCCAATATAGTTCTATGAAATTCATTTCACAATGAAATCGAGGATAAAATAAAACAATATGTAATGTGACAGTGTAAAGCGGCTGAAAGGTGCGCGATTGCTCACCAGCACATAGGTGCTGCTTACTAATGCTGTCCATCTATGTCGGTTATTAAACTTCCGGCACCATACAGTGGGGCTTCATGCGACGCTGACTAAGTCTGGTTACGAGACTACAGTGGGACGGGTACTCTTGGCGAGAGTTGTTATAGCGTGTTTTGCTGCCCAATGCCATGAATCTATTGGTCCGGTCCATGGCGGGAGTGCCAAGAAGTCAGGGATGGTGTGCTGGCAACGGAGTGGGAAACTTTACCCTACCATCACCGATGGGGTAATGATGTGCCCACCGGTAATGATGCACCCTCTTGGCACTCCTCCTCATGCATTCTCCCATCGTACTACTTATTGTAGGTATATGACATATATTGAAATTATATACTACAAGGCTAATTCAACATCGCTAAATCAAAATCTTTCATCAGAATCACAAAAAAATCAATAAATCAAGATCTGTGACTACATCTATCATTCTCCATCAAAAAAAGCCCCCCTTCTATATAATCTGCCCAATATTACTCAAAATCAAGATATTATTATAGAAAGCTATCAATACATATTTGCCCTGCATCAGTCTATTAGGTTATAGTCAGCAGTTGCATGCAGAGTTCATCTAGAATAACTATACTTTCAAATATATAGAGAAAGCTTACATTCTCAGGCCAATCTTTATACATCAATATCACTATTACTGTTCTCAGAGTTTTCAGGTGATCCAGAAATGCTACAACTATGCATGGTGATAGCTGAAGGACTAGAGGTGATGGCTGTAGCCTTATTTGAGGCCTTCGGTAGAGATGATGAGCTCTGCAGGTAAGAATTTGCCGGAACCTCTCCGGACAGGCAGATTCTGCCTGCCGCTCCCGGACCTCATCAGGCGATAAACTTTACGCCATGACACTGTGACACAGGTACCAACATTGTGGGGTAGGTAGATCAAATGTTGGTACTTGTTACCAGCATTTAGTGATGCAAAATAGAGGCTGGGCATAGTCCGTGCGAGAGGCCAGTGACCTGGTGTGGCAACAGGGTATCTTCTCTGTTGAGAGGACAGTTTTGTAGGGAAAACAGCAGCGTTTCTCTTGGGGGCCTTGGTAAATAGCAATGTAGCTACAGCCTTTCAACCAACGTATGCTATTACAGCAACAAATGCTGGTAATGAGTAGTATTACTTACTGTACCAATACACGCTTCCATGTCACAACAAGCTTGGACCATTGTTTGAATTGCAGACACCAATTCCAATCACTTTAATTCATCCTAGATGGCTATTAACTACATCAACCGAACCTACAGCGTCAATGTCTCAAGCTGCCGGATTGTGATCATTGAATATTGACTCATGGCCAAACGGCGCCAGCTGGATTCTCAACTTCACATATTGTAGTGAGGTAACCTATTTTTTTTTTTTTGTCTCTGCGATAGCATTGTAGCTTGTATGCGGAACAAAATTATTTAAACAGAGCAATGTCATGGCAATCTTTCTAGCGAAGAATTCAAACCTGTAAAGCAACGTAGCTCATCCAGCAGTTTCAAAATTGTCAGGCTTTGCAGGATATCCTGAACCTTTGACTACATACACCTGCACCTCAATTGCACACCCTCAAAATGCTCTGCACTGCAAATGAATAAGCTCTTGTGCATCTGGAGTAGTGTACTCCAAATGTAACATCCTACGAGCATGAGACAGCGCAAGACGAAGCCTACCAGCAGTGACCGGATCTGATGAGCAAGTAATATGACAGGGTGAGGTACTACAGGAAACCCAAAATTTCATTTTGTTTCTTCATCTGCTCATTAATTCAGATCTATTTTTCCATTTTTCATTTTTTACTTAATTGAGTAATCATGCATTCAAACTAGTAGATCACAGCATGGGCCGACATTTGGTAGCCAGTGGGCACGGTACGCACTTACGTCACTAGTAGTGAGCGGCACGAGCCAGCTCGAGCTCAAACGAGCCAAGATCATGCTTGTGTTTTTCTTGACAGCTCGCTAAAATGCTTAGCCAGTGCAAGGTTTCATAAACTAATATAGTAATAATTAGAGACTTGGAGCTCATTCTGACCTACCAACAACTTCGAAATGCACAATTTAGCTGATAGTAGTGAGAAAGATGAAAATTTAGCTTAGTTTAGTTTAGTTTGTCAATATTACGTATATAATCAATCCAGGCTCGAGCCGAGCTCACTTACTCACGAGCTGGCTCGAGCTCACCCTCCAGCTCGGCTCAAGCTAGCTCGTGCCGCTCACTAACCCACTTTAAAACTTGTCTTGCCATATGCCTGTACCAACAACTGATCACACCTACCCCACAATGTTGGTACCTGTGTCACAGTGTCATGGCGTAAAGTTTATCGTCTGATGAGGTCCGGGAGCGGCAGGCAGAATCTGCCTGTCCGGAGAGGTTCCGAGAATTTGCTAATAATACCTTTAGTAACTGGGCGGCTGGTAGAGCGAATATGCACACATATATGACGTATGCAATATGCTATTGCTGTTGCATTCCTATATAAGCTGCGTAGAGGAGTACACAGCTAGTCAAATACCTACAATGCCCATTATAATGAGATTGTAAAGGTGAAAGCAGTGCTTGAGGTAGCGGAAAAGAAAAAGTAACAAAATTTGGAAAAATAGGTAAGAGGAGAATGTAACAGATCTGGTAAATGCAGAGAGTTACCGTTTACCAGGTCAAAAAGACACTTGATTAGTGATGCTCGCTAGTCCTCTGCATAGCTCATATGATATAGTACTCATTTATGCGACTGCGACGCCGCCTGACATTAGCTTGCATTTCGTATACGCCACCGACCGCCCTATGGTTGTGGTAAGCCCGTAACAGAGAAGAAGCAGTGGAAAAGATCCTGAAAGCAGAAAAATAGGCTGAGAAAGCAGAGAAGTAGTAGAATGCTGTCAAGAAAGAAAAAAAAGGCTATTGAGGAAAAAAGGTGATTAGGTATGAAAGAGCATAAAAAGAGGGTAAAATAGAAGCAAGAAGAGAAGGAACATCAAGTAGCTAAGCGGACTGCAATGAGAGGTCATGGGGCAGTTCGTACACGGGGCCAAGGCCGAGGGAAACCTATGGTTGATGTTCGGGGAGGGTTTCAACAGCCAAGGGAGGGGGTGGCCAGAGAAGTATCATCAGTGAATTTTGAGCCACATTGTTCATCATCTCTACCAGAGCCCTCAAATGAGGCTACAGTCATCATCTCTAGCCCTCCAACTACCACTATGTCAAGTCCTAGCATTTCTGGATCATCTGAAGACTTTGAGAATACTGATAATGATATCGAGATCTAAAGATTCACCTGAGAATCTGAATTTTATCTATATATTTGAAGGTATACTGCATTCCAGATGAATTCTATATGCAATTGCTGACTATAACTTAATAGACTGATATACAATGAATAAGAATTGATAGGTCTCTTTAATAATATCTTAATTTTGGATGATATTAGATAGGTCATTTGCAAGGAGGTCTTTTTTTGGATAGAGGATGACAGATTTATTCAGAGATCTTGACCTTTTGATTTTTTCATGATTCTGATGAAATATTCTGATTTAGCGATATGGAATTAGCCTTGTAGTATGTGATTTCAATATATGTTGTATGCCTGCAATAAGGAAATGGAGGTTGACAAGGTGAGACTTAGCGGGCGATGGCTGAAGTCGGTCCGGTATGAGCCGGAGAGGGGACGGGAGTAGGGGATTGTACCGGGCGCCACCCGCGATAGTGAAGAGTCCGCGGGTATCACATGTAGTTAAGTCAGAACGGATAGTGGGGTTAGGATTGGTGTTTTTAGGCGGGAATGTTTCTGTTGTGGTTTTTTAACCTTCTTTTATTTATTTAGCATAACATCGCCATAGCCCTTAGGGCGGCATGCGATAAATGATATAAAAAAAAAAAAAAAAAAAAATAAGTAATACGATGAGAAAATGCGTGAGGAGGAGTGCCAAGAGCACGCATCATTACCGGTGGGCACATCATTACCCCATCGGTGATGGTAAGGGGGAAACTTGAGGAGTTGGGTATTTTGGAATAAAAATTTAACCAAAAGACTCAGTGCACTGAGAGCTTTCGATCTGTGTAGGTTTCGCAGTGGGGGCCGTTGTGGTCGCGAAGTGGCTTCCGAGCGCTCGTCCTGTTGAAGTGGTTGTTGCCGAGACGAACTACACACTAGCATCGCCCAGAATATAGCCACCTGGGGCTGCTGGGCCTGGAAGGAGTATGCCAGAGGGGCCCCCGAGGAAACCAAAATCAGGGAACTCGAAGGATGGCAATACACCGTGGCACGGGAAATCACCGGAGCGCCGTGGGGCACACGCCGGGACCTCGTGGAAGGCTTATCCAACCTGGAATCGATCCAGACATTCACGGAAGGGGAGCGCACCAGAGTGGAAGCCAGAACGCTGAGGTTCGAGATCGAGCCGCTCAACAAGACAGAGCCGGACTACATATACCTGAGGGGCACCCTGCAACATCGACCACCCCTCGACGAACTGCTACGCATGCTGACGTGGGCGGAGGGGAAGTAAGGGGAAGGACTTTCAAGGTTATCAGTATCATTATTATTGTTATCACTACTGTTATTTCCTATGTCTATGTCATTATCATTTTGTACGTAATCTCACCATAGCCCCCGGGCGGCACGCGAGTACAGATATTAAAAAAAAAAAAAAAAAGACCACCCCTCCCCCTAGCCGTACTCCCCACCCTACCCAGGGACGCAGAGAAAGAGCAATGGGAGAGGGCCACAGCCGACGCAGAAGACGAGGGCTGGGACAGCATCTACACGGATTGCAGCCGTACCTCCTTTTTTGTTGTTTTTAAATTCACGTAACCCCGCATACAGGCTACCAGCCTATGGCAGAGACCCGGGTATCCCGGGTCAGGTTAAAGCTGCTACCTATCTACACTACGTACACGCTTGGTACACAACGTACCCTCCGGCCCTTCAGCTAGCCCAGATCGAGGCTGGCGAACCATACCTCGAATGGGTTGCCCTCTACCCCCTCCTGCTTCCACCCTTTCTCCTCTAAGTCCTCCCAGCACTGCCAGGTGACCATCTCACCACTCTCCTTCTTTCTCTTCGGCCGCTCCAGCTTGCCACTCGAACACCGCATGTTCTGCACTCCAAGCTGCTCCACAAGAGCATGGCAGCCGCATCGAAGACAAGACGGGGGCAGGCATATACCACCGCGGGAACACGAGACAGATATGCCTAGGCGCATCAGGTACAGTAAACGACACGGAACTAATAGCCTTTGGCGAGGCACTGAAGTCCCAGGAGGGAGAAACCTTGATAGTAGCAGACTCCATGACAGCCATCTCGAAACTCAAACGAATCGCTGAGGGCAAACCTACCCATGAGGGGGCATCCTGGTTAGCAAGAGAATACTGGGACGAGAGGGCGAACAAAGGGGACTTAGACATAGCCGTGATGTGGGTGAAAGGACACAGAGGAGTCAAAGGGAACACGGAAGCAGACAAAGCAGCAAAAGTCGGCGCATTCCTACAATACTAGGACGAAGTGGTAACGGAAGCGGGCATGCGCCAACAAATCAGATCCTGGAGAGCATCCGAGAGGAACAGACTGGACATCAGCTACAAACCCTTGAGCCGCCTGAGATTCCGAGTGTCGACCCTAGCTGGCATATTGGGAGGGAAAGGACTAAGACAATGGACGTACGGACTAGGTAAGGTAGATGGCCCGGACTGCCGGTGGTGCGGGGAGGAAGAGGAAACCACCGTACACGTCCTCGGGCGATGCAAAGCTTGGAACAAGAAATGCCCGGGGGGCGAAGCCGACCTACTACGACTTTCGGAGGGAAAAGACAAGGACAATGACTCACTGATAGAACTGTTGAATTGGGCCGGACGGGAATAGGGGACTTTTCTTTCACTTCTTATTATTTATTCACTCTACTTGTGGGGGGACGGGAATTTCTATTGCTGTTATCTACATGGACCTAAATCGCCATAGCCCATAGGGCGGCACGCGATCACTGATATATATAAATAAAAAAAAAAAAATCTCCAGTACCGGTGGTTGGAATGTCTGTGCAGTTACTAACAAAAGAAATTGGTATACAGTCAAGCGATACTAAAAAAAAAATCACTTACCGAGAATACCTGCAAACAGCACTGCTCAGTAAAGAAAGTCTAGATAGCTATCCAAGGATATAGAAAGGTTTATATTGAATACGTCTCCAACTAACCTGAAGGTGGCTTCTGAAAAGCCTCGTAACCAGCCCTCCTACCTCTGAATCGCTTGAACGGCCTGAATGGCCTGGGCGGCCTGGCCGGTTGGGAACACTGCATGGATATCTCATCTTAGCCCTTAGGGCGACATAGGAGTACTAGGGAAGTGGCCGGGTCTGGGACGCGTCATACAGTACCGGAGGGGAAGGCGAAGGGGCGCCCTGGCGGAATTGCTGGGCTGGGTGGAGAGGTTAATTGAGAAGAATGAGTTTATCTCACGTTTTGTTTTATGCCTGAGTTTATCTCTTATGTATTTTATCTCGCTATGGCTCACAGGGCGGCATGCGCAGTGCTGTAATTTTTTTTTTCAAAAAAGAGAAAAAAAAACTCAGTGGCCCAAATCCATTAGCTAGTGCTACCAGCAGTTGAGAAAATACCTTTTTACTTGGATTTCTATTTTGTAGCCTTAGAAAGTCTTCATACCACGCTTGAATACTGCGTAATAGCCCAGTATTCCTGTGCATATGCATAAGTGAAGATGTAAGCTTCAATATAAGGTGCCATTCTCTACATATTAGCCCAAACACTAACAATCCTATACATGCTGGAAATAGGCACCGAGTATACATTGAGATCAATAAGACTTCATCATAAGATTATTGACATGGCGACTCAAAATATGTCGAGCAAATGATGTTGCATATACCCAAATAGGTCATCATTTATATGCTGGAAATAATCATAGAAAATATGCAGAGGATATTTTAATGTATTCTCCGATTCTCTGGCTCCAAATTGAGCCCACTTGAGGGTCATTTGCACTCACAGAAATTTATTGCTGTGGCATCCGGCAGGTGCGCAATAGACTATCCCTGTAGCGTGCGTTAAGAGCTAATTAGCTAGTCATGGCTTCCAACAATTACTTTATCTCACCGTGGGGGGTTTGGCCCTGTCATGGCGAACAGCTGCAAGCGAGGTTACGTGAAAAAAAAAAAAAAAAATACGTGGGGGGTATCACGAGTTACTCTATCTTCGACGTTGAATCGTGTACCTAGTCTAGAGGAGCCTTTGGGAATATCACTTCTCTCTTCACCTCCTACTGAATGAGCAGAGTAAAAAGATCACTAGAGCTGTGATTCGCAGCGGACCGCTTATTCCACGAGGTGACCGGGCCGCTCACGGATCAAACCTAATTTGCGAGAGGACAGGTTCGTTCGCGAGGGGACCAGCCCTGTTCGCGAAGAGGCTGACTGTGCGCGTGTATCAGAACAACTCTCAAGGGAGGGCCAGCTTAGTGAAGGGGCATAAATTGCACAGGCGCAATCCCCTTGGGCTTAGCAGCCCGGAAAGGTTTACATAGAGATAGTCCTTTTCAAGGTTGAGGGTCAAAACAGAACACCCTATCCAGTATGTTAAGGAAAGACTCTACTAGAGTGCAGTATTTCAGTAAAAGCTTGCATTGATATAGTTAATGTTACCTTTTTCACACGCACATCAGCCCACCTTCATCATATCGACTGTCCATAAGGGCTGCAAGCAGGTAATAAAACGCACGCATGCCTACATACAAAAGAGAACAAAAAGAAACAAAAAGAAGAAAAAGACAGTTAAGAAAAGACTTTCTGCAAGTCTTTTACACCACAAAAATACTTCAAATGCTCCTCCAACGGAGCCACAATCTTCTGATACACCTCTACTTTAAATTCCTCGTCTGCTAATGCCTTAGCTCTACCCCAACCATAAACGCACCCCTCGACAACCGATCCATAGGTTTTCCCTGCAATATTAACAATATCGGCCGCTAGGTTGGATACTGGGTCTTCGTCAGTCTCGTCGCCCTCTTTGGGTAATTGGCTTTGCAAGTCTGCGATACATTTCCAGTGATAAATTTCGAGTAAAACAATGCCGAGAGAACGAAGCATCTTCTTACACATTCGCGCAATCTTTTTCGCAGACAAATCATCCTTGGTATTCGGGGTGAGAGCTGGGCTATATCCATTGAAGGTTTTCTGCACATATGGTCTGCTGAGTACTGGATGTCCAGATTTATCTCGCTCGAAGAGGATGTCTTTGCTGCTCCACAAGTAGTCTAGCCAGCACGTGTCGTACAGTTGCAATACTGCGGTCGCAAGCTGCAACGTCAATTTCAGTCGATCCTTCATGAATGGGCCGGGTTTCCACTGCGCTAATAACCCGCCAAGCGAGATAATGTCCTTGGGACGGAGGTGTAGCCCTGGGTGCTGAGGACATATGCGGAACGTTCCATTGGCCTCACTTGCTAACACCCCAATACAAACTTTCTGGCCTTTTGCTCGTTTGATTCCTGTGCATAAGCATGTAATAACAGCGTTGTTAGACTCTGCGCATATTCGACATATCGAGGAGCTCCGGTCTAGTGCTGGTGAGTAGAGTGGCCTGGCGTCTGCCGTGGTGCCCTCACATCTCGTCACTGCAATCTTCGGGACATATCGGCTATAGTATGTGTAGCTTTCCAGCCTGGAAGCGATTCGTTCTTTCACGACCATCACTTCCAGTTCAAGATCGCACACCATAGCGTGTTCAAACGAGAAGCAAAGCTTGAAACGAGAATGCACGTCCCGGTGCATGTGCGACTGTCGCATGTCTAGCTGCAATGAAGCCTCATGTGGAATCTGATGACATTGTAAGCGGGTTTGTGACTAACATACGATGCAGCGCAACTATCTCGCGAAACAAGGCCACACCAATTACATACCTCGCAGCACGCAGAAGGCAAAATCGCCTCTTGCAGGACACTGAAGATTGCTTTAGCTTCACGCTGTATCTGATTGTAAAATGTTATCTGCGCAGTGGCATCCTCAGGCAGCCGTCGTCGATCTTGCGAGTGACTGCGAAGCATGGCCAGAGTCTGCCCTTGGTACTCGCCACTCACAATTCTGTTGAGCGCAACGTTGTGATGACGCAACAAGGAGAGTTGCCGGTTTCTATATTCCGCATTGAGCTCAGTTTTCAACATTTTCACTAACTTCTTCAACTGTGACTTGTCCCCCTACAGACGGTCGTCAGACAGGTACCAAGATTTTTTGTGTTTGTGCATAAACGCCATGAGGAAAGAGGAAATAGAACATACCACGAAGGCCTTTTCAATTTCGAAGTCCTGCTTGACCTTTTCAATTATGTTTGCCATGTCCATCACGGCGTCCCCAAATTTTTTCACCATGTCTTTGTTAGAAAAGCGCAAAGCACGTGAGAGAAGTGCATGTAAATCTGGCTCTTGATGGCTCTCCGAGTTTCCTGTCCTCGCCTGGAGCAGGTCCACAACATTGATGGTCGGCCCTGGCTGTGTCAGGGCATGATGGTAGTCGTAAAGCTTCTGGATGCGATTAATGGTATCCTCAAACAATGTTTTCTCGAGGCCAAGATCTCTAGCAAACTGATCTAAGTTGGACCTGTACTCTCTGACATTTTTGATTTCCTGCAAGCCATCATAATAGAGTTTAAAGCCCTCGATCACTAACGGAAAGGCGGCAAGCACCAATCCGGCACACTCCACTCCAGTCAACATAATAATGAGATGTGTCGTTGAGGTTTACGCAGTCGAGAGGGGTAGTTGGAACGGTGTCACTTTCTCCGCAGATGAGGCTGAGCCGAGGACAGCAGGATGTAATTTTAAAACTAGAAATTAGAATGTAACAGGCTAGCGCGGTCTCCACTAAGGCCCATGCTGGTTGGCTGCCCTGCCATGGCGAACAGCTGCAAGCGGGGTTACTGTCTTTCACCACAACCCGACGTGCACCACGTCCCGACGCACGTTTTACACCAAAACTGAGCATGCGCGACAACATATATCTCAACCACCAGAATAGAATTTTGTATGCGCTCTTCAGGAGAAATAAATAAAGGGTTATTCTTCACCTTTAATCCCTCTATTTGCGCTGAAAAGACATTGTGGTTGATTAATGGCACCATGAGTTTTTCATTGATGTCTTGGCATGCAGTTATATGGAATTCCCATACAAAGTGAACTGGAGGGTAGAATGCACAACTTCTCTTCAACGGTCACCATAATGGCTATAGAATTGTGGCTAGGGAGTGTCCCCAATAGGCCTCTTATCAATTAGTACTTCAATTGGCTTAATGTTATTTAATGCCTAATTTATACATCAAATTGGCATTTCAGGTAGTTTTCCTATACAATTATTGCATACAGTTTCTATGAGAAAATGAATTTTGTGAATAACTCCACCACTTCTTGAGAAGTTTTCTTGGTGTGCTTCTCACATCTTTGAATAAGATAAAATATTGATATTCAAGTGTCCTACTGCTTTTATCAAATTTACTTCAGGTGTGATAAGTGGAATTCAATACTAGTGATATCAGCGACAGCCACTTCGACAGGTTAGATCTAATTTTTATTCCAAAAAACCCAACTCCTCAAGTTTCCCCCTTGGGAGTTAAGTTTTGAGGAAATTTTCAGCTCCTTACTCCGTTGCCAGCACACCACCATCCCTGACTTCTTGGCATTCCCACCATGGATCCGACCAATAGATTCATGGCATTGGGCAGCCCAGCACCAAAAAACATGCCCGTAGGTGCCAAAACAACTCTAGCCAAGAGTACCCGTCTCGAGGCCCCACTGTACAAGTCTATCGCAGATCGGCTCGGCGGAGTCAATATGTCCGATATGCTTGATGCCGTGGGGGATGTCATCGAACACATACATGCTTGTATAAAAGACCAGAAGACAAGACCAAACTTTGAACCAACAGACAGGTTCCTGTGTGAAATCAGGAGTGTGCATCGCGTCATTGCTGCTCTTGCACTAGCGGTGAAGACGGAATCATGCACAGAAATACACAATATGCACCTGAGGAAACCCTCAAAGGAAGGGGAATCACAAACTGACCCGGAGAAACCACCAAAGCTGTCATATGCAGCAGTTGTCTCCCAGAACATCCCGCCAAGCACACCCCCGGAAGGGGACAATTCTGACCGACCTCACCCAAAAGCCGAACAAAGTCCACTACTTTCCAGTCCAAAAAAGTGAAAGGGGGACAGAGTACCAGTCCCCCCAAGCAGAAAATGTCCACGAAACCATCTCCAGCACCATCTCCGAAGCCAATCCCAAAGGAAAGGACACTCCCGCAATCCGGTCGTGCGATCGTAGTACATGGAATTGCGGTGACAAAGAAACTCGGGAAAGTAAGAGATTGGATGGAGAATGCGAACCCATGGATGGGAAAGATTGTTGTGGCAAGATGGTTGGTGAAGAAAGAGAGGAGGGAGGGAAAGAAGGCTAGCTCGGTTGTCATCTACCTGGAGGGGGAGGTGGAATCGGATAGCCAAACACCAGCGAAGGTAAGGTTGTCAGGCCAGTGGTACGATTCGTGCCTGTATGACTGGGACAGAAATTCAAAGGTGGACAGAAAGGGGAAGGGGAGGGAGGTGGAGGAAATGGACTTGACGGCATAGCGGGTTGTCTCATGGGTTTTATTTCCTCTATTCCCTTTTGAATGTCGGTGTATATAGTGAGTTGTTGTTTGTTTTTAGGTGCCTGTCTCCGGGCCATAAGGACCTCGGTCCAGGGACCCTGCCATGGCGAACAGCTGCAAGCGGGGTTATGTGGAAAAAAAAAAAAAAAAAAAAAAAAAAAAACTAGTGATATCACAGCGAAAAATATGCCAAGCCTATGCCAATCTATGGTAAGAATTTCATGAATCATAAATCACTTCAAAGCAATATATCTGAAGAAGCTAAGGTGTGGAATATGAAGAATAGTCCTTAATTTAACTGCTCCACAAGTTGCATACAAAATTCTATGGTGGTTGAGATATATGTTGTCGCGCGCGGTCAGTTTTAGTAGTGGTGGTCATCAATTATCTACGGTAAGGTAAGTAGAACATTCGTACATTTTCCGTGTCTTGGCAACAACGCTCATTGGCTATGTTCCGCCCTGAAATGTAAGGCAAGGTACGTTATCACCGTACATTTTTGAAAAATCTACGGCACGAAATAGTCCCGTACTTTTTGGAAAACCACGTACCTTACCGTAGATTTTCCTCAAACCGCCCCCACTCAACGCTACCCCATACCGCACTGCAACTGCACCGCACCGCACTGCACCGTAGACATCACCGATCCATACCAGAATCCTGCAAATAAGTCACCCTATCTTACTCCTTTATTCTGCCATGGCATGTCAGTGTAATCCCCTTAAACCCTGGACAAAGGAGGAATTTGAGCGACTAGTCGCTTGGATAAAGGATAACCAAGAGCTATTGAGAGGCAAGCAAGCGGCCTAGCATAAGGATGTTAAAGACCAAGAGTTTGCTGCAGATGATCATATTATGGTCAAAAAGGTAGGAGATAAAATGACTAATGTAAAGAGGTCATGGAGGGAGTGTAAGACTCTACAAGAGAGACCTGGATGGGGTCTAACTGCGGAAGATAATGAAGAGTCTATCAATGCTATTTTCTTCTGTATTGACGCTTTTTGGCTTACACGAGGAATTACGAATTTGTAGTTGTGTTGATATGCGGGGTAGGGGTGAATGGACTACAATTACAGAGTGCAAGCCTTAGCTTTTTTGCATTTTGGACCAGTCATCAATTGCCGGCCGCAAATGGCTAGACGTACAGGGATATGAAATGTACGAATGTTCCACCTTACCTTACCGTAGATAATTGATGACCACCGCTAGTGTAAAACGTGCGTCGGGACGTGGTGCACGTCGGGTTGTGGTGAATTTACAGTACAGTTTTCCCTTGCTATACCGGACCTCGTTGTACCGGAAACCTTGCTATACCGGACGCTCTCAGGTTGCTACATCCCGCTCCCATACAAAACCCTCTTGCTATACCGGACGCACTAAGAATACCGGACCGGACAGGAATTGCCAGGCACTTACCCCCCTGTCTCCATACAAATATTATTTGCTATACCGGATACACTAACACTGATACGTCCAATCTTGGCTATCCCACATTGCATTCACCTTCAGATGCTTACTAAACTTAACATTACATAATAAAATTAGGCTGTCGTTGTTCCCAATTACATTATTTTTGCTGCCCATCCTATTCTGTTCTGCCAAGCATTTTATTCTATAGCGGAACCTTGCTATACCGGACGAAAAAGGCCAGATTTTACAGATCCGGTATAGCAAGGGAAAACTGTACGTGAAATTAAAAAAAAAAAAAAAAATTGCTGGTCAGCTAGGGAGAGGGGCTTGGCATGATGTGCATGAGTGTGTTGCAACCAGACTACATGAGTGTGCGTCCCTGCCCCGTATCATAGCTCACACAATATATCTCTGATATGTATGCGCGATGGATCAATTACGGGCTAAATTGACTGTGGTAAAGCCAAATATGAAGGTCATAAATTGTTCGGTACGTGTCGCGTTACTGGTTTACGTATACTAGTGAAGCAGGGCCTTTACGCAAATCTAGTTGGCGTAACTCCTGAATGGGGAAGTGATCCGCTGCAGGACATCATGCGGGGTAAGGAAAGAGCCCACGACTGTTAGAGACGCAGAGCAACCCTTTTGCGCTCCAATTCATCGACGCACACAACAATTTCCCCATAAACATAAAGCAAAAAGGAAGGTATCAAGCTGGCACTTCAGATGACGAGCGTTATGGGATTCCAGGAGTCTTATCGCAATGTGGTAACCCTGTTTAACGACCTGATTGAACAACGCCTTGCACATTCCGATCCCAGCGAGGAGCAAATGAAGGCAATACTCACGGATCAGCAAGGACTATTCCGGGTCTGGGCGGAAAATGTAGGAGCCCACAGGGAAGGGAAAGTTTCCCTCGATCATCGGTTACGCGAGGCTTCCCATGTTCGTGAGAGCGTCCATGAGCTATTAAGTAATCTGCAGACATTTCTCAGAGAAGGTTTGTTCCATCTGTGAACATATTTAACATTTGTTTGCTAACAACAAGTCAGCAATTGGATTACTTGACCCATCGCAGAATGAGGAGCTTGACGAGTTCTCAGATTCCGAATTTGAAGAGACTGTGTCCGGAAAATCCGAGGAGCCTTCCCAAAAAATTGGAGGGAATCATGAGAACAACGACCTTCATCATGTGTGTTCAGATATCTCGCATGTGATATCATCACTATTCAGAATTTCCATGCTCATACAAAACCCCGCAACGCAAGATAAAGGCCATAAGCTTGGGAAAATTGACGTCTCCCACTTCAACCATTACGAAATGCAACGCCTCAAAGACAGGTTTTCTATACCCGAGTTTTTAATTGATCGACTAGTGCGCGCCAATCTGAAACGTCGACAGCAATTTGTGTATTGGAAGACGCATCATGAGAAGATTGTTGGGTTTGATACGAAATCCGCATTGCAGCAGCCGGTATTCGCACAGGAGGGGTTAAGGGAGGCTGAAGGTGATACTAGCAAGACTAGAGGTAGTGCTAGCGAGGCTGGCACGAGACAGTTGTCGCAAACGACGGCTACAGTATTCAACGATCCGAGGAAAACTCAGGACGCACTCGCACTTGGAAAGCCGGAACGCCCACGGTTTTTAGATCCAATTGCCGAGTACGATCGCCAATCCGAATCTGGCGAAACGCATGCTAGTTCAGTGGCGTCAAGCTCGGGTACTTCGGCCGAGGGGCGCTCATATGTCATACCTAACCCTCCTAAACCCTTCAATAACTTCACCGGAACTAGGCAACATTTTGAGTGTCCCTACTGTCACAGAATTATACAGATCGCAAGGCGCAAGAATTGGAAGTGAGTCCCCCCCTTTTTTTCCCAAAGAAATCTTTTTACTCATATACCGCCCCGAGAGCTATGACGGGAAAGTGAGCCCCTTAGAGGGGCACGATATTGAAATTATAGCTAACATTTTTTTTTTTTTTTTTTTATTTCACGTGACCCCGCTTGCAGCTGTTCGCCATGGCAGGGCATAGCTAACATATGAATGACGTAGGAATCATGTTTTGAAGGATCTCCAGCCCTACGTCTGCACCTTCCAGGCATGCTCTGAGCAAGACCGCATGTTCACTACCACTCGTGAGTGGTACATGCATGAACTCCAGTACCATAGACGTGAGTGGGTTTGTGATGTGGATCCATGCGAAATGGTGTTCACTAGTGCAGCTTCATTTCACACCCATCTGAAAGATATGCACAATGCAGTGACAAATTCTGCTTCTAGTCGAGCATCGCTTGTACGTCAGTGTGAAACCAGCGCTGAAAGTGAACAGATTTGCCCATTCTGCTCCATCCAACTCCTTCCACAAGCAATGAAACCACATCTTGCTAATCATTTAATTGATGTTGCTTTATTTACACTCCCAAGGCCTTATAGTGATCAAGAGGAAAGCGGAACCTGCAGCAACTCTAACGGTTCGAATTCAGGCAAAGGTCAACCTGGGAAGAAAAAGAGTCAGTCATTGAATGATGTATCTCTCACTTTTCGCAGTGAACACAGCGATGCAGACGGAAATGATGACACGATTGCACAATCGTATAGATCGGCAGATAGCCCATGGGAGGATCAAAACCTTTCAAATCCGCAGATGCCGGCTGCAGCTGCAGTCGAGACTTCGAAAGTCGGTTCGTTGGATGCCTTCACAATTGCTACCAGAATTAGCGGGTTTCTGTCTCTCGCACTCGAGATCGGAAAAATCATTACCGACTACACGAATGCAGTCGAGGCCGTCCCTGAGTATGCTCATGTGTTGTTTACAGAGATTACGGCTTTGAGTCGAAGTCTTGAGCAACTTATCCGATTTCCTGACAAGCGAAGATATTAAAGGAAATTTTCAGGAGACCTCGGTCCTATGTAGAATCATTGGGGTCTGCGAGGACAAAATCAAAACTTTATACTCGAAGCTTAGGTTATCCCAAAGGGCAGGAAGTGACAGGGAGCGATCGCGTTGGCCTTTTCATGAGCAAGAGTGCATTGATGCGGCCTCGACCTTGCATGGCCTTGCACAGACAATCGAATTTTCGCACAATATTGCTAATTGGTAACTCCACACCAAGTATATAATTCTAAGATTGAATGCTGAAATGGAATAGTGAACTGTTCTCGAAAAATTCCCAGGACGTGATTAAGGCTTTAAACGAACAAAAACAGCAAATAGACAGTATGATGTCATTGTTTCCGGTTATACCAGATGAGATCACTAAAAGTTCCGGCTAACCTAGGCGATATTCTACGCTTTGTATCTGAGCTTGATAAATTGGCTATGAACGTGCCGGAGACCCAGAGCGGGGTCTATAATATACAGCGGGATATAGATGGTATGTATATAGAATATATAGCTTTCTTCCTCACGATTGAGATGCATGCCCCGCTGACTTTTGGGTTTTCCAATAGCTGAGTCTATGGAGATGCTTTTTGCTTGGTTGTCACCCCTTGAGCCACAAAAAAGACATCAGGATGTGAGGTCTAGTCGGATAGCGAATACTGGAAACTGGATTCTCCAGACTGACCAGTTCCAGTCATGGGTAAAGGGAGAAGGGAGTAGCCACAGCAGCCAGGTTCTGGGCTGCTATGGGATCCCAGGGGCTGGGAAGACCGTACTCACGTAAGTAAGTCAGTTAGATTTCTGGACTCAGGACATTTAGACTAAAAAGCAGCATATAAAGCTCACTTGTCATTGACTATATGTCCACTATCACTGCGAGGCCTCGAACCAGCATCACATATCTCTATTGTGACTATCGAGACCAAGAGGAACAGGATTTGATACATATCATCGGCACTTTCATCAAGCAGTTAGTGCTGCAATTTATATCCACTGGAGCTCAGTTGCCCGACCTAGTTCATGAATCCTTCAAATCTAATCAGCAGTCGAGGAAAAGGCTTGAGCTTGGCCAAGCAATCAAGATTCTGAAAGAGTTTTTTCAACTGCTGGACCATGCCTTCATTTTCGTTGACGCACTTGACGAACTGCAGGATGAGACACGAATAGGATTCCTGAACGTGGCGAACGAGATTTTGCACTTTCAAGCCACCAGTTCTGCAAACAAATATACGAACAGTCCCGGCGCGGTTCACTTATTCTTCACTGCACGGCCGCATATTCGACATCATGTCAACCGATATTTTGGCTGTGAAGTGGCGACATTGAGAATTGTCGCCCAGGAGGATGATATTCAGACATACCTCGCCCATCGCATCGACTGTGACTACAAAGATGCTATGAATAGCAGACTCAAGACAGAAATCCTGGAGATACTACCGCAGAAATCTGAGGGAATGTATGTTCACCCACGCCGAACCTTATGCATCTGACGGCATGTCTAAACTGTGGTGCTTAGGTTCTTGCTCCCAGCTTTACACATCGACACGATTCTGGATGAACTTACAGTGTCTAAACGACGATCTGCACTTCGCAACTTGCCTCCAGCTATTTATGCAGTATATCGCCCTTCCATAATTAGGATTGAAAAATCAGGACGTCGTGGTGAACTAGGCATGAAAGCACTTATGTGGGCCTACCTGGCTGCACGATCACTGAAGCCTATAGAGCTTTGTCATGCACTTTCAGTTGTCGATAGTGGTCAGGCTCTGGATTCCGAAAACATTCCCTCTGTAGAATCAGTGCTCGAGTGCTGCTGTGGATTAGTCATGGTAGACCAGGAGACATCAACGGTTCGTCTGGCGCACTATACGCTTCAGGAGTACCTCCACTCACACTTTGAGGAGTACTATCCAACTGGCCATCTCTTAATTGCAAGGACCTGCCTCACCTATTTGAATTTCACTGCTTTAAGCACCGCCGTTTCAGATTCTGCGCTCCACAGGCTGCGTGCAGATTATGCTCTTCTTGACTACGCAGTTCATGAATGGGGCTACCATGCGCGAAAGCAATGTGACGAAACCGTTCATGCCCTCGCAGTTACTCTTCTTCAGGGAGGTCGTTCCCCTTTAGCTCTCACAGAACAGAAGTGTAGCATACATCGGTATATGGACTGCAAAATGGAGAGTCTTCATGTCGTCGCTCAGTTCGGGGTAGAGAGCATCTTTCGCACATTACTACAAACGTCTGACCCAAATGGTCGATCCAGTTGCGGCAGCACAGCGTTGATGTATGCTGCTTTCAACGGCCATGAGGCCGTAGTCCGTTTACTGCTGGAGCGAGCAGACGTGGATGTAAACATGCAGGACAATTCCAGTAAAACAGCACTGCTAATAGCCGCCGCTGAAGGCCATGAGGTCATAGTCCGGTTACTGCTGGAGCGAGGGGACATGGATGTCAATTTGCAGGACAAGGATGGTGGAACAGCACTACTCGTAGCTGCTGCTGAAGGTCATGAGGCCGTAGTCCGTTTACTGCTTGAGCAACCGGATGTGGATGTCAACATACAGGACTCAGCTGGTAGAACAGCCCTCTCATTAGCAGCCGAGAGAGGAGACGGTGCCATCTCTCGGTTGCTAGAAAAGCGTGAGAGCCAGGAGCTTTAGGGCCAGTATAGTGGACGACCAACTGGACCCCCTAGTAGAAGTGATGAGTTGGGTGGAAAGATGACGACGCACGGTTTGGCTCGCAATGGCGACGGCGAAGGAGAGCAATGGGGCTTTATTTCCACACATGGTGATGATATTATTTGATTTTGTTTGGTTATGATTAATTTTATTATCTCTTTTGTATAGCCATTAATCCGGTAGCAGTTTATTTTATTTTGTTTTCAAAAAAAAAAAAAAAAAAAACTCAGTGGCTACTTCATCGAGGTGAGTAATCAAGAGACGAGGTCACGAGTTCCCACTTTTTTTTTTTTTTTTTTTTTTAATATCATTACTCGCGTGCCGCCCTGGGGGCTATGGCGAGATTAAGTACATGAAAGGGAGTAGTTAGGTACATGAAAGAAAATGGAGTGGAAAATGTCGATAATAAAAATGAGCGGGAAATAAAAGTGTCAAAGTGGAAGTCTCTTCCCATCGAAAATGTGTAGAATAACCCCCGTCTACTCCCGCCCTGCCCACTGCAGTAGCTCCGTCAGTTTGTCTCCTTCCCCTTCCTTATCGGATTTTGGTGGGGTCCTCAGATCTGTCTCACCCCCGGGCCATTTTCGCCTCCACACTTCGCAGTCGTTTAGTATGTGGTTGATGTTCTCTAGGGCTTTGCAGCACCACCTGCACTCCGGCGAGTCGCATTGACCTATTTGGTGTCTCCATTGTCTTAGTCCTTTATTCCCGAGGATGCCTCCGAGTGTCGCTACTGCTGTTCTGTTGCCTAGCCTTTGTAGAGGGCGATAACTTAGCTGGAGTTTATTTCTTTCGTCGGCTCTCCGTGCCTTCGCGTGTTGTCTCATGCCCGCTTCCGTGACTATCTCGTCCTGGTATTGCAAGGCTGTGCCGACTTTGGCTGCTCTGTCGGCCTCCGTGTTGCCCCGGATGCCTATGTGAGACTTGACCCAAAACGAGTTCCCATTGCCAATGCCGAAGGCTCACTACAAATGGGGACTAAAGGCTCTTTTGCCGGTCAACACTGTGTCAGCGGGCGATTCTGCTAGTTGAAACATTCTCTCTAGATATTCATCTCATGTACACTTGTGTTGATACTCGAGCGCTAAGTGATACTACGTTATGTCGCTCGCTGTGTTTCGAGTGTTACGGGTTCACCGCGACCGTAGTGTGGGCGGCCGGTGGAGCGCGCGAAAAATGCGAAAAATGCAAGCGCATACGAAATGCGCATATGCGACGTAGGCGACATGCGACAGCCGAGAGGCGCCGCAGTCGCATAATGAGTGCTACAGTATATGAGCTACGCAGAGGACTAGCGAGTATCGCTAGTCAAGTGTCTTTTTGGCCTTGCGGACGGTAACTCTCTGCGTTTACCACCTCCGTAACATCGAGAGCGGAACCTCCTGATTTCTGAATGGAAAGCAGTAGTACTCTCTGGTCTGCAACGTGATGCACTCTGCAGCTATGCATTTCCATAATTTTATTTTATTTTTCTTCATGTATTGTCCTATATACTCTATACATTATCGCAATCTCTCTGTGTTACGCTGCAGTCCTCAATTCCACTTGCTTCCGCGCTATTACCGTTGCTATGTATTCATTTTTTCCCATGAACGTGCTGAGCATGTATATGTACAATGCAGCAGCCCTCTTCTACAGTAACAGCAATCCCATAATGTTTTAAATGCATTCAGATTGCACATTCGAAATCGCTGAAGTTCAATTACTTCAGCTTATATTTGGCTGAAATTTACTTGCAGTTCAATTCATTAAATTGTTGCGTACGCTGACGATCGGCTGGCCCCTAACATCAAGTACCCCAGAATATATGAGATGGGAACGAAGAAATTCTACAACCAACAGAACGAGTCTCGATTCTGCAGTTCTTGCACGCCAAGAAAGGATTTTCAGCGATTGGAAAAGCCCTGCCATGGCGAACAGACGCAAGCGGGAGTTACGTGATATAAAAAAGGGATTAGAAAAAAGGTGCCAATAAATGGATTATGTAATTTCTTGACTCCACATTCTCAAGCAGTGCGTGACTATTCAAAAGATTCTCAATTGATAAATATCAGCATCCTTGCTGGATCGTCCATGGGCGCTAGAAAGCACAGGAGCCTTTGTCCCTGTTTCTACACGTCTGCGAAAAAGATACGAGCTTTTTCCTGTACTGCTTCTGGCAAACCGAGTATCTGTAGAGACTTACTGTACGACTATTGCGCTAGCGACTAGGGACGCCAGAGGAATAATACTGAGACCCTCGTTTGAAGCTTTGCGTTCAGGGGCCTGAGTAGCCCAAGCTAAACAGAAAATTACAACCGCGAGAATAGCCGCGCTGATGGACTGGGTGGAACATTGAGCGTTGGGATTAGTTATAGTCATTATCCTTTTCGCTGGCGGACTGGGAAATAGCCATATTCATTTTTCCTTTTCCTTTCCCTTTTCTTACTCTTTCATACTGTACCTAATATCGCCATAGCCCACAGGGCGGCACGCGATTAATGACATAAAAAAAAAAAAAAAAAACCGCAAGAATTTATGTGGCCATGGCGGAACGCGTATCAGTCTCTACAGTCGTTGTGACCCTATGATACGGCCAAACACCACAAAACTAGCAATGCTTCCACAGCATAGATAATAGAGTATAGATGAAGATGAATATGATCTCAGGACAGCTCAGATTGTATCTAGCATAAGATTTGGTACATTCCAAATAGGTCACTACTCGACTCGTATCTTAAAAATTGGTTAAAGGAATATGCGCAAGATAATTCCATACATTTTACCATGCTCTGGCTTCAATTTGAGCCCACTTGAGGGCTATTTGCACTCATAGGAAATTTTTGTTGTAGCATCAGGAAGATGCGCAATAACTTAGATATGCATAATAATTGGTACAGGAAGATATTGTCTTTCACCACAACCCGACGTGTCACCACGTCCCGACGCACGTTTTACACCAAAACTGAGCATGCGCGGCAACATATATCTCAATCATCAGAATAGAATTTTGTATGCGCTCTTCAGGAGAAATAAATAAAGGGTTATTCTTCACCTTTAATCCCTCTATTTGCGCTGAAAAGACATTGTGGTTGATTAATTGCACCATGAGTTTTTCATTGATGTCTTGGCATGCATTTATATGGAATTCCCATACAAAGTGAACTGGAGGGTAGAATGCACAACTTCTCTTCAACGCTCACCATAATGGCTATAGAATTGTGGCTAGAGAGTCTCCCCAATAGGCCTCTTATCAATTAGTACTTCAATTGGCTTAATGTTATTTAATGCCTACTTTATACATCAAATTGGCATTTCAGGTAGTTTTCCTATCAATTATTGCATATAGTACAGTTTCTATGAGATAATGAATTTTGTGAATGACTCCACCACTTTTTGGGAAGTTTTCTTGGTGTGCTTCTCACATTTTTGAATAAGATAAAATATTGATATTCAAGTGTCCTACTGCTTTTATCAAATTTACTTTAGGTATGACAAGTGGAATTCGATACTAGTGATATCACAGCGAAAAATATATGCCAAGCCTATGCCAATTTTATGGTAAGAATTTCATGAATCATAAATACCTTCAATCTGAAGAAGCTAAGGTGTGGAATATGAAGAATAGTCCTTAATTTAACTGCTCTACAAGTTGCATACAAAATTCTCTTCTGGTGGTTGAGATATATGACGTCGCGCGCGGTCAGTTTTGGTGTAAAACGTGCGTCGGGACGTGGTGCACGTCGGGTTGTGGTGAATTACAGTACAGTGCTAAGTTGCAGATATCAAGCTGTTACTCACCATGCATTGTAATATAGCACTGGTAGTACCATTGCCACTAACTAGCGCATGAGCAGGTGGAGTGTCCTCTTTGGAATACCAGGGGCTGGTAATGATCTCCTGAACCTATACTCAAGACTAGAATTGACTAAGTTATATCTTTGGAAGGCAAAGCGGTTCTCACTTCAGTAATTATTGAAGAGCTAGAGATTTTTTTTTTTTTTTTTTCATTACTCGAAGAGCTAGAAAAAAGACAGAGTATGTCATTTAGTGCTGGTGGTATCCCAGTATCTGTACCACCACACACATCTTCACCCGGTGCAGAATATGGAGAGAAAAATGGCCAGGGGGCGAGGCGGACCTGAGAAGACCCCCAAAGGACAATGACAAGGACATGGACGCGTTGGTGGACATTCTGGAATGGGTGGAGAAGGCATCGTAGACAAGGGACGGGTTTATTTTTTATACTTCATATACTCTTTCTTTTCCTATCCTTTCTTTTCCTTTTCTTCTCTACTCCTACCACTCTGTATCTATACTCTCGCCATAGTCCTTAGGGCTTTTTTTTTTTTTTTATATATATCATTAATCGCGTGCTGCCCTAAGGGCTATGGCGATATTAGTTAAATACAAAATAAAGGAAAGTTAAATCCCCGGAAATCCATGCGTGATGGGGAAGAAGTGTCAATAACAATAATAATAATAAAAGTAGAAATCCCCGGCACCTCTTGCGTGAAGGGGAAGTGAGAATGTCATTATCGTCAGGAAAAAAGGTCTCCGTCCCAGTCTAATTTCGTCCCCTGTCCCACTCGTATTGGCTGGCTTTCAACCATTTTCCCCGAAGTCTCACCTTATCCAGCCCTACCTGATCTTCCAGGTATACCACAACCGAGCTGGTGGTCTTGCCTTCCCCGGTCAGAATCATCTTCTTCCTCAGCCACCGAATCCCCGCAATCTTTCCTAAGTCTTTATTCGATACCTCCAACCATTTCCGGACCTTGTTCAGGTCCTTCCGGAGGGCTATTCCGTGTTCTACCAGGCCGTTTTCGTCCTAGTGGTGCCGGTCGGGGTTTTCGCCGGGCGGGTGGTGGAAGTGGTGGAAATAGGCGTCGAGGTGGTGCTGGCACTGGGCGCCGCGGGGTTTTCAGCTGTCGGGGGGGTGTAGGTGTTTCTGCGCTGGATGCCGCGATCTTTTCCGCCTCTCTGTCATCTCGACGACGTTTGATGGCGTACTTGTCTCATGGTGCCGCTGTCTTGCCCTTGCGTTTCTTGGACGCAGCGGGGGCCAGTGGTGGGGTGGGCGCGGGTGGGGATGGTGACAGTGGCGACGTGGGAGCCGGGGGTTCTTCCACCAGTTCTGTGTGGGTGGTGATGATGGGGCTGAACCCCATCGTCGGCAGCGGTAGTGGAGTGGCGGTGCCAGGAGGGTTCAGCCAGTCCGGTCGGGGGTCGTGGAGTCCCCTGTGAAGGTCTGGATTGTCGCATCCTCATTGAAGCGGATCGCCAGGATTGACCCGTCAATAGGCTTTTCTCCGTTCATCCCGAGGCCCCATAGTGCTACAATGACCGCCCCAGAACGTTGGATTCGAGCTGTGAAGTAGCCTGTGGGTCAGTTCTTCCCAATCAGTCGGATGCAGTCTCTCGCAGGAGTGTAACCAGTCAAAGGGGGTAAGGTGGATGTCCACCGGTGTCGGCGGTGCCGGCGGAGGGGAGGGGGTCCTCGTGGCGGGTGGAGGTGGCGGCGGAGGGGAAGGGGCCCTCATGGCGGATGGAGGTGGGGGCGGGGGGAAGGGACCCGCGGCGGAGGGGGGGCGGTCCGCTGTTTCTTCTTGCCTCTCGGCGGCATCCTATTGGCTGTTCAGTAGTTATCCAGGTCTTCCTATTGGGGCTTGGCCCGGCGGGGGTGTGGTGGCAACGGTGGTGGTGAGCTGAAGATTCCTCGAAATTTCGCCCCTCGGGGGAGATTTGCAGTGTCGGGTATGTGGGATTGAAAATTAGATCAAAAGATTCAGCTCGCTGAGAGCTTTCGATCTATGTAGGTTTCACCGGGGGGGACGTTGCGGTTATGGAGTCGCTTCCAAACGCTCGTCCTGAGGTGGTTTAAATACGCCGCTTAGGGCGGCATGCGAGTAATGAAATTAAAAAAAAAAAAAAAAAATTACCAGTATGTCCTATCTCTACTTCGCTTGAATCAACCACAATATCACTGACACCACTCTCGAAACGTTCCTGTATTGTGCATTGAAGTTGAGGGATCTATATGACCAGCCGACCAAGGCTCAGCTATGCTGGAGGAGGGCGGGGGGGAGCACTGACCGTTATCTTTATTCATCTAATTTTCATAATGTTTTCCGGTTACTTCTGTCCACTTTATCTTGTACCTAACCTCGCCATAGCCTGTAAGGCGGCATGCGACTAATGAAATAATAAAAAATAAAAAAAAGGCTCAGCTGGAAAAGGAGTTTCTTCCGACAACATATCCAATAGGCCTAGAAAAAGCGTGAGTATGAAGTTAAGCATCAGCTGCTGCGATTAAATAGCTAACCATCGTGCGATACTCATAGTTATGAGAGAATTGTAATCGATCTCTACAGCACCAGCAACGTACAAAGAGTGATGGCAAGCCAAATCCTTGATTTAATAGCATGCTCGAGACGGCCTCTCAAAAAACATGAAATTCAGGGTGTATTTGCAATTGGTGATATGGAGGACCGCACTGTTAACTTTGAGCAACCATCATTGATTAATGATATTGGTAACATTTGCGGCTCGTTAGTAGAAGTGAACATGGATGGTACTGTTCAATTTGTACATACTACTGCTAGATTGTAAGGCCCTTTCCTGCGCTTCTATCTCTTCTAAAGCTGACGCAGTCATCACCACAAGTTTCTTGATAAAAAGCAACCTCATTGATCTGGTTTCTGCAGAATCAAACCTTGCACTTCTTTGCCTGACATATCTCACTTTTGATTGCTCCAATAGTACTCTACCACAAGCCGAAGTTCGTAAGTTTGTCATGGAAGACTATTTCTCATTTCAAGATTATGCAGCATCATACTGGTTTGATCATGTAGATTCCTACTGCTCCAAATTGTCAGGCAATCCAGAACAGGCCAAGATTGTTGGTTCTCCCAAAAGTTTCCTGCAAAAATAGCTAGACACTGAGAGCAAGGAATGGAGAGAAATAAAAATAACCGAATCCATACAGCAAAGATTTAGGAACCTTGAGGACTATCCTGAGGTTCACCATATCCTGGCCCGGCTGGCCTCTGGTGCAGCTCAGCTTCAGCAGGCAACTCAACCAGAGAATGCTGGGTCACTTGGCCAATTTATGTTAGGGTTCCTCCATTTACAAAGGCAAATTATCAAGTCCCATATAGGAGTCAAGGGAAACACTGAGGCGGACACAGCCGCCAAGATCGGCACATGCCTCCCCTACCAAGTAGAGACCATAACGGAGGACGGGATACGGCAAACATCGAAACAACAGCGCGCCACCGAAAGGAACCGGCTAGGGTTCAGCTACCAACCCCTCTCGAGACTCGGAAGCTGCAACACAGCAACATTGGCAGGAATTCTAGGTGGCAAGTCATTACGAAGATGGCAGTTCGAGATTGGAAAGACAGACAGCCCAGAATGCCGGTGGTGCGGGGAGGAGGAGGAAACCACCAAGCACATACTCACGAGATGCAGAACATGGAAACGGAAGTGGCCCGGCAGTAGGCAGGACCTGCTCACCCCACCGAAGGGTCACGGTAGAGATCCCCTGCGAGACATCCTGGAGTGGGCGGGGGCATAGAAGACCCCATCGGGGACGGAGGATAGGGTCCAAGGGGTTCAGGGACATTTCCATATTTCAGACGGGACGATGCAGGGACGGGGATATTTCCTTACTTCTCCCTTTCCTCACTTCCCACTACAGACGGGACAGGGACGGGGGATATTTCCTTACTTCTTTCTTTCTTCACTTATCATTACAGACGGAACGACGGACCTTCACCTTATTTCCTTTCCATTCCCCTTTTCAATCTTTTTTCCTTTTTCTTTCACCTTGTAACTAACCTCGCCATAGCCCTCAGGGCGGCATGCAAGTAATGATATAAAAAAAAAAAAGGCAATTTATGAGTGCCAGATTGGAACTGGAAAAGGTGTTCAACAGCCTACCCACAAGGGAGAGCAGGAGCAAGCTTGAAGCAGCATATGGCACGAACTGGTTCAATGCAGTTCGACCAACATGTGCACATTTCATCAAAGGATTCTCATCACCTGAGACTCGGGATGGACATGAAAGTAGGCATCACCTATCTACTTTCACGGTTGACAGCGTGCAGGTTGAAGAAGGTGGATGGCAGAGAATGTAGACGGTGCGGAGAGGAGGACACGGCCAACATATGTTTTTTTTTTTTTTTTTTTTTTTTTTTTTTTATATCATTACTGGCATGCCGCCTGTAAGGCTATGGCGAGGATATTTTAGTTACAAAATGAGATAACATGAAATAACATAAAAACAACTCAGAAGTTAACCCCCGTTACTCTTTTCCTGCCCATAGTAGTACCTTGGCCACCTCTCCCCCCCCCCTTTGGCTGTATCAGTCCGTTCTTCGGCATTCTGTCCCTCCACGGTTTACAATCAGCCGTTATGTGCGTGAAGTTCTCAGGAGCCCTCCCGCACCATCTGCACTCGGGTGAGTCCGCTTTTCCTATTCCGTACCTCCATTCGTTTAGTCCTTTGTTTCCAAGGATGCCCGCCAGAGTCGATACCAGTCGGCGGTTGTCTAACTCCTGTAGTGGTCAGTATGAAAGTTTCAGGCGGTTTCTTTCCTCAGCTCGGAGTGCTTTGCCTCCCTGGCGTATCCCCGCTTCCGTCACTATTTCGTCTTCACACTGTAGGGCAGTACCGACTTTGGCGGCCTTGTCTGCCTCCGTGTTGCCTTTCACGCCTTTGTGCCCCTTGACTCACGTTATCGCTAGGTCCAGGTTGCCCTTTGCGACTCTCCTTTCCCACTGTTCTCGGACTTCCTGTGAGGCTCCGTCTACCGTGGGGTCCCCTCTGGCTATCTTTTGCAGTCTGGTTATGGCGGTGCGGGAGTCCGTGACGATTAGGATCTCCCCTTCGTGCTTGAGAGCGTGACTGATGGCCAGCATTTCGCCGCCGTTCACGGTGCTTTGTCTACCTAGGTAATAAGACTGATCCGTCTGCTGCTGCCGGTATATTCCTGCCCCTGTAGAGTTGTCTATCCGGCTCCCGTCTGTGTATACACTCTCCCATCCCTCCTCCTTCTCTTTCAGGATGATTTCTCCCCACTCCTCCTTGCTCAGGTCGCTCGGCTGAATGGGAAATGTGTGAAGTGGCAGGGGGTCCCGATGTAACAATGAGCCTCGGAGGTATCTTGTGTCGGGTTGTGGATCCCGGATTTGCTCATGTGGAAATCTCATCGTTCGGGCTTCCACCCTGTCTCTCTCCCCGTATACGAACGTTTCCACTGATTCCAAGTTGGCTATTCCTTCCACGACATCCCTCCTGGTCCCCCATGGGGCCCCGGTGATGTCTCTGGTGACCGTGTATTGCCAGCCTTCCAACTGTTTCATTTTTCTTCTCCACCGGTGCCCCTTTGGCGTAACTGGCCCAGGCCCAACTACCGTAGGTGGCAATGTTTCTAGCTATGCTAGTGTATATCTGTCTCCGTTTGCTCGGTGGTATCCGCGTGAGTCGGGCTGCTACCTTCCATGCCGCCTTCCCCAGGTGTAGTCTTCTCTCGAAGTGGTCATTGTATTTGAGTTCCCAGTCGACGTATAGTCCTACCAGTCTGTAACTTTTCCCTTTGGTCCCGATTATCAATGTCTCGGCCTTCCGCGGGTCCAGTTCGAAGCCCTCTTCTTCCGCTTCCCTGGTTAGGTGTTGCCGGTGACTGTCTATGTCTTTCCTCAGTTGCGTCATGGATCGGTGTGAGATCACGCTATGAAAGTCGTCCACATACGATCTGGTGAAGTATCGGTCTTCTGCCTTCCTGGCTAGTGGGGCCACCCCTACCAGGAAAAGGACCGGTGAGAGGGGTGAGCCTTGCGGTGTTCCGTCCGTCATTCGGCCAACATATGTGGGAGACATCTGCATTCGGTGCGAGAGATGACCAGGAGGGGTTGCAGGCATTAAAGGACACGTCAGAGAAGGTAGAAGAAGAGGAGGGCGATCGGCTGGTGGAGCTAATGGAGTGTGTGTGTAGGGGACGTGTTGTATCCGCATTGGTGTTTGTTAATGGTTTCCATATTTCCTTTGCTATATAATCTTCATTAGTCTCAGTTGACGGCAAGTTGGAGCGTAGTAGATAGAACTTTCCATGTGCTTATAAAAGAGTATGTAAGGTGCAACTCAACTATCAATAACCACGAACTTAGCAGTTGGACTGTGAACGCACCCCGCCAGCCCTTCAATCCTTTCAGCATCTTGCTGTTTCTGTGTGTATTGTTGCATGTATCCCCTACTAAATATAACAAACTCATGCTCGTTGCAACTTCATAGTTTTCTATATTCCTCTCCGCTATTTCAGCTCCGGTCGAAGTTGAGCAGCAGCTTTTCCCCTAAGCTTATGTTGTTGTAGTGTGCTAGCAGTTCCTGAGGTGCACCTTGACGAGAGGCTGCAAAGGGATTCACGATTGAGATTAGCATAGTATCGAGTATAGGAGCGTACCTAGATCAACTGGTCCCTCCCAAAGTTGGGACTATAGGCGATACTGGATATCAGCAAATTGCCTTCATGGCAAACAGCAAACCTGCTATTGATGCCTTGTTCGAAGCTGTGGTAGCTAGCCAGAGAGTGCTCGCAGGGAACGGTGGTGTTGTGGGGGTCACGGGAGGATGTCAAGGGCAGATTGGGAACACATGGTGGGAGGTTGTCAGGGCGCTTGTTCAAGGGTCAGCCGCTTGGAAATGGTGCCATGGCCAAGACTTTCTTTTGTGGGCTGGAATTTGAGGTTGCGTGGGGTGGGTAAGTGAGGAGCCGAATATGGGTGTGCGACAGGGGACAGCATTTCTAATCTTCATGTCACCAAGATTGGAGGAGATGGAGCAAAAGGCAGCAAGGGAGTCTCAGTGCGAGTTGGAACTACTGTCATTCATCAACATCAACTGCGTGGCGGTGAACTGGGATCCAAAAGGGGGCAAGGCATGAGGCGAAATTGAGATAGGATTGCAGGAGTAATTAGGGAGGTAGCTAAGGCTCATGACCTGCCACTCGACTCTGAGGCCTCGAAGGGGGAGGTCCTGGTCATTGGCAAGAACGCAATGAGGTTGAGAGGAAGAAATGGCTAGGGGTGATTTGCACCGCGCTCTTGATTTCGACCACCATTGGAAGGGCCGGATTGAAAAGGCCAGAAAGCTCCTGGGGCGTTATCAGGACTGCGGAACTGGCCGTGGGGCATGAGCCCCCTTTCATGGCGGAAGGCATATACCGGTATGACAAGGGCAGCCACGTAGCGGTCTGAGATTGGCTGGAGTGGCCACAGGCAATGGAGGGATCCCGAGGAGTTTAAGAGGCTACAATATCAGGCACTTCGAAAGTGCACTGGAGCTGTCAGAGGGGCAGCAGAGAGAAAGTGGAGGTGATCGCAGGGGGTTGAGAGCATAACAACGATAATAGATCAGGGCCAAGCAAGGTACACACTGAAGTAAGTAACGGATCTCGCATGGGTGGGGGACTTGTGGCGGGAATGCTTCAAAGGTCTTGAGCTACAGATTCGGACCAAGAGGGAGAGAAAGGGAGAGACTAGCGAGATTTCATGTGGGGAGTCCAACGGTCCGAGAGGACGGATGCTTACGTCGGTGCCAGCGGTCGGAGTGGCTTCATCCGAAGTTGCGGGCTTAGCGAAGGTGCTTAAGGTGCAAACGATGTGACAAGCCTATGGCAGGGAGAGTATCGTACTCACTTGGGTGGTGCCCTGAGTTGGTTCAAGTGAAACGACTGCCCTAACCTGCAACCTTCGTACAGTTGTAGGGCCTGTGGACAGCGCGAGTGGGGCAATCCCACAGTATGAAATTCGCGCAGGGGGACCAGAAATGGTCACAAGGCCGTGCTAGCCTTACAGAGCCTAAAAAAAGCACAGTAAATACCTAGTCTGGTTGCACTACCCCTCGTAGAGGGTCTGGTCCAAAACATTGATTTTTTGTATGGCGCTCGGTTCAAGATGGTGTCTTGGCGGACGACACCAATAGTAGCAACCTGTAATCACCTAAACACCACACTAAACAATATCCTTGAAAATCGTGACCTATCCACTCATTGCGAAGAGAACCCTGCTCAATCCTGAGAATATTTCCTAATATGGAGAATACAAATAGAAGAGGCCGACCACCCAAACCCGTTGAGGCAGCCCCCCATTGGAGAACTCTAGCTGCACGTGAGGAAGCTGCACCTAAGCTGGTGGAAATAATGGAGAAAATCAATCAACATTTCGGAGGTATTCGCGGGTTTCTGAATGCATGGACTGAGAATGATCAAACTAAAGTCTCACGAAATAATTTTATGCGCTCTGGAGCATGTGAAATTGTATCGTTATGGCTACCATTAATGGATAAAGTGCCGGAGGAGATGCTCTTGGACAACGTGATTAGTCTATGTGACAAAGAGATCAAAAATGTACTGGATGACCAAAGCTCAATATTGCGTTATGTTCGCAAGGACATTGAAAAGGACTCGGAAGGGGCTATAACCAAATCATTAGATGATATGGAGGAAGTGGCAAGGATGTCATTACCTACTCTGTGGAAAATACTGGAAAGAGTAACACTTATAAGAGGATCATCTGAGGAAGCCCAAATAAAGAGAAGGTCAGGAGTTAAGAAAGTTATTACATGCTCAATCATGTGTATATTGAATGCACGGAACCAAAAGGTGAATGCATTCCAGACTTTAATGGGAGTCTTCTTGCATGCCAGTCATCTTCAAAAATCTGGAATTGAGGTTTTACATGGCTTGGGTATGACCTGCTCCTACAACCATTTAATAGGAGCCATGCGGAAGTTAGCAAGTGACCTCCGAAAAGATCTAAAATTAACAAGTGCGGTGTACCCAATGAAGATTAATATTGACAACGTCAATCAAAAGGTTGGGGTACGTGATGGGAGCAGTACAAGGATGTCCATGATAGATAATAGTACTGGAGGGTTTGCCACGAAGGTAGTAGGTGTACCACCGGGAACTCGACGAATTCCTAGAGAATGGTTATCAGCAACAAAAAGAGTGAGTTTAGATCCCAGGGATTTGGCGCCGTCCGATGCGGCGTTGGACTTCATGTGCCATTATAGGAAGTACTATATGGAGGAGCTGTTAGAAAGAATGGTAGTTAGGGGGATAGCAATAGGACAGAAAACAGAGAAGTTGTTCGAGAAACCACGAGTAGAGGTCCTATATATGGAGAGCGCAAAAATATACCCACTGGACTTGATGGCTATTGAGCAAGCAAGTACAACTGGGAATCTGGAAAGTATAAAACGTTGCTTGTCAAAGGACTTGGGATATACGAACCAGGACTTGATGAAAGGAATATATTTAGTAGGAGGCGATCATCTCTTGGTCTCAAGAGTGAAAAGTATCCAACGGTTAAGAGAAAGTGATGTTCCGGGAGAGGACTTTAAGTTCGTTCTGCCATTATTAGGTCCTTTGCATACTGCAATGAATTTTATGAAGATGATCATGAAAAAGCATTTGGGGCCCAGGGATGGGAGTGTGCCAGGGTCATTGCAATATATGAACAAAAAATTACGGCGGCAATACATAGATGAGGACGCTACAAACCTATGGGCATGCATGGATATATGCAAGGATGCTCTCGATGGATGCCTGATTGCTCTTATGGTTCGGGCTAGCGATTGTGCGAGCATAGATGATTTCCGTAGTCGTATAGTGACGGGGGAATGTAAGATCGAGGAGATAGTAGGAAAATTGGACAGTATGCTAGAGTACTCATATGTCCCTATATGTCAAATGAAAGGTCAGTATTCTCTTCTTATGTAGGTTAATGATCCGCTAACAGAGAGGGGCTGTAGACTATGAGGAAAGAGATGTGATACTAGAAAATTTACTGCTTTTCACCAGACAAGCACTGGAGTTTCGTGCATATTATAAGTCTATGCGAGGAGGAGATGTAGGAGCTATGCAATTGATGTTAGAGTTGTGGGGGCCACAATTCATTGGAAATCGGCAAATGAATTATGGAGATGCATTGATGGACATCCGTGTCGGTATGGAAGCAGAATGGTCAGAAGAACTGAAAAAAATTGTAAGGGCAAATTGGGTGATTAATCCTTGGGGACAGACGGGAAAGACGTTAGGAATGGATGAATTCATGGAAGAGCTTGTGCGCAGCTTGAAAGACATATATAATCCAGGAGGTTCAGATACATTGGATAACTTCATGAGGGAGGTAACATGTCGATGTGTGGTCTTCTTCATGAGAATTAAGGATGATATGAGACGTGGAATGGGGCTGCGTCGAAGAGCTGGAAATCATGTCAAGCAAGATCGAGGGCCAGATATTCTGGCATTGGTAGATTTTCTGTTGAGTGAGAAAGTTACGGAATTTGTGGCAGGCAGAGGTGCGCCTGGGACTGGTATGGTACATGAGTGTAGGGATATGATGGAGGCAGGATTGGCTAGAATGGTGGATGGTGTGTGGTGGAACGATTATTTGATGCGTTCCCCAGGTTGTGCAAGAGTTAGCATTTTGCAGTCATTGGGAAGTAGAGAGAAGAGTCCAGAAGATATAGATTTGGAGGAAATTGGAATTGTGAATTAAGCAGAAGTTGACATTAAACAGTACATTCATGAATGTGGATTGAGCTATACATTGGTATTTGCAAAGTAGTTTAGAGTTATCAATAACGCCGGGATCGCGAGGGTGTCATAGGTGCAGGCGAAAAGTTTGCACCAGGTACGAGAACAGGTCTCCACCTTGGTGTAGGAGGTGAATTTTCTAAATTTTCCTGGGTAGGAGTAGCTTGAACTGAATTATCCCGTTGTCTACGGCGAGGAGTTTGAGGTACTGAAGAATGTTGTTTGCTCTGGCATTGTGGAGGTAGTCGACGTCGTGGAGGTTGTGGGATGTTGGTTAGATCTTGAAGAGTGATACTATCGACTGCTGCGGAGGTTGAGGAGGCAGTCACAGGTGGGAGGAATTGTGCCAAATCAAACTGGATCAGTCTGTCCACTAGGACTGGTTTTAGTCCACTTACGGGGAGTTTGCGTGTACGCAAAAGTGTTTTAAGTGTAATAACCGTTTCGCGGGAGTACATGTCGCTTAATTGTTTCCAGGCTGGTAATACATTATTGCTAGGATCGGTTACCATACTAGAAGTAGCGGATATATTGGCAGGATGTTCTGCAATTGATGCTATGAGAGCTGTCTGAACTTCAGCTGCAACACTGAGTGGTTGAGAAGGCTGGCTGGTATTTGTTTGAGACAATGGGGGTTGCGACTCGTGCACCGCATAATAGCTCTGGATATGATGATGGATTTGGGTAAAGATAAGTGAAGCTTGGTAAGAGTTAGTGATATTGCCATTACGGATGTATGAGGAGTAATTACCATATTTCCTGAACATTCTGTCAAATGTGAGGCCTGGGATTTTGAAGAGATCTGCGGGTGAATGAATTCCGCGACATTTGGTGGCGAGGATATGAATCTGTTCCGTACTCATAATCCATGAGTCTACATGTAATCTTGACTTTGGGTATTCTTTGTGCAGGATCTCTTTGCGCAAACTCGAAAGTATAGAACGAAGAGACAATTGTAACTCATTAGGAGTGGTGGGATATTTTGAGGTACTTCGTGAATTTGGGGGCCGGAATAAGACCACCGTATCAAAGACCTCGGGTGCTAACCTATCGATATGATCGGTACCACAAAGATCACAACAGATGCCATTATACAAAGTCTCATCATTGTATTGTTGGTCTGCATAGTGACCCAATATAATCTTACGGCGACATTTAATAGTCCCTGGGGTGTTTATGAAACGGTAAAGCCCCGTTTCCATTGTACCGCGAATTTCGGCCGGTGTTCTGCGCTCTTTAGGTTCCCCGTCTGCAGTTCGTTTCCTTGGTGTAGGTGAGATTAAACGATCTCCGAAACAATCCTTCTCGTAGAATAAGAGACAAAACCCTTGGATAGTAGAATCTCTAGCACATCGTCCAAACCTTTGGATCAATGTATCCAAGTTATTCATGTCCTTGGCCTTCCACTGGATAACTCTATGGACATGTTTATCGTTAATTCCCATCCCCCATGCAGAAGTTGCAACCAATATACGAGTGACGCCTGCCCTCCAATCAGCTTGAGTATATTCCTTCATGACAGCAGATAATGTAGCATGATACACCGTTACAATTTTCTCAGCCCTAGATCTTGGATCGAAATCCCAACGATTTTCAGGTTCTGGGCGATTATTTGTAATAGGAGGTAGAAGTGATTGCAGATGCTGCACAATTTTGTGAGCCAATAATTTATCATCCACGTAGATAATAGTAGGAGGAATCTCTCTTTGGTCATACTCTCTCCCCTGATCTTTACATGGGGGAATCAAGAAATCAAGATCTCCAGCTCCTTCAATGTCACCTCCCCCACGGATCTCACGAGCTGCGAAGAATAGATTAGTCCTGTTGATCGGTTCCACGATACTGATTGCTGTCTTCTGAATCCCAAGACCCTTCCTAATTCGTTTGAGTTTCTCTGGCGTAGCTGTTGCTGTGCACATTCCAAAGGGTACTCCAGGGATTTTGTAGCGGAAAGTGTCTAATTTTGAGAAATCTGTTCGGAAATCATTTCCCCTAATCTCAAATCAGTATTAGCAATATTGAACAGTAAATTCGTTAATATTTTGTGGGTATCAAGGGTAGAAGGATAGTACAATGCGGGTGTCAAGCTACGGGACCGCAGGCGACGGCACCAAATGTACCCCAAGACACCAGGTACAAGTGCGACGGCACCCGGGTACAAGTGCGACGACACCCACAGAACCCCCCAAGACACCAGGTACAAGTGCGACGACACCCACAGAACCCCCCAAGACACCAGGTACAAGTGCGACGACACCCACACAACCCCCAAGACACCAGCGACGACACCCACACAACCCCCCAAGACACCAGGTACAAGTGCGACGACACCCACACAACCCCCCAAGACACCAGCGACGACACCCACACAACCCCCCAAGACACCAGGTACAAGTGCGACGACACCCACACAACCCCCCAAGACACCAGCGACGACACCCACACAACCTCCCAAGACACCAGGTACAAGTGCGACGGCACCCACACAACCCCCCAAGACACCAGCGACGACACCCACACAACCCCCCAAGACACCAGGTACAAGTGCGACGACACCGAACAATTTGGAACTCACCAATCCTCTACCAAGTGACATTCATCCACAACAACAAATGCAATTCGTTCCTTAATCTTGACTCTTTGATATTTTATCAATTTTTGTAATGGACTATCCTTTTCCATCAATCTCTCTGGTGCCAAGTAAACTGTAAATGTATTATTATTAGCCAGGGTGTTGGACCTTTGAGACCCTACGTACCTAGTAAGAACTCTCCATTCATAATATCTTCAATAACTTTGGGATTTGAGTGCATCACTGAATCTGTTAAAGAGATTGCTGGTATTCCTAACTTGGCGCATTGTGTTACTTGGTCTTCTCCAAGTGCTTCAATGGGCGTGATGATTACGCCAAATTGCTTATTCTTTGGTCGTGATCGGTTTCTTTTTTCCAATAGGAAGGTTGTCATTTGGAATGCTAAACTCTTCCCGAATCCTGTAGCTGCCACGCAAGATACATCATGTCCGAAGAACAAGCACATTGCAAAGCGTAGTTGTGCCGGTTTTGGGTCGAACAAGGTACGATCCTTCGTGAGACATCTCAGAAGTCGCTCTTTGTCATAATACTCTCTCGTTTGCTCCCACTCTTGTAGAGAAGAAGACATGTTTTTCGGCGTTGATTCGGAATTTTCAGTGCTCATTTTGCGTCAGTTGGGCGGTCGGCGGGAACGGCGTACAGGGGGTCGGTGCTAGGTAACTTGTCAAATGGTAAATGTATTTTATTGAGGCTAAACTACAACTTGGAGAGAGAATACAAGTTGTAGGTGAAGAACCCAGAGGGATGCGGGTGGGGGGCCTCCTTTATAGAGAGCCGCCCCAGGACCAGTTCATTCCACAATAACCTATAGGGGTAATACGAGAAGCAGACAGAAAGAGGTAGACGCGACTGGAACTGGGTAGAAGTGTAGAGAACATTCAAGGCAGGGCATATTGTATGTCGGTTGCCAGTACAGGACCGGAGCCGGGAGCTCTTGAGTAATAGTTGAGTCGTTACAGCAACCCTCGCAGAATTTCAAACATCTCCTGCCTCTGCAACCATATACACCAGCTTCCACTTTCAGCAGTTGGGACATCATGCCGTCGTGCTAGGACAGTATGGGGATAAATGCTTATTATATCACTAGACTCAGTATACTGAAGCATAGTCTCGTAACCAGACTGAAGCATATGTATGTCTATTCTCTTTAGCTAATGAAGTCACTCTATCATCAGTTATACACCAATTTTATGCGAGGTTACCACTATCTGATCATGCCCAAGCACATTCTGCTAGATCTGTCCACTAGACTCAGCCTTTCCCCTTCGAAGAAATCCTACTTGTAAGCTAATTCAACCAGACTCTTTGCCCTATGGCCCTCTCCTTCATAAAGGAGGCTAATTTCCCTCTACCATCTTATCCGGGACCGATCCCTCTCTACAATTCTCTCCTTCTCCACAAGGACTATTGATATCACCCCCAAGCACACTCATTCCAATCTTCTCCATTGACTTTTCCGGCCCTACGCCCTCTTCTCCTGTTCGCTTCCCCCCAGTGTCACTCGTACGACCGCCTTGCTCATTATGACATCCAACTTCCCTCATGGCAGGTCTTGCCGGTGGGCCCATCATGCCTGGAGCCATCGCGCCAGTCTCCCCTCCATTTCCACTTCCAACGTTCCCTCCACTCCCCAAAGCTGCAACACCTCCACCTATATTTGTCCCAATTCCTCCTCCATTTTTATCTCCAATCCCATGATGACATTCCCCAATTCCTATCCCATTTCCGCTTCCTAGATTCGCAGTATGCATATCTCCAAATCCCTGGAGCCCTGGCAAAACTCTTCTCCCTGGATACATCGACCCCATCATCTGTGTACTCATCATATTCCCGCCCATCATCTGCCCTTGCATGTGAGCACCCGCCACCCTTGAGCTCCTATTCCTATTTGTCCTATTCCTATTTGTCCCATTCCTATTTGCTGATTCCCCATTCCTTGATTTCCCATCCCCATCATCTGATTTCCCATCCCCATCATCTGATTTCCTAGACCCATCTGTGAATTCGTCATCACTTGATTTCCCATATTCATATTTTGATTTGCCATTTGTGCTGCATTGCCTATTTGCTGTTGATTTCCCATCTGTAGTTGATTCTGCGCTCCATTCCCAATTTGTTGCTGTCCTCCCATTTGCGGTCCTCCCATTTGCTGTCCTCCCATTTGCTGTCCTCCTATTTGCTGTCCTCTCATTTGCTGTCCTCCTATTTGATGCATACCCAACTGCTGTCCTCCCATATGTCCTCCCACCGTTCCATTTGCATTCATCTGTTGCATCCCTAAATGATGCGCATTCATATGCACCCCTCCCATTTGATGACTTCCCAGCATTCCTCCCATATTATTCATCATTTGGTTACCTATCCCAGTTTGGCCATTTCCCTGCATGTGTGTAGCATTTATATTTTGCATTGAATGCATTCCCATATGCCCAAGATAATTCCCATCTCGCCCCATACCCATTTCTCCCATATAACCACCTGCGAAATTCCCCATCATAGGATTCATCACTCCGCTGCTGCCAACCATCAATCCCGTATCATATGCATTCACCAACTGCCCAAAGTAACCTTCCTTTTTGCATAACCCTACCCATGCCGCAAATCCTCCCCATATTTCCGTAGTGGATATCATTTGTGCCGGCACTCTTCCAAGGTGAGCAGGTGCACACTCTCTTGATTCTGCTTCTATAAATAATTTTTTCGCTTCCACCAAGAATCGCTCTGCATTCATTTCTCGCATTTTATTCAATGCAGCCCCCTCCATATTTAACTTGTGTTGTTTCATGAAATCCAACAGAGCTTCTGATTTCTCCTCAAGTGCCTTCGCAGTCCGCATAGTCTCTGTTTGTAAAGACCTCATTGCCTGCGCTCTTGCTTGCAATACACTGACCACCCAATCAGCCTGTGTATACATAGACTCACATTCGAACATCTCTCTCATTCCCTGGGGTGCCTTAGGCACTGTAATACCGGACTCTGGATGGCGAATTTCACGGTCGATGTCATCGTCAACAAATGACTCTGCCAAATCCCGTTGGATCTTCACATGTTTTAGTGCACCGTACACTGTCGATGCTCCTTTCCTTTGTGACCATTTCATTGGCTTCCGAATTAGAGGCCACTCCGGTATCATCGCCAGGTCTCCTTTGAAGATACAAGCCGTAATCTGCTCCGCATTAACCGGGCATCTCCCCAACTCAAATGATCTTTGTTCTTCCGCCCGTTCACATCTGAAAAAGTAGGTGATCAACCACGCGAGTGCCTCACACGTCGCTCTAACAAACCGTTCCGCCCACATTGGATTTATTAACAGATAATCGGTTTCCACCACATCAATAATCGGGTGCCACACGTCGCAAACAAGTCGTAAATTATCTTTAATAAAGATATTCTTTACTTCGGTAGGATCCACGCAGGGGTGTTCCAACCTGATGCTTTCTGAACCCCGTGCTTTGATTTGGAATAAGATGGAGCTGACAATAGCATTCGCTTCCTCACATTCCAAGAACATTCGCAACAGTGCCTCAAAATGCATTCTCAATTTTCTGAGAACGCTCTTAGCATATAGACCGATTTGTCTAGCAACTATTATTCCAATTGGCTCGTTGATTTTTTTTGAGTCCCCATCAGCTTCCGATAGGTTTAACTGAAATGAGGAGACACCAAATGCAGCTTGGACGAAATGATCCCGGTCAACCTTTGTGATCTCTCTTTTTTTCCACATGCTGACCCTCACATAAAAGTTCACACAACCCACTAGTTCTGCGGAAGTTGCAGTAAAAGCCACCTCCGTATCACCTTTCATATCAGGGTGTACCCATTTGAGTTGGCTCAGCATGGGTATTAATTCTTTCACCCCACTTTCTTTCGCTCCACTTGACGTTCGCGGCCGTTTACAGGGTGTTTCAAATGCGGATGAATCCTCTGTCCACATCTTGTACCTATCTGTGTCTGGGGTTTCTATCCTTACTGCGACTGGCGAAACAAGGTCTGGCTGCGGGCTACCTTCTAGCTCTGTATTTGACGACTTTGGTATCCTTCCCACTGGTGTGCTTTTCTTTGGAGCCCTCGGCATGAGGTGTGATTTATTGATAATCCTAGGTTGTTCTTTGTGTTGTTGTTCTTTGTGTTTTGTTATTACCAGACGTGATGTGATTGTATAGGGCAGGTGTAGACCACCAGTACAAGTGTGGACTAAAACTTGGTGTCGTCCGCCAAGACACCATCTTGAACCGAGCGCCATACAAAAAATCAATGTTTTGGACCAGACCCTCTACGAGGGGTAGTGCAACCAGACTAGTAAATACCAGTTGGCCTTTGGAAACTGGAAGACTCCCCCCTACATTGAACAGAGCAGTCTTCATTTTCTTCACTTTTCCTTATATATTCAATTTCATGTATTTAGCACCTCGCCATAGCCCAGAGGGCGGCATGCGAGTAATGATATAAAAAAAAAAAAAAAAATAGCGAGATTTCAGCATAGGATGGGGAGCAGAAAGGACTGATGGCTTCGAATCGGTGGCAGGATTGCAAGCAGGCTCGCGGCGGATGAGGAGGAGAGGATATCATGGGGACGCAGTGTCACCCCACTACCACAGGTCGATCTTCGATCTCAAGCTAGGGAAGGAGGATGCTAAGTCGGGGAGAGCTATCAATGGGGCCAAGGGCAATTCGGTAGCCATCTTTATAGATTGAAGAAGATGGAGTGCGAGGTGGGTGGTGCTAGAGACAGGTTGTAGCAGGATAGTCGGAAAGGTCCTGATGGGTAGGTGCCAAGGCTACCGTGTGGGATGGCAAGGGGACAGGCATGAGGCGAGCACTCCAGGCTGTTGATGTCAATGCGAAGGTTCTGCTGCTTGCAGACTCCCAGGCAGTTGTCAGCACTGTCAAGAGGGCAGGAAGGACCGGAAACCCTAGGACTGCAGATCTGGCATATGCGGTGGAGCTGGTGGCAGAAAGGAGGTGGAGGGTGAGAGATCCCGGGGCTGTGATGCTTGCATGGGTCAAGGCACATGTCGGGATTGAAGGCAATGAGGGAGCTGATGAGCAGGCGAAATAGGGAGCCAGCTGCCTGAGGTATGACGGACAAGCCACCAAGGCCCAAGGGTGGACTGTTATGCAAGAAACGATTAGAGCCGAAATATCAAAGGAGGCCTTAGATGCGTTTCGTCAGCCACTAGATCTTTCAGGTCTTGCTTCTACCCTTCAGCAGCTTTTCCTCGCCTTGAAGTCATACCAGCAACAATTATACCCGGAAGCGACAGACAGTCACAACTTGGTTTCAACCAGCCTCTAGCACTTAGCGACATAGCAGCTATTTGCTGGGCTGCTCGGGAATTAGTGGTACGCAGGGGCAAGGCAGTAGCAGGGGGTGCTCTATGGATTTCACTAGCCACTTTTCATTATTGCTAGAACGATTTGTATGTAAATAAAAATACCTTCCTCTGGATTCTTTTTCACCTCACTGTTTGGCGCGATTTCATTATGGCAAGATCAAATTGCGCAGGGAGGGAAATCCGAGAGCGCGGTGTGTTCATAATAACAAGGTTTTCACAATAGCGGGGTTTATTGTAGCAAGGTCGAACTGTACGCTGATAACATTTCAGAACACGAAGAAGCGAGAGAGAGAAGACCATCTGATGGCCCACGATGGCACATTAGAGTAACCAGTTACTGCACGTTGTTTAGGCGGCATGCGAGTAATGATATATATATATAAAAAAAAAAATACTGCACGTTGTTAATCTTTATTGGTAGCGCTGGTCGGGCCGGCCACTGTACGCTCGGTAATAGCCAGGCTGCACAGTACAGAGAGTGCGGACTTCCAACATGAATTGGCCAGAGCTGAACGTAGAAGTTCTTCACTGTAACATATATATAACACTAAGAGATAGGTAGGACGGAAGTTCTCCTCCCTTTTCACAGCCTACTTACTTCAAAACAAAAAGACCCTCATCTGACCTTCGAGAGTAACTCCTCCGCAGTGTCTTTCAAGATGGACCTACTTTAGCGGATTTGATAAGTCTCCAATCGCACTAACGCCTAGTGCAGCTCCGCACGCGTAGCTCCGTGGACGAACACACAAAGGGTTATTCTGGTTCGAGACTGCGAAAAAATCTTTTATTATGGCGGGGTGAACCACACGTCATACTAAGGGGCGAAGCCGGATATCTCCGGAGATATTGCGGGGGGAAGAGAGATTGGCTTTCATTTCTTATCTCGCCTTTTCCCTTAAACTTGATAACGAATCTAAAGCCGAGCAATCACAAAATATATTTTCCTACAATATTTTTTTTTTTTTTTTTTATATCAGTACTCGCATGCCGCCCTATGGGCTATGGCGAGGGTTTTTATTAAACGAAAACAGAAACAACAAGTGACTAAATACATGTGGTGCCCGCGGTGGTTTTACATGAGGCGGGTGGAGTGACAAAGCCGAGAGTCATGTACGGGCCCTAACTAATTCCTTCCTCTGTCCGGCTCCTACACGCTCGCACGCAGCCACCTTCCTCCGAGTCTGATTCTCCCGATTTCCGTCTGTGTCTCCAGATATACCACTGCGGAGCTCGTCTTCTTGCCTTCCTCCACTAGAGTGGCTTTCTTCCGCAGCCATCTGATCTCTAGGATCTTGCCCATGTCTTGGTTTGATGCCTTCAACCATCTTTTGACATTTCCTAACTCTTTCCTCAGGGCTATGCCGTGGACGACAATGCCTTGTCTCTTGGTGGTGTTGTCGGGTTTGGTCGAGGTGTGTGGGCTGGCTTTGGGGCGTGGAGGCGTTGTCTGGGGGCGCGGGGAGGAGGTGGACGGTGCTGGTGGCATTTTGGCTTGGGGTGTGCGTCTGGAGTTCGACGGTTTGGAGGTGGTAGTTTTGGTGGTGGCGGGCGTGTCGCCTGCCGGTGTGCCGGTGGTGGTGGCAGGCGTGGGGCCTGCGGAGGAGTCAACCGAGGGGGTAGATGCAATCTTTTGGGCTTCCTCGTTGTTGAGTTGGCGTTTGATTGCGTACGGGACCCCGGGGAACGGCGTCTTGCCTTTTCTCTTCCGGGTGACTGGTGGTGGAGGAGTTGCTACAATAAACAAAGCTATGTCCTAATGTACTTAGGGAGTGAAGGGTCAGGATTGGTGCCTTTTGGCGGGAATGTTTCGGCTGTTGTATTTAACTTTCTTTTATTTTTAGCTAAACATCGCCATAGCCCATAGGGCGGCATGCGATAAATGATATAAAAAAAAAAATAAAAAAAAAAAAAGCTATGTCCTATGCTGGGTTTTGCTATGACTTATGTGACTGCGTTTGTATTTGTTTGCAATGAGTTATTCAGTTTAGTTTGTACGTAAAACATCGCCATAGCCTTTAGGGCGGCATGCGATCAATGAAATAAATAAAAAAACAAAAAAAACAAAGCTATTATGATACACCACTATACAGCCATAACTATGTTCATGCGCTTCCAACGCCAAGATATATATATCTTCTAGAAGCAATAAGACTCCACAACGCTCGCTGATATCAGGTTGTATGGGGAGAAAGAGGGGAGGATAAGAATTATAAACTATTGTCATTAATTTTTCCGAGGAATGTATGCGTGGTGTCTTAGTCAGAGAGGTGCGAATGAGGGAATAGTTTATCCCTATGGTCAGGGGGTCCAAGCTCATACCAAGGACCGAGGATTGGCTTCTGGACATGTTGCCAAAATAGATTTTCCATGCACTAAAATACTATACCTTTAAGAAGATAATAGAGACATTCAAAATTGAATCTAGTGATATCATGAATCCAACTTTCTGTTCACCATAGTTTCCTCACCAATGAAATTTACGCTGTTGAATACGCTGTTATCTACGGGTCCTACTCTACGAACCACCCCCGTGACAGATAGCCATAAACACAAACCTTCCCAGCGCTGCTAGAAACAGGGCTATTGGCTGTGAACTGTTGTCTTCTGCCACTTTCCAAGTTCCAGCTGCAGCTAACCTGAGGAAGCCCTGTACAAGTGAAGACGGTAAAGTTACTGTAGCGGATGCGTAACGTCCGGCACTTCATATACAGCTAATGGTAATCACCTACTGCAGCATAATGAGATGTTTTCGAACTATAGCAAATGACATTCAACGGCTATCTATACAGATATACCATTCAATGTGTATTGCATTGAGATGTTCCAAAAACTCTACTGGAGAATCGGATTCTCGTTCACAATGGCGGCTAAGAACATGACTACCGTTGTCTTCATGTTCCACTTACTTACAAATTCTCCCCGCAATTTAGTTTGCTAAGGCAGGGTTTCCTGTTCCACGCCCAAGCTTGTTTGAATATCAATGTTTTGGAAGCGCGGTAGTCACACCATTCTAAGTTTTCCACCCGGTCGCTCGGTGGTGCAAAGTTTGCAGCCGGCCATTCAATTCGCATCTAGGCCCCGCACCATGCTGTATGAGCTTCTTCCATACAAGGCTAGCCATACCTGCGCGTCCAGGATCAACGTCATTGCAGTTGTGACTGTTGGGGGCTAGCCATCTTACCCGGGCCACGACGCGGTCTACCCATGGGTGGCCCGGGCCAGTCGGTAACTGGGCTACTCATCACTAAAGGGGGCAAGTGATCAATTTACAAGGTTAAAAGACCGAAAACGAGAAATTAGTTACATGAATAGAGATGTTGCCGCTTTATAGTACATCATATCTTAACTGACATGCATACTTGTAGTGCTAGAAGCATCACTCCGTTTACAGTACATGAGTTCTTAACTGACATGAATAGTACTATCAACATCATTCTTCTGTAGCCAAATTTTGGCATTCCACATCAGGATCACAAGAGAATGAACAGGTACGTAGGCACTTTCTGCAGCCAGATCGATGAGTTATACATCCTGCTTGACAGGTACAGTTTCCTGATCATAATTCGCCAACTTGGGCAGTTGTTATCACATTACACCAGGCAGTCAGTAACTAATGCTATTGATGCCAAAGAAGGATCATCCAACAGGTTAAGGAGACATCTTAAATAAGGCTAAGGAGGGAGAGTAATGAGAGGAGGCGTGGTGGAGGAGTGTAGTGAATACAGTGATAGTAAATATCTCGAGATCCCCTGTACCTGATTAGGGTCTTATATATTTAATCTGTATAGTCGCCAAGATATACAACAGGAGCGGGGCGGCGTTAAATGCAAAATTTTCACTCCAGTATGCAGGGTATGTATTCGGAATCTGGACGAGTAGCCCGTGCCAGTCAGTACAAATATGGATGTCCCTCGCCATAGCCCATAGGGCGGCAAGAGAGTGAAGATACTAAAAAAAAAAAAAAAAAAAAAAATGGATGGCCCCGGGCCACTCATCTCGGAATCTGGGCCACTGGCCCTGGCCATTGGTCCTAGCATGGGTGGACCAGGCCATCCACTTTTGTGTGGAAGAAATGGCTGGCCCGGGCCAGTCATGAGTGGCCTGTTAAGATGAGTGGCCCCAAACTTTACCATAGCTACGGGCAACAAAACCTATATAACCTACTGTGTCCCACCCCAGACAAAGGGGGAACAAAAACGTACAAGAGACCTCAGTACAACCGCGCACACACCATTGCTTATACTAGACCTTGATTGAAAATTTCTTATCTTTTTACCTCATTACCAAGATTTGGAGTCAACTGCTCGACCCCAGAAGCGATGTGTACACAATGGATAGAGCGCTGTCCAATGGACGACATTGTCTGGGGAGAAATTTGGGAACCTTGCAGCGCAAATAACGGCAGCGGTTGTAGAGCAATCGTAGTTATTACGCTTACGGTGCTCTGTCCAAGTTGCTCTGAGATTGACCAGCAGAGCATCCAACGGAATGACTAGGTTGGCCAGTATGATTACGATTGGTAACCAGTCATACGGCAGTCTATCACGTTGTTATCCTGCAGGACGATGTTTTTTTTTGTTTTTTTATATCATTACTTGAACGCAGGACGATGTTTAGCTCTTGACTAGAGGTGTGTGAAAGAACAAAGTTACAAACCCTCATGTGGACGTGTGTTAAGAACTATTTCTGAATGGTCCAAAAATTGAATGTCATTCTACACAGAATTAGAATACTCACATTTCATTGTCTTCCTGTGTATGTGACCCCTCCAGATATGGCCTATGCCCTACCATGGCGAACAGCTACAAGCGGGGTACCGCGGGAAATACATGTATCTAATTCTTTTTCTTTTCTTTACTTTATCTACAATAAACCCTCGCCATAGCCCATAGGGCCGCACGCGAGTAATGATATATAAAAAAAAATAAAAAAAAAGATATGGCCTATAATAGAACCTTTCCCTAAGTTTCATATGATACGCGTAAGAATGATTTCTCTACTAGCTTCACTGATGGCTTGACGCCTTCAAAAGAGGATAGTACATGAAGCTTCGGATTCACGGCCATACAGTAATTTACAGGGCGCCAAACTCGCGGAAAAGTGACGCTTCTCTTCAGAAGTTTATATTCGTGCAAGGCGCCATGGCCACATGAACCTTGTGGCCATGGATTATGAAGTCGATTTGCCTGGATGCCTGGAATGCCCGGCCATAGAGGGGTTATTTAAATAACCTACAAACCAGAGTTGTCCTAACAGATATAACAGACATCACAGTTACCGCGTAGAGAAACAGCTCAATCAATTGTGCTTCCCCAGAACCTAAACTCGATCGTGCGCAGTTCATACGCTCATTCCTACCACTTCGCTGACATGTGCCATCAAGTCGTCAAACATTGCACCATCTGCGGCAGAATTACTCCGGGCAACCTCACGCGATGCAGCATGCAGGCTTGCCGCCTAGAGCTTATCAAAATTCTGGTAAGTTGTCAGGATGATCATGCAAATCCACCAGTCAAGCAGGGAGAGAATGACAAGCCGCACAATCCGCATCCATCTGGAAAGGAAGATTGCTAATTTATTCAAAGTTAGGAAATTGAAGAGAACCTGTTGCAAACATCTTTTAGAATAACAGCAAGGAAGAAGCAGGAAATGTAATATATATTAGCTGGTAAGTGGACATATATCGAAGGTTTTGATACTGTAAAGGAAAGCGGCTTTCTCGAGCAAAGTACTTAGAAATAGTGATCTGTCGTAACTCAGAGTCGGAGACGGAATGCTTCTCCGGGTGAAACACCACTGGTGCCAAGAATCGCTGCTGCCAAGGTTGATGACTGCCCAATAGGTTTCCTCCTTAAGGATGTAGAGGTCGGCAGCATATGACATAAACCAAAGCAAACCTACTTCACCCATTCTATTTCCACAGCCCTGCAGCGCACACAAACTCCATCCACCTTCCTTCTCCGCGATGGAACCGCTCAACGGCTTGTCTCCAGAAATCTTGCACAGTCTGCAACATGATACTATTGAGCCCTGGTTCTGCATCACTCTCGCCAATTTTCTCAGGGACACAATGATGCACAAATTTCCGATCGCCGCCAGTACAGAGCAGCTAGACGATCTCGTTCAGGGGCTCAAGCCCCTAATTTTCCAGCTCGTGAGGGAAGAGATGGATTATTCGCTGCGTTCCATGATGCAGCAGCTGACTCACAACATAGTCTCGAAGATCATCCATCGAATGATCCAATTGAATGGCCCTCTTCATGCACTCGGCATTGAGGTTCACGGTACACCTCCAGACCCGGTCACCTATAATCCTCCTGCAGCAATGACAGCGCTGGCGACCACGCTCGGACCGTGGCGCCTCCATGACATAACAGTTTTGGTCATGCAGCAATTTGATGAACTGAGGGATCCAATTTTCTTTCCAACATCATCCCCATCGCCGCCGCCGCCAGAGATGCTAGACGTGTATCTCAGTGACACCAATCAGATTGGTTTCACGGTACTCTGGGAACACTTGGCTCCTATGCTCGGGACATTATATCACAGAATTGTGAAAAGGCTATTGGAACGAATTCGCCTGGGCAGAATTGAACCGGACATGGTTGAATCTCAAATTGATCTCAGTGTATTCGAAGCACGGTAGGGGGAGAGCTGACTAATGCAGCTTTCATACCATGGTAGGCACAGATATACTCTTCCGAGTCTCCAAGTAAGGGGTGTCGCTAATGCTTCGTCAGTGAAGTTTCACGCCTATTGCGTGGTGTAAGCCCCGTTCAGGGATTATAGATCTTAGCAATGGAAGCGTCAGAGGTTTCTCATCTAGCTGTTTCTAGTCTCCGTTTGCTCAAGCTAGGCTTTCCGTTTCTTGCAAGGGCTCACTTTGCTTTATACCATTTTGCTATGCATAGAGTAATAGGACCAGTTGAATTGAGCAATTCAGTGAAATGTATTGTAATGAACACATATTACCGTCAGAAGCAAAACTATTTGTCACCGACATGTCCAGTTGCAAAGTAGCCAGAATAGCCTTCAAATGGAGGTTTTGCGCATAGGGGAAACACCCTCCCGTAGGTGTGGTGCCCCAGAGATGCGGTAATGATAAGACACAACCATATGGGCATATGTTGATCCCTTGGCCCCATAATGGCCACGAGCATCGTCTCTATTCCGGCCAAGTATCCCAATGGGAGCGATTGGCCAAATCGCTGGGCTACAGCAATAGTACAGATCCTTCAAATCATACGCAAATGTTGGGAAATAGGACAGGGAATTACAAAGAAAAACTCACTGTGTTACAGCTATACCACAAAGTTCAGTGATGTATATTTGGATAAACTGGGGTGCAATTCAAACTCACCCTTGCCCTACCCCCCAGGGGGGCACGCGATTTTTTCATTCAAACTCAGTCGGAGCGGGCGCTTGGCACGATATCAAGGCGCTTACGCTAGTTTCTCCATGCGAGAAGCTTAACGTCGCATAGTAAACACTCATACTTCGGCGTACTGGAGCTGACTACCCTACGCCGCTTTCCTACCCGGCCACACTCCCTTGAGTTACCTGAAACGTCGACCGTGATGGAATGGAAAGTGTGGCGCCGCCGGCACAGTAACCTACGGTTGCGGACCGACTTCTATAGCGTTCTCAAAATTGCAAGGAGCTCAGGACCAGCTATAGCGGAAGCCGGGTCCATTTTTGCGAGCCGGCTTCGCATATCCCACGAAATCACCAAATCATCTTCTCGAGGCTCGACTCCCTCCGCTGTCGTTTCATCAAATATGAGACCAGAGGAATAAGAATCTAGTCAAGGTATCGTTCAGTGGATCGGAGAAGATCAAGCACGCGAACCTTCATTTGTGGCTCGAGGGGGATGAATAAGGTCTCAGTCAAGTTCGCGCCAAGTAAGAAGCATGAGATACCAGTACAACTTTATTGTCAATGTTAGAGAATAATATGCAAGCAATTCCAGGACACGCCATTTTTTTCCCATTGCGGTCATTAGAGCTACACAGTTTGATGCCCAGGCTGCGATCTACTAAAGTAGACATGGCCACCAAGGGCAGAAAAAGGGTAAAGGTTCAGGGGACTAAGTAAAGGTGGTAATCGAGGTGGAGTTTTCAAAACAGCCAGGATTCTACATTGCGATGCCGCTTAGGGCCTGAGGAATAGCAATGGGCATACAAAGTACGTTTAGTCCTCCACTCATCACGAAAACACCTAGCACTCCACCTCATGGATTCTCCTATAGTGTTTGTTATTGCAGGTGACATATATTAAAATTATATATTAGAACCCTGATTCTATATCGCTAAATCAGAATCTCTCGTCAGAATCATGAGAAAATCAAAAAAATCAAGATCTATGACTAAATCACTTATTCTCCATCCAGAAAGACCCTCTTGTACGACATGACCTACCCAATATCACTGGCAATCAAGATACTATTATGGAAAGCTATCACTACTCCTTCACCCTACACCGGTTTATTAAGTTATAGTCAGAACTTGCATGCAGAGTTCATCTAGAATGCAGTATACCTACAAATATATACACAAAGTCTATAGTCTCAGGCCAATCTCCCAACTTCGATATAGTTACCAGTAGCCTCAGGGTCCTCGGATGATTTACAACTGTTCGATGGATGAACTGCTAGGATTGGACATAATGATAGTGATCCTAGGGGCAACGTGTTTGTAACGTGATGCTCACATGACTCTAGAATACTAGAAGTATCAAGAGTAAAGAACGTAGAGACAGAAACATCCAGAATACATGATGTATGACAAATGAATACATGACATATGTGAGAATTAGAAAGTAGTAGAATATTACAGAATGATATAGAACAACAGAACGTGGTGGAAAGACTGAACGTTGCACTATACCATTTTCAACAATAGTCCCCAGGGCGGCACGCGATCACTGATATATAGATATATAAAACAAAAGAGCTCTTGTACGTCGTACCACATTCGAAAGCAGTGCGAATGTAGCATACCAGATACGCTTTTCAACATGCATCCGGGCTCATAAACATTTCAGTTCTTGTATTAGGCGTACTTATTCGCCCCATTGCAGCACCTTTGCTGGTCTAGCCATGTTCAATAACTCAATTCCTAAGAATGGGTAGTTCAACAAAAGTCCGTTCCAAGTAGTAGAGTGACGAACACTCGGTAGAGCCCATGAGAGGAACCGGAGGAGATAGAGTACCAGCGCGTTCCCCACCACAAGCTCGTTTGCCGCTTCTGATAAGTGTTCAACTGCGTATCTAAGTGCTGATAACACTTCCTCTCCTCCCATAAATGGAACGTTCGCACGTTGCGACCGACTCTCTGCTATATGTTTAAGGGCAGTACGAAGCTTTCCGAAACTCGTGTCTTTCAGAGCGTCGATATTGAAAGAGTTTGCGAGCATGTATACCTTGGTGTGCGTAAGAACATCCCCACGGCTTCCACTGTTATCAATTTCTCAGAGCGAAGGTATCAGCGCCCTTTCAATCATCTCTAGACTGGTGCTTTGGCAGGAATTGTACAAACTCACACATGGTAGTCCTTAGCATATGCCCACTGCAAAAACAGACCCACAGTCCTCTCATCAAAATTACCCATACTAAAATCTTGATTGAGCGGAACCTGTTGCAATAGGTTTGATAATGATCGGAGCAGCTTCTCGTGAATGTAGAACTGCTTCCCATCCGCTAAAACGAGGGTCACAATGTTGCTCAGCAACATTTCTCGGGCCACTATATTATTTCCGGCTTGCTCCTATTGAGATGTTTGTGTTAGCTTCGTATCAATGTTCATCGCATATGATTCCTTTCTTGTTGGGCCACCATTTACCATGATTTATTTCTCCAAGCTGATTCTATATAATGAAGCGTGTCCAAAGATCGAGATTTGCCACCCGCTGTCGAAGAAGGATCGGAGTGTCTGCACGAAGTCCGCATGCCAAGACTGGTGGCCTGACCAGAACCTGCAGCACCGCCAAGCACCAGTTCAAATGTCAAGCAGGGCTTCATACAAGTACATAATGAATCAAAATAGTAATGGATGCATCCAGAGCACTCCTCTACATCTCCCTGCCAGGACTGATCCCGGCTGCAAGCGGCTCTGACTCGTTTGACCGAATAGGCAATAGCAACAGATAAAGTAGTAGCAGAAGCTGGAAGGGGAGGACTGGGAACATATTACATATAGGTACCTGTGCTGCCATGATGGTGCTGCAGACTAGCAGGGAGGGTTCAAACTTCAGAGAGGCAAGGTACCCAGAACGGGGCCTCCTTTCTCCTCAATTTTGACCAGCGGATATAGCTATATTATTTTAAAAGAGAAAATCTGCGAATCCAGCATTCAAGAAAGAATCCTACTAACCTCCTTTTCTTTTCCGTGGGCCAATCTAGGTACAATCATCACAACGCTACCCGAGATAAACTGAAATAGGAGAGCAAAAGAAAGGCAGAAAGGTCTGCTCTATGGTACCCAGTTCCTTGCGTGCCCCTTGTGAACACACACGTCGAGCTCCAAAGAAACCTTCTAAACCTCGCCATAGCCCCCAGGGCGGCACGCGAGTAATGAAATAAATAAAAAAAAAAAGAAAGAAACCTTCTAAACCGGGATTCAGCACGCCGGAAATATCGTAAACGTTGAGGCCATCCCACCGCCTTTGCATTTTCTCTCGCCTTCTACGACCTGTTCTCTGCTGGTCTGCAATTTTGAAGCAAGAAAACGCCAACTTTGGGGCGTCTCTCGATGAGGTCGTTGAATCCTTTGAGCCGACGCATCGTCTTGAGGGTCCAAGAGATGTAGCGTAAGAGACAATCTACTATGGCATCCTCCAACTCTGGAAACCACTTAATCACAACCTCGGTCACAGCCAGGACCTCCTCTGCGACGGGCTCAGGCGGGGTTTCTCCGTGCTTTTGCAACCAAGCATCAACTTTGCGCAAGCATAGGTCTTGCAAATCATGCACCCCATAGAAGTATGCAACTCTATATAGCTCTTTGTGTACATGGAGCACCCCCTTGGAGATGCTCAATTTGCTGAGATCACTATAATGTGTGAGTTCATCTTTGTTCATATCTTGACGATTCCCTGGAGCATAGGTATATGGATTACTTACACATGATATTCTTTGGTATATGCCCACTGTAAGAAGAGTCCAAGCACATATGGGTCGCCAAAATTGTTTTGAAGTACAAACATAATGTCGTTAGGTTCAACAAAGTCCCCCCCTAGGCTAGCAAGTACTGCGCGGTGCACTTTATACTTAATGGGGCCCTTCGAAATCTCCAAAATCTCACTCTCCAACATGTATGGCTCGATGATCTTGGGTTGCTCCTGTGGAGATATTCTTTGTGAGCTTTTGCGGGGTAGAAAAGTCGTCTGCCAGGGATAGAGGAAGGAGTGAAGCAGGTTTCTCCCTCGCGTTAAGCTGTGTCTCCAAAATATTTCAGATACGTACCATTATTGATGAACTTGAATCGACGGCTTTAGCTGGGACGAGGGCTCGCAGTTGTCGTCTGCCGCCTTCGAGTTCTGACACCGGTAATATTGCCCCTGTGTCGACAGGGATGGGAACCATTTGGCGAGATGCCAAGACGCGAGGCCCGCCATCTGTGCATGCAGCGACAGACTGAATGCAAGGCAACGGTACTGGAGTAGACGGACGCTTATATAAACACAGGAGAGCTTTTGTATGGACGCAATTCCGAATAATGGTAAGACCGCAGTAGAAAGAAAAAGCAAAGAAAAATCAAAATAAGTGATCAACCAATGTATCCCGATGTTTCAAAAGCGAAAGCGAAAACATTCTGCCATTATGTTAAGGGAAACAAGAGTGAAGAACAGGAAGAGATAGGTATCAGTAAAAGTTGATACAGATCAAATATCCTAGCATCGTATGGGTGACTTCCGACTGTCGGGACCTGAATTGCTAGTTCGCTTGGTATCCGTTTTCGGAAGTAAAAATCACTATCCACGCTGTAGGGAAAATTCTGTACCATCTCCGCTGTGGTAATGATGTACGGTGCCTACTAGTATTGCAGTTGCCGCATTACCATATACTAGTATCGTTCAACTCTTCACCGTATTTGGTTTGTTTGCCTATATATTCTCGTATCCTTTGGCAGTTACATGCTTTTAATACTTTTTTAATCTTCATTCATACATGTGTATTTTTGTATTATTCTCCATAATTTGCCAAAGAGGAGTATTTTACTGGAATGGTTTTCACTGGGGAGAAAGTATTTCGCTGAAGAGAAAAGTGATTCACAAAGCACTCGTTACTTGTATTATAGTGTGTGTTTGCTTGCGATCATGTCGGGCATACTGAGACATCCACGTGACCCTAGTAACCCAAGATTTTTTTTTTCTTTTATATCAGTACTCGCATACCGCCCTATGGGCTACTGTATGGCGAGGTTTTAGGTAAATGGAAGGAAAAAGAAAGGAAAATTAACAGGTAGGGAGAAACCCATCATGAGATAGTAAGAAAACCTAAGTAAAGAATAAGTCATGAGATATCAAGAAAAGCCTAGTAAGAAGCCTAGTAACCCAAGAGCTTTATACGGTGACAGTTGAATGGATAGACATGATTTAATAGCAATGGAATTCCCCCGTGCTTCGCAGCTTCAAGACACTCGTTCTTCTCCGTTTTTCGCCTTTTTTTTGAGCATTTGCGGCGTTGCATTACCGGTGTGTACATCATGCCGCATCGGATATGGTAAGAGCCCTATGGATTTAGACATTTCTTGCTGATATGTTCTAGACTGCATACTCTTCTCGCCAAGAATCCACTTGAATTTTGCTGCGTTACCGCTACCCACCGGTAAAAATTCCATTCGTTGGAATTTTGCAAACCTTGAAATCTCTGACCGCAAACCTGGCTTTGAATATCTCACCTCCTCCTTTGATAAGTGGGCGCAAGCGCCATCCGAAGCGAAACGGGTCATTGTTGATTCGGAGGGTGGTGTGCTGCATGGATGATCGTTCAGATTGCACCTTCGCCAACCGATCGCGATCTACGAATCCAGGCTGCACATAGTATGCTCGCATGTGCTCGAACAAACTTGTAGAGTAAGCACAACAATGTGCCCAATCCCCGCGCTGACTACCCATGTCTGTATATGCAAGTTCTTAAGAGTAGGAAGATCTGGGAAGACTGTACAACAGTTGTGTAACCGCAGGGGCTTTCGTGTAACTTCTCTTCTCTTGGGTAACTCGAACTACCTTGTCATTGGACCGATTTTTCTGTCACCATTCTGTAATTAGGGTGTCAAAATGCGTGCCAAACGTCAATCAAAAGCTTTTGTCTAGCACCCTTTTAGACTCGTAACCAGGCACCCTTTCCAGCGCTAAGCTATTATTAGCATGCTTGCAGGCAACCACCCTAAGCTTTGGCGTCAATCTGGGTGCGTAACACCAAATACCTGTATTTATATCCTCCACCTTTCGCCACCCACCGATTTCAACTCCCTATTCTCTTCACAATTATTTAACCATGCAATCGTGGAAGCACATCTTTTGCATCTTGCAGCTGATACTGCTTATCAGTGCTCAACTCATCCCTGCTGCCGCATCACCGAATTCCCGACACACTGAAGATCCCAATTCCCGCTCTAGCAAGGATCGCACCACGGGGACCAGCCACTTCCGCCCGCACCGCACAAGCCACTTGAGACCTAACAGTGCTCATGATGACATCCACAAGCTGCATGACGATGCCGACATCCGGTGCTACAAAAAGTGCGCCGACAGTTTACACTGCCATTACGAGGATACGGGGCCTCTAAACTGTTTCTGCGGCGATTTATCCCGATGCAAGCAACAATGTGCGGATTCGGATGCAGAAACCTCCACCTCACTGCTGGATCATCTGTGGGACGCGGATAGAAGGTATTGCCAGGTCGAGCGGCAGAGCATGCGCACAACAGAACCCCCAGTCCCGGTGGAGACTGGACAGGGAGCGGAGGACACCGATGAGGAGGAGAGCAACGCGAGAACGGACCCCAATAAGACAGTGGAGGAGTGCTATGTGGATTGTGCGTTGAAATTGTATTGTGACTATGATCGAAACGGGGCCACTGGGTGTCCATGCGGGGAATTGGCAAAGTGTGCGGGAATCTGTAGTGGAAACGGTGTGAGGTTGAACGCTGCAGCCCAGTGGTTTTTGCTGGATATGAGGAAGTGTAAGATTAGGAATTACGGCGATCGTCCTGGTTCTGGTGATGATCGGATGCAGGGTGCTGAGCGGCAGGAAAAAGATACTAGGAAGGAGTGGGAGAGAGCGGATGAGTTGTAACGAATCCCAAGCAGTATGAGAGCTTTCCAATTGCTGTGCCTTCTATCTATGTTGCTTGCCTGCCGCTGGGAAGCCGGAGAGTCGTATATCTTTCCTAAAGTTGTGCTTACGGTGTAGGATTAGCGGTGTAGCTGTGTATGCTTTATATTTAGCTTACCAAGACATGCTTTTTAGGCGGAGAGAATAAATTTGAACTTCCACGCCTACAATTACATCCATCCTCCATAGCGCGTCAGTCCAGAAGGTTTCAGCCTTAGTGGAGTAGGTTTGATTACGATATTAGTACTATCGAAGAAATAAGCGGTGGTCAAAATGCTTTTTACGTATGTGCCGTTATGTGACAAGCCACATTCGTCGCCGGATATTATTTGCCATGTCAATCCCACCTTTTCAGCGCCTTCTCCATATTCTGTATGTATGTATGTATGAATGAGGCTCTGCACCCCACAATTCCACATCAAAACCAATCTTGAAGGTGCTCTGGGGTAATCAATCGCGACACAACGTTTGATATATAAAGTGTAGTAGAGGCTATAATTATTGCATTATTTTGATACCTTCCTATTCCTTCGCCCTCCAAGTTTAGATAAAGATAAGGTGCCTTGTATTCCTAAACAATATATATCATAGTCTTATTTAAACCGATATGTGCAGTATTTATTACCGAGATAGTTATTTGTCTTATTTCTAGGAAACCGTGGTTGATGTTTTTTTTTTTTTTTATATCATTATTCGCATGCCGCCGTGGTACGTATTGCAGCCTATGTGGTTGTCTATATACAGTAAGCTGGTATGTACCTTTTTGTTTTTCTAATATTATTACTCGTATCCCGCCCCTTGGGCCATGGCGAGAGAAAAATACAAAGGAGATATTAATGGAAAACAAGAACCAATCTGGTATATAATTGCGAATTGCTAGGGGAAACCTACCAGATACTAAACCCTACTTGAAAAAGAGAAAATCCAACAGCGGACATGAGAAGCGCGCCTCTACATCGGCCAAAGTCCAACCCTGCTGTGCGCCTATAGATGCCAGCTGCTTTTTGAACTCCGGTATCTGCTCCTTATAGGATACGTACTTTAGATGGTCCCTCCACGGGCGGCCTTCAACAATCATTCCATCCCTATGACGAAGATTAGCAGCCAATAAGTAAGTTTACGCACAACCAACTAGAAACAAGACTCACCACTCCTTACTCCAATGTGGTCTGATATTCAACTTCCTCCCCTGCCGGTCCCGCAACCCCATCCACAAATCCGCCACTCTCTGCACATATCCATGCCAGGTGCCATCAGCAACCGCGGCCATAGTCGTCAACACCTCAATACTCGCCGTGCCTAACTTGTTCCCCTCTGCGGCGCCAGAACTATCTGACTCCCGGCCATCATCCTCATTTCCAGTGCCATCCTCATTGGAGCTTTGGGATCCTGATATGTCGCAATAATCGCGTCCCACCACGCCTTCTGCACAAGCTTCAAATCAGGTCTGGTAGGAGCCGCTGACGAGGCTAGTAGCGGGATTTCGAGCTCGAGGTCGCGGACACGCATGTTTTGGGTGCCACGGCGGAAATGAATGGCGTCTGGAAGCGTGGTGCGGATTTCTTCGTTAACCCCAGGCAGCTGCGGGGGCTGCATATGGTGCGCAAGACTGCCCATAATGACTGCTTGCCAGAGCCCTGGGAGCGCGCGGAAAAGGATGGAGTCGTTCATGACGCCCCCGAGCCAGCCTTGGATCCATTGGAGGAAGACATCTGGAGGTGTTGGGTACGCGCTGGCTCCGGTGGGATCGTCAGTGTTGTTCCTACGCGGCATCCAAAGTTAGTGTTGAAAAGTGAATGCAATAGCGGATGCATGAGGGTAGGATGAACTGTTACTCACCAGCACTGCACAAACATCTCCTTCTGGTATGGAAACCAAAACCACTCTGAATAATAGTCATTCAACGCACACTGCTCCCACCTTCGCCTCGCCTCCTCCAATTGCGCTGACGTTACTCCAGGCTTCCTCAGTGGTACCGGCACCTTTCCCTGTTCGATATATTCCACAGGGGGCGGAATCGCCAACATGGTTGGTACCTTCTTTGGCTTCATTATTGCGTACGTCATTTTGTCCATTTCAAGGGTGACATGGGTGACTATCCCTAGCAGCCCGAGGGACCCAGCAGCGGTTTTCAGCAGAGTCGGGTCAGTTAGGGTGCGTGGCATGCCGTTCGCGTCGATGTACTCGACGGAGCGAATGAGGTCCGAGAGGGTCGGATGTCGAATGCCACCGCCGTGGCACATAGGCGTTGTCGAGCCTCCAAAGGTGATCCTGGAATCATTGTTATGCTTATCAGATTCACCACTCATCATGTGATCATAGAAGTGCATACTCAACCATCAAAATATTCAGAGGCAACGTCCACTCCCTCCTGCCAACCGCCCATCTCCTCAACTCCTCATTCGTCACCGCCGCTCCGATCCTGACCCACTTTTTGCCGGCCTTCCCTATATCTTTATCGAGAATTTCAATGACCTTCAACTCGTTTCCTGGAAACGTCTGGCTCGGCAACAGCACCGTCGGGTCAGGCACCGTTGTCACGGTGGCCAAGTCCAACATTGAGACCAAGACCTCCCCGTCCTGACTATACAGATCCGCCCAGGTGTGCCGGTACCCACCTCCACGCACGCGCTTGCCCGATTTCTTTGCCCATTTGACCAGGTTGCTGAGACCGAGAACCGTGGTTGGGACGAAGGTGTACGAGGGCGTGTTGGAGACGGTCAAGCCCCAGTTTGAAAAAGCAGCGGACACATGCACTTTCATGACTTTGGTTCCTGCAGCGTCTTCGTAGATTATGGGCGACGTCCCTTGACGCGCATTCAGCCACCATCGAGATGGCGGATCCTGACCTGCTGATTCCATGTGCTTGAAGTGATGTTTCGCTGCTGGACTCGGAGGGATATGAAACCCCGCTATCTCTGCACTGCCATCACGCTTGCTCAGAATATCTCCTGAGGACTCGCCCGCCACAAAACGTTCCACCTTGTCCCGTGATGCTGCATCCAGCTCGGATAGCCCCTTCAAGTAAGACTCATGCTGCCTGATCGCCCGCAATAACCCACGTATATGCTCCTCCGGCGTGATATCGTTGGATCTGACGGCCGACAGGACCTCACTGAGACCCGGGAATGCAGCCGCAATTTCGGGATATTGATTGATGCCGGAGATGATGTCACCGAGCAGGTCGAGGGACAGGACGTTTTTCAGGGATGGCAGCGGCAGTTCAAAAATAGGGTCAAGAAGGCCTGGGAGGAGCTGGGGCGAAGTTCTTGGATGAGCAAAGCCAGGAACTGCTCCAGCAGGCAGCAATAACAGGGCGAGGTACGGGATTTTCATTCTTGGTCGTATCTTGTTGGAATTTATGCTAGAACGATCCGCAAAAACGTGGGCAACATACTAATATATATGTAGTGATCCATAAGTACCTCTTCACTCTATGTATAGATCCGAATTTGTCCACTGTGGTTGCTTTTTCGCTTACGAAGGGATCGACATGCCAAAGTACAGATTATTGGACGAGGAAGCGAAAGAGCCAAACCCGACCGCACCTTTCTCCGCGTATATACTCAATCCGGGCGCCTGCCAAGCGGATGCGCAAAACGCCAGTATTCCGGTGGTTAGTCTGGATGTCTCGGCGTGTACTCTATTCCCATGATCCGAAAGCAGATACTATCCCGAATCCGAGCGCTGGCCTTACGTTCCCTGGCGGGAGGGCGAGGTCACCATCACCACTCTCAATGGAGACCGTGCAAAGTACTAAATGGCCCTGACATGTGCTCATTTGTCCAGAAAAAGGGTTGGAAAGTTCGGAGACACAGGGGTTCCTCTTCAGGGCCCGTGCTCCATACAGTACAACACGTGTTGCATGTCCACACAAATCATATTATCATTATGAACTAGTGTCAAGTGAACACATCATACCTTGAAAACGCACAACGCATTAGCATCAGATGAAAATTACCGTACACAGCTCTACTAATGTCAGAAACAGAATAGCAAACAGTGGAGTTCAATCCTTCGCCCGTTCCATGGTATTATCTAATAACCCAGATCAACTCCATCCCAAATTTCAATACAATGCTTACCGCGACTATGAATTCCTACACCCTGTTTTGTTCTTACCTGCCACACCAATAAAGTATAACCTGCATGACGTCGGTCAAAGGCTGCCTCTGTCTCCACCGCTCCCATCCACCTCCTGGGCAAGCAGACCCAAAAAATCGGGGCGTTCATGGTAGCATTTAATCGTCGTACATGGAATAGCCCTAAGGAAAGACCTGGGGAAAGTCCAAAGATGGCTGGAGGAAACTAACCGAGAACTAGGAAAGACGGTTGGGATTAGATGGCTGAGACGCAAGCAGACACTGATAGACGAGGGAAAAGTGACTAGCTCAGCCGTGGGATACTTGGAGGAAGAAAGTGAAATACAGAAAGTACGATTGGGAGGGAAATGGTTGAGGGTATCTAATTACGAGTCAGATCGGGGCAGGAGATAGGACTTGTCTTGTTTTGGCCTGTCACCCGCATCATCATCACATACCGCGGGCTCTACTGTAACTTCCTTGTTATTTTCCTTTTTCATGTACTTAAATCGCCATAGCCTATAAGGCGGCATGCGATAATGATATAAAAAAAAAAAAAAAAAAAAAAATGGTAGCATTTACTACTACATCTTATGTGGGATCTGCAGTCCCTTGCATTGATACGAGGAGAACCGGGAATATATAGTTCCCGTCATGGTTTAGCGGTCTCCGGAATTCTCCGCACCCTGTCTGGGTCGCCCAGTGTTCACTCTGGTACCGTGTCATTGGTCGTAATCCAAAGTAGAGTCCCATGTGCGCCATATCCTCACGCCGACCGACCGATCGCATGTGACCCTAAAATTGTACAGGGAGATGAGCAAATTAGTGGGGGCTATGTAGCACACCATTGCTGCCAGCATATCTCAGGGCCCAGACAAGAGATCACGAAACATTGAGATGAAAACAGCAATTAGAGAATAGGTATCCGGCAACGAAAGCGTGCGGATTGAGATTATTTATGTCAAAAAACGTTTTGGGGTTACGCGGCCAAGGAGCAACAAAAGATTAATTTCTGTATACTATGCGCTTATTAGCATTCGCTCAATATATATACAGTTCTTGGGGTGTATACAGGTCTGTATGCCGGTGACAGGAATACCTTTACAAATCTGAACTCACAATGCGAAATTCCTGTATACGAAGTGCGCGGTCTCACTTTGTTTCATATTACTTGCTTACTACAGTATTTTTTTTTTTTTTTTAAATCATGTGACACGCGTGCAGCTGTTCGCCATGGCAGGGTCGCTTACTACAGTATAAGTTTGACTTCTTTGCGTGTGGCGCACGTAGTCGCTGGTATGGTCATAAAGGCATGTAGTGCTACTTCCATACAGAAAGCGCATACACTTGTACATAATGTGAGTTCACTTTTCAATAATATCCGGATACAGGATACAGAGCGTTGATATATGCAACGCCTTAGGTCTTGTTGAAAGCACCCGTGAACCCTTCTGAATATTGGTATACCATTCGACCTGCCACAGGATGCCAGCACCGGTCGCCTTTTTTTTTTTTTTTTTTTTTTTTTTTTTTTTTTTTAATTCACGTAACCCCGCATACAGGCTATCAGCCTATGGCAGGGACCCATATACCCGGGCCAGGTTTGGAACACCTAACTACGGAATCTACATGCACATCTTGAGCACTCAGTGCTCTCCGTCCCCGGCTACCCCAGATCGAGGCAGGCAAACCAGTACTCGACCGGGTCGCCCTCCACACCTTCTTGCTTCCACCCTTTCACGGCCACCACCACCACCATCGCCACCGCTGCAGCCACAGCAACGAGCTGCCCCCAGTACGAGGAAAAGAAAGGGGAAGGCTCCAACTCCCAACCAACCGTATGAGATCAAGCGCCAACTCAGCGATGAGGAGGCCAAAAAGATCGCGTCCATGGGAGCACCACCGATGCAGACATCACCACCGCCGCCATCACCGATGCCGCCACCACCGCCACCACCACGCCAAAACCCTCCACCACCAGAAAGGGCAAGGGAAAGCTTCCGAGCCAGGAGGAGGCCTTCAAGCGCCACATGGCAACCACCAAAAAGGGCCCCTCTCCCCGCCCCGGGAACACCACCACCTCCCCACCAACCATTTTCGATGCCACCACCAAAGGAAAAACCGGCATCGTAATACACGGATCGCCCTACGGAAGGACCTAGAGAAGGTCAGACAATGGTTGGAGGCCGCGAACAAGGAATTGGGAAAGATATCGGGGATTCGCTGGCTGAGGAAGAGGACCACGCTGGTTGAGGAGGGGAAGAAAACCAGCTCGGCGGTTGTATACTTGGAAAAGGAGACGGATGTTGAGAGGGTGAGGCTCGGGGGACGTTGGCTCAGATCGGTCCGATACGAGTCGGAGAGGGGACGGAAGTAGGAGATACCGGGACCGGGACTGCCACCCGCATCATGGAGAAGTTTCGCGGGCGCTACATGTAGTTAGGAGTAGATAGTTTGGGGTTCGACTTCTTTTTTCGCTTTTCAATAAAACCTCGCCATAGCCCTTTGGGCGGCATGCGAGTATTGATATAAAAAAAAAAAAAAAAAAAAAGAAAAAAAATTCCACCCTTTCTCCTCTAGGTCCTCCCAGGACTGCCAGGTGACATGCACCCCATCTTTGTCCTTCCTCTGGGGTCGCTCCAGTTCGGTGCACCTGAACACCACATGCTCAGCACTCCATGCCTCACCACATGTACATTGTACCTCCTCGCCACTGACCATCCTCCTCCACATAGCTCCGCCTTCTCCAGTCCGCAGCCATGTGAAATTTGTGAGTGCTCTCCTGCCCCACTTCACGAATTTGCCCTTCCCAAACCCTGCACGCTCCCTCTCCTCTTTTCTTTTTCGAACTAACTCTTGACGCAGCCCACCCTCAGTAGCCTGCCCATCATACCTCATGCACTTGGCCCCCTCTTTGGCCAACTCATCTGCCTTCTCATTGCCTTCTATCCCTACGTGGGCCTTGACCCATGCCAGCTTCACTGCATCCGCCTCCCTTAGCCTTTGCCGCCTCTCTGCAATCAGCTCTATCACCCGTGCTAGGTCTGCAGTCCTTGCCTTGCCAGTTTTTCCTGCTTTCTGGACTGCACTGATAGCTGCCTGAGAGTCTGCGAGTAGTAGCACTTTTTCACTGCCATCAACTGCTTCAAGGGCACTCTTCATTCCTGAGACCTCGCCGTCCCACACAGTTGCTTTTGTCCCTACCCACCGGGACCCTTCTGACTCACCTGCTACCACCTGCCTCCAGCACCATCCGCCACCAACACCGCCTTCCTCACTGCGGCTGCCATCTGTGAAAATAGCTACCGAGTCACTCTTAGCCTCATTGATGGCCTTTTCCCATTTGGCTGGGGTGTCTTCCTTGCACAGCTTGAGGTCAATGACCTCAATGTCTGCCTGCAGTAGGTGTACATCTCGTCCCCAGGACACTCTCTCCTCCTCATTCGACCTCGAGAGTGCTGGCAATCTTTCCAGCTACTGACTCAAATCCATCATTTTTGTCTGTAGCATAACCCAAGCTGAAGTCTCTCCAGTCCCTCCCCCTCTCACCCTCTCTGTCTGGGTCTGACGCTACCATTCCACTGAAGCTTTCAGGCCACAGGTCCCCCACTCCTGTAGGGTCCCTCACTGATCTCAGTGCATACCTTGCATGGCCTTGATCGAGAATCGTCGTTACACTCTCTACTCCGGCAATGGCCTTGACCTTTACTCTCGCTGCCCCTTGAACTGTACCAGTGCATTTGCGGAGTGCTTGATACTGCAACCTCTCAAATTCCTCTCTCCACTGCTTCTGGCCTCTCCACCCAATTTCGGACCCCCAAAGGGCCACTGCCCTTACCATGCCTGTATAAGCATTTCTCCATGAGATAGGACTCATTCCCCATTGAGAGTTGCCTAGTCCAGACAGTGCACCCATGAGTTTTCTGGCTTTCTCGATCCGGCTTTTCCAGTGGAGGTCGAAATCAAGAGTACTGTCACAAATCACCCCTAGCCACTTGCACCTCTCAACATCTGCCCGTCTCTTGGCCTTCTTGCCCATGCGGAACCTCTCCGGACAGGCAGATTCTGCCTGCCGCTCCCGGACCTCATCAGACGCTAAACTTTACGCCATGACATTGTGACACAGGTACCAACATTGTGGGGTAGGTAGATCAAATGTTGGTACTTGTTTCCAGCATTTAGTGATGCAAAATGGAGGCTGGGCATAGTCCGTGCGAGAGGTCAGTGACCTGGTGTGGCAGCAGGGTATTCGTTCTCTTGAGAGGACAGTTTTGTAGGGAAAACAGCAGCGTTTCTCTTGGGGGCTTGGGTCAATAGCAATGTAGCCACAGCGTTTCAACCAAGGCATGCTGTTACAGCACTATTTTTTTTTTTTTTTTAATTTCATTACTCGCATGCCGCCCAGCACTAAATGCTGGTAACGAGTAGTATTACTTACTGTACCAATACAAGCTTCCATGTCACAAGAAGCTTGGACCATTGTTTGAATTGCAGACCCCATTTCCAATCATTTTAATTCATCCTAGATGGCTATTAACTACATCAACCGAACCTACGGTACAGCGTCAATGTCTCAAGCTGCCGATCGTGATCATTGCAAACGGCTGGATTATTGACCCATGGCCAAACGGCGCCAGCTGGATTATCAACTTCACATATTCTAGTGATTTTTTTTGGTCGCCGCCATAGGCTTGTAGCTTGTATGCGGGGTTATGTGAACAAAATTATTTGAACAGAGCAATATCATGCGAATCTTTCTAGCGAAGAAGCAGAGCGCTTTGCTTACTTTCAAGCCTGTAAAGCGGCGCAACTCATCCAGCAGTTTCGAAATTGTCAGGCTTTGAAGGATATCCGGAAGCTTTTACTACCTACACCTGCACCTCAATTGCACACCCTCAAAATGCTCCGCAATGCAAATGAATAAGCTCTTGTGCATCTGGAGTGGTGTACTCCAAATGTAACATCCTAAGAGCAAGAGACACCACAAGACGAAGCCTACTAGCAGTGTGACAGGAACTGATAAGGGAGTAATATCACAGAGTGAAGTACTATAAGAAACCCAAGATTTCTTTTTTGTTTCTTCATCTGCTCATTAATTCAGATCTATTTTTCCATTATTTATCCATTTTCATTTTTTACTTAATTGAGTAATCATGCATTCAAACTAGTAGATCACAGCATGGGGCAATTTTTGGTAGCCAGTGGGCCGGTACGCACTTACGTCACTAGTCAAATTAAACTTGTCTTGCACAATGCCTGTACCAACAATTGATCATACCCACCCCACAATGTTGGTACCTGTGTAACAGTGTCATGGCGTAAAGTTTATCGTCTGATGAGGTCCGGGAGCGGCAGGCAGAATCTGCCTGTCCGGAGAGGTTCCGTTGCCCATGACTAGGACCTCCTCTTTTGAGGTCTCCAGTGGTAGACCATGAGCTTCCGCAACCTCCCTGACTACTCCTGCAATTCTCTCCCCAACTCTTCTCATATCTTTTCCTCCTTCCCAATCCAGAATGACACAGTTCATATCATCTACAAATGAGGGCAGCTCCACCTCACAGTCTCTCACTGCTGCAGCTACCTTTGTTTCCATCTCTTCTAGAATTGGTGCCATGTAGATGAGAAACACGACTGGGGATAAAGGCGAGCCTTGTGGTACACCTACATTTGACTTGCCATTGCCCCTCACCTGTCCATCCCATTCCACCTCAAACTCTCGCTCCCGGAAGAAGGTCTCTAACCAGGACAACCATTTTTCAGCTTTAGAACCCTATACTCAGTGCTTGACCATATCCCAACGTGTGTTCCCAAAGCCTCCCTTGACATCCTCCATAATCCACACTGCTCCACCGCCACGTGCCAGAGCTCTCTGGCTCTTCACAACTGCCCGGAATAAGGCATCAATTGCAGACCTGCCCCTTACTCCCCCAAACTGCCCATGATGGAACAATCCAGCTTCTTGCAGGTCATCAGCGACCACCTTCTCCATCAGTTTTCCCACACAATTAATGAGTTGAATAGGCCTCCAGCTCTTTGCTTGTGTAAGATCCCTGCCAGACTTCGGGATCATAATCACCTTGCTGAATTGCCAGTCCTTCGGCATCCTGTGTGCAGCCAGCTCAGTAGCCAGCTCCTTCATTAACTGCCCTCCTAGCACTGTTTTATTGACCAGCTTAATGAATCTATAGCTGATGCCATCAGGCCCTGGGGCTGAACGGCTCGAGGTGCCAGCGTGTGCCTTGTATAGCCTCTCAGTTAGCTTTTTTACATTGGAGGTCAATTCGTCTGTCAGGCTCTGCGGGCCTGAGTTCACTGGTAGGTCCAATGTTGCCGGTGAAATTGATGTCGCCTGCGAATTCAACACTGCCGGCGAATTCAACACTGCCGGCGAATTCAGCACTGCCGGCGAATTCGGCACCACTGGCGAATTCGACACCACTGGCGAATTTGACACCACTGGCGAATTCGACACCACTGGCGAATTCGACACTGCCAGCGAAATTGACGTCGCTGGTGGATTTGACGTTGCTTTTGACGTTACCGGTGAATTTGATACTGCTGGTAAAGTTGACGCTGCCAGCGAGGTTGACGCTGCCAGCGAGGTTGACGCTGCCAGCGAGGTTGACGCTGCTGGTGGACCCGACGTCTCCTGAGGTTTAAAGTTTCTCTGTACCAGGCCTCTCACCTTCTCCTCATCTGTCCTCCATATATCACCATTGTCACCTACAAGGTCGCCCATCTTTCCTCTTAACTTCCAAGGGTCTTTTGCTACTCGGATCACATCCCATGGGTCCTTAGAGCTGTTTTCCTCTGTAAACTGTTCCCAGCACTCCTTTTTCTTTCGCCTTATGATATACTTGAGGGTTTTAACCCGCTCTTTCCACCGTAGGAGTCTGGCTCTCTCCCATGCTTTGGCTGCCTGTCCCTTACCCCCTCGGCCCTCCTTCCTCACTGCCTTCGCTGCCTCTTCTACCTCCTTATCCCACCACAACTTACTTCTTGATGATGCACGTATCTCCCTCTTCAGACTCTGTCGCAGTTTGTAGGTCTTCTCATATGCAGTCCCTCCTTCAAGGCTTCGGTACCACTCCCATTGTTCTGAAGCCTTCTTTTGCATGATTTCTTGGATCAAATCTTCTGCCTTATCCCAATCCACTCCTCTTATTATTTCAGTTTTGCTTTGGCTGCTATTACAAGTCCCCCAGACTACTGCATGGTCTCCACATAACCACTCTGGATCTTCGTTTTGCCATCCAAATTCCCCATACTTCCAGACTAGATCTAGAACACTCTCTCTGACCTGCCCTTCTACCTCTCTCGCCCATGTAGAAACCCCTTTCCTTGTCTCCAGAAGCCAGCCTGTGCCTTCCAAACCCTCCTTGAGTGCCCTTCCCCTTGGGTCAGGCCCTTTGTCTAGTTTGGACCATGCTGGATGGTGTGCATTGAAGTCCCCCAGTAGTACTGCACTAGACTGCAGACCTCCTGGGCCTCTCAGCCTTCCCCATCTGTCCATCCAATCCTCCAAGGTCTCCAAATTCATATCTGGGTGGATATATACTCCTCCAGCTCTGCCACCTCCTTCTCCCTCACACCAGACCCACCCTTTCGTCTCTTCAATTACTTTCCACTCCTGGGTCACTCTCCTTGCATGGGCCACTACTCTCTTGCCACTCTCAACTCGGCTGATGACCTCATAAGCTGGATGCCTTGTTGTGACCCACTCTCCTCTCTTCTCTGCAACCCATGCTTCTCCTATAAAAATCACATCTACTTTCTCTCTATTTGCCCATTCCAGAATAATATCACTATTTCTGAGAGAACCTCCAACATTCTGGAATGCCACCTTCAGCTTCTGTTCAGTAATCATTACGTCGGGACCGCTTCCCTGCTGGCATATAGCTCGCCAGCTCTGGTCCTAGCCCTGGCCTCTTCAAAGAGTCTCTAGTAGATACAGTTGCACACTCCTTTCGCTGGTGCCCCATACCACCACACTGCCATGTCCTACTGGCTACTTTGACTCCCTGTTGTTCCTGACTTTGGTAGGCCCTCGGTGGCTGGTGTGTACACTCTCTCCACTGATGTCCCTTTCTGCTACACTGCCAGCATGCTCTTTCAAAAGCTGCTGCTGGTACTGATACTGGTGTTGGTACTGGTGCTGGTAGAAAGCTTGCACCTCCTTTAGTGGGTGCAGACCCTCTCACTGCTAGTGGCTTGTAGACTTCTACCTTTCGGAGGTCATTTCCAAGCTTCACTCCCTCCTTAACTAGTCTTTCTGCTTCCTGTACACTGGTTACCTCAAACTTGACTGCTGTAGTTCTCATTGTTTGCCATGCATTCGGACCAACTCTCTCAGGCCATCTCGCTCCGAAAATGCCACTCGTGGTTATGTTTTCTGCTGCAAGGGCCTCATGCAGCTGTCTTCTATTAGAGAGCCCCTCTACAGGAACTCCCTTCGCGATTAGGGGAACTGTCCCTGATTGCTCAGCCCAAACATTCAGTAGGTCCCCTCCAAACGCAGCCTCCAGCTGACACTGTAGTATCCTTATAACTTCTGCTTCTTTCATCTCCCAGGGTGCTTCAATGATACGCCATCTCCTCTCATACCTCGAAACCATAGCATTCTCCTTGATACCTACTACTCGGAAAAGCCTTCTCTTTTCCCCTCGTTCTAATGCTCGAAGAGCTGTATTTGCTGCTTCTAATTGTTTCTGTTTTGCTTCCTCTGTTGTACCTACTGATACCTCCTTGTGTAGTGAAATCATCACCCACTTGCGCATCTTAGTAGTGCCAACTACCTGCCAGGAACTACCCTCGGCTCTGGTTGTACCTGTTTCTGCATGTTCTGCAGCCACTCTGGCCTCCGAAGCCTTTGTAGCAGCTTCCTGTGCCTTCTCTTCTGCTTTCTTTATCTCTGCAGCTGTGCTACTTTTCTTCTTTATATCATAGACTGCGAGCTCTTTTCTCTTGAGTCCCACATCTGCTTCATCAGCTGCAATTCTCGCAGCCTGCACTATGTCCAATCTTTGTTTTTCTCGATCTGCTGCCTCTTGAGCATCCTTTTCTGACTTCTTTCGTTGGGCCCGATCCTTTTCTTCCAGAGCTTTCGCTTTTGCTAAGGCCTTCTCAGCTGCTCTTCTTGCCTCAACCTCACGGTTCCTCTTCTTAACTTCCTCCTCCTTCCGTTTTGCTGCATCTTTTTCCTCGATGGAGGCAACTCCTAGCTTGACAACTACACTTGCAAGACTCTCTTCCAGCCTTCTGAGCCTTTGATTGATTGCACTTGTTTCTCTTGCCTTCTGGTTTTATTTATTTCCCCTGAAGAGCGCATACAAGCTTCTATTCTGGTGGTTGAGATATATGTTGTCGCGCGCGGTCAGTTTTGGTGTAAAACGTGCGTCGAGACGTGGTGTGCGTCGGGTTGTGGTGAATTTGTGTAACGGTGCGTAAGGACAGCGATATGCAATCGAATTTTACCTAACCACAGAGTAATGCAATAGAGGGGTTTTGCAAACTCCAAACTTTTTTCAGGGTTTGGAAAACAAATACGTTGCCTTAGCAACTCTGTATTTATTACTGCCAAGTCCTGAACAATTTCCTTCCGAAATCCGGAAAACTGACCCTTAAACTGTAAAATTCCCAGAACACTCAATTCTGAAGATATTTACATAAAGAAAACGTGAAAAAAGGAGCCAAGCCGCTCCTCTATCTACTCAAAAATTCTATCCAAGTATGATGTCGTGGATACCACCACGGTTCTCTCAAACTCCGTCTCTCAATTCTGCTACTAGTACACCACAACCTGCATCACAATCACCCGCTCCTTTGTAGTGTACCGGTGGTCAATTCCTGAGTTTTCAGGCTAGCTTGCAAAACCTCATGCACTTTCCGGGTTGTAGCATAATTACTAATTAAGTTACCCGCAAATTTCAGGGTTCGTGCAACACCCCTAATGGGTTTTTAACCTAAATCAGCAAGTTTTGGACAGCTGGTGCATATGCATAGCGCGTCATAAATCTACCATCTCATGAGCATAGCCTATCTAAGCATTAAAGCTATCAAGTTCTGCCATCATGAGCCAGTAAACGTCCGCTGCGAGTTCGCATGCAGTTACTCCACGTTCTGCTACTCCACACTCTCGGGATACTGTATTCCTCAGTTACAGCTTCTAAAACATCGAAGCTATGACTTCCAGCGGCCATGCTCCTATAGATGGAGATCACTGTCATTTAGAAAACTATCAGATTAAGAATAAGGAGGTCTTCTAAGAGCTCATAGTCATCCTCATCCTCATTAGAATTAAGTAACATAGACATAGCATGAGTCTCGATGGTGGTCGTGACCACGTGTTCGATTGTGGCCATTTCCGAGACCCGGGACATAGTGATTGTTATGAATGTGACGATATGCAAGGATAACGTTGGTAACTTAGGGGGAATCAGCTACTATCCTCTCATCTAGGCCTAGTTGTTTGCCCTGCCATGGCGAACAGCTGCACACGGGATCACGTGAAAAAAAAAAAAGAGAAAAAAAATGACCTAGTTGTTTGACATGGGTTACCTAACGCAACGTAACGTAACGCATAACTGATTACCACGTATTAGGCGGATTTTGCAAAGTCCGGTTATCATGACTAATGGTTACCCGGAAAATAACGGAATTTCAATAACCGGACTTTGCAAAATCCGCCTATTACTTGTCGGCAACGAGTGAGATATCAGCTTGAATTACACGATTGCCAGTAATTAGGAATGTGCTAAGAATTTCGGTCATGTTGGACGCTCCCGGTTGGATTGGCGACCGACCCAGGTCGGGAAAAAAGTTTGCGTTGCGAAGGTGTGGAGGAAAGTGCGAAGGTGTGGAGAAGAGGGGAGGGGGGAGAGGTGGAGATATATAGTGGAGCCTCCCTGAGGCAGAAACCGGAAGGACCGTCCGGAGGTTTCTGGAATCTGGTTTTAGAAGTAGATAGAAATTTCTTTGTTTGTTAAGCCTGTCTCCGGGCTTCGAGGGCTTGCCCAGGGACCCTGCCATGGCTTGGCGCTGCAAGCGGGGTTACGTGATGTAAAAAAAAAAAAAAAAAAAAAAAAAAGTTGGATTGGCGAGGTGGCAACTCCTTAAATAGATTCGGCTGCGGAGGAAGCCCAGTCTGACGCCAAGTCGTCTATAACTAACGTCAGAAATGCAAAATGAACGAAAGGGGAGTTTGTAGATATTTTACAAGCGAAAAAGAGACGATACTAGCCGCATGTTTACATCAATCAGTATGTTTGAGATTGCTCCAGAACGATTTTGCTAATGTGCGCGTGCGCAGGAGGGATCCAGAGTGAAGCTTTATATATTCTGCAAGTGCGGTTTGTCGCTATTTCTAAGTTGTCACCGATGGAACATGACACTACAATTCTTATACTGTCCAGAATCTAAGCAACAAAATAAGATTCGGAAAGTAAAGTAACCGCCATGATGCTCTTGAACCTCTTTGAAGTTACCTGGAAGAAGCCTGAGGTTTTGAAAGACTGCTTTTTTTTTTTTTTTTTTTTTTTTTTTTAATCACATAACCCCGCTTGTAGCACTTGGCCATGGCAGGGTTTGAAAGACTGCTTACAGTCAGTGTTCCCAACCGGCCAGGCCGCCCAGGCCGCCCAGGCTGGTCCAGGCCATTCAGGCTGGTCCAGGCCGCCCAGGCCGTCCAGGCCATTCAGGCCGTTCAAGCAATTTCAGGGGCAGGAGGGCTGGTTACGAGGCTATTTCAGGGGCCACCTTCAGGTTACTTGGACACGGATTTAATATGAACCTTTCAATATTTTCGGATAACTATCTAGACTTTTTTTTATTGAGCAGCCCTTTTCGCAGGTATTCAGGTAAGTAATTTTTTTTTTCTATCGCTTGACTATATACTAATTTCTTATTAGTATTGCAGGGAGACAGACATTCCAACCACCGGTACTGGCGATGATGATTCCTTTACAGTAGTATTCTCCTATTCTTCACTCTCCATAGTGCAGTTCAAGTTTTGACCCTGCATCGACGATTCCATGCAGTCCAATCTGATGCCGATATCGAGTCTTCTGGAATTTGGGTTACAAAAATCTGGTGCGACAAAGTTGGATTTGACACTATGGTGAAGATGTGCATGGCTAATGGAAAGCGATATTGGCGGTGTAAAATCAGCAAGCAAAATCCTAAACATTAGAGAATGAGGTATACGTAGAATTTAGAGTACGTTCTGTATATAGCTAGCTACTGTATAACTTAACTCACACTGCAGCCTGAATGGCCTGGACCGGCCTGAATGGCCTGGACCGGCCTGAATGGCCTGGATGGCCTGAATGGCCTGGACCGGCCTGGGCGGCCTGGGCCGGCCTGAAACATTCAGGCCGCCTGGACCGGCGCGGGCGGACCTCATGGCCTAGATTTCTATGGCCCGTTGGGAACACTGCTTACAGTACACGTTAGCACTTTCATCTGGAGACTACTTAAAGTACTCACACGGTTATAGAGCTTCATTCGCCAGTTAGCCTCACAAACCCAGTCCCTGTCGACCCTCCAGAAGTTGACATCGACACCGTCCTCTCTGAACTCGTCGAGGTGCTGATCCATTCACGACTGGCTTTCCATTTGCAGCAATCCATCCGTTATGCTCCCATCCGAACACGCAGGCACTCATGGACCTTGCTACATACTCCGAGTCTCCGCAACCTGCTTTATCTGTGCTTAGATCTAGGGACGCCACCGTTTGACTGTATCGGACCTACGACCGAAGTAGGCTCCCCAGGTGGCTTGTGGATTGCTAGTTCCGTTGCCGTGGCACGCGCTGTCAATCGTGATGGCGATACTGTTGGTAGGGTTCAACGCTGCCGGGTTGCGTATGGAGCTGAAGGGCACCCGAGACAACTAGAGTCTGGATCGTGGTGGGTGAGACAGCGAGGATTGAAGGGGCCAGGCCAAGCGGTGCCCGAGTACGGACAGAAGGTGCGTGGTGCGATCTCAGTATCGTCACTAAGGAACCTTCACGTGGGGAGGGAATGGCGAGACCGATAAAGTGCTGACTGATGTTACCGTTGGCGCTTAAGTTTGTTAGCACGGGGAATGTCATTGGGCAAAAAGAAAGGGAACCCGCGTACAGGGTTGTCTGGGTGGGCAGCAAGAGTGAATGACAGTGACAAACTCAGTTAAAACAAGATCAAGCGAGAGACGACAAGTTTCTTACGGCCCTAGTGTAGACGGGAAAAAAACTCAAGAGGTGGCGACAAGAGACAGAGGAGGAGGGGGAGAGAAAAGAGTTGAACTCGAGGCGGGAAGTGTTAAAAATATGGGGGGTAAGAACCCTAAAGAATGAAACGAGATTAGCGCTTGAGGAAATCCTTTATGCTATCACCCGCAACCAAAAGGTACTCGTAATGATGTAAGCTACTGCCCTTACTCACCCTATCTAGTGGCCCTGGCTATCCACAGTAAGGCCTGCGAAGCGTTTCCAGACTGAACCTTCCCGAAAGGGATTAGGGACAAGTACTTCTATCTCACAGACAGATTCCACTCTCATTCTTACAGCTACTCCTCTGAGCTTCCTAGGAGGCGACTTTGAATGTCTCCAGCCTCGCCATAGCCCCTAGGGCGACACGTGAGTAGTGATAATAAAAGAAAAAAAAATGTCTCCAGCTCTTATTGGAGGATGAGATAGTGTAATGTATAGAGACATATCTGATTTGGGAATGGGGAACCTTTTCTCATGAAAATTAGGTGAAAATTAAAATATCAAAGCTGGTTAGGACAGAGGCAACACGCCTTCCGTGTATGATCTATGGTCTCAACCCTCAAATATGTTTCCAAAGTGGCCTATATATGTTCTGGACTGTTCGCGGGCACCTGGTCAACGACGAGTCGGCGGTGGGAAGTCGCCCTTCCAGTCGGTAAATTAAGAACGTTAACAGAAAATTACTGCAAAAGGAAATTACAAGATCTAAAAACAATCACTACATACTTTGAGAAACAAGTACTGCTTTATTTTATTTATATTAATCTCCGTTATACTCGGCAGGGTGCATGATTGTATGGTTTCCTGTTCCCACTCGCATTTGAGTCGCACAAGATGGCGACGGTAAGCGATAGCGAGCAGGCTCATGCCAAGATCTACAAGCGTGAGTTGAGGCAAGTAGGATACGGCACACTCACTAGGAAAGGCTTGGCATTGGTGGCATATACAGTTCCACGTGAAAGAGTTCACGGATCCAGGGGATATTTTGTATTTTAGTTATAGTTACAATCAAAACGCATTTTTTCTTGTTTTTCACACCCGCACCTGCTGGAAAAGAACTGGAAGCGGACGGCAGAGAATGGGGAGGAGTGGGATGAACTGGAGATGTTCTTTTTTTTTAGGGCGCAGTAGGGCGGGGGGGAGAAAACGGAGGTTAGGTCTGTACTTAGAAATTTTCTTTTAGCCTGTCTCCGGGCTTGCCCAGGGAACCTGCCATGGCTTCGTGCTGCAAGCGGGGTTATGTGCAAAAAAAACAAAAAAAAAAAAAAAAAAAAAAAAAAACATCCGCACCTGCACTTGCATCAATTGTACGTTCGTTCCGCTAGCCTAACTGCTCCGGTCAAATATTAGAGGGATTTTGCAACATCCGGGTAAAGTTGTTCAGGTAATTATTAAGCAATGTTGCTGTAGCAATGAAGTGTTTGTGGCGCAGTTAACAGCATATATACAGGTTAATTAACAGCAAGTATACCGCTTAAACCCATTTTCTTGAGAAAACTTGGATTTCATAACAAAGCATTTTTTTATACACGCGCTTCTGTCTATAATATCTTCAGACACTCCTCTATCATTAGAGCCGAAAAAAATGCCTTCTCAAGCAAGTCGTGAAGCAAGTAATGCCAGCCAAACTATACGTATCGCGTGTGTAGCTATCACACAGTCTCCTAAGGTTGTACCAAGAATTTTACCCAAGTCGCAATCCCAAGTTGCTTGCAAAATCCCTATTGCTGTTACGGTTATTTTTGCGCTTAATAATCGTGCTTTGTAATTACCCGAACAACTTTACCCGGATGTTGCAAAATCCCTCTATTGAAAGCCGATGGTGGATGTTATCCATCTCAGTGTGTAGCAAACGAAAAATAGCCACATGGTCTTTACGTTCGCTCAACTAAAAAAGGTAACCTGCGTGACCACTAAACTCCGTGACAACCAAAAGTATGATCAAACGCGCTACTCATCCTTGCCATGCCGATCAAGGGCGGCTGTGCTAGCGCTGCGCATGAGCGGCCCAGCAGATATAACCGCATATAAGTGTGTGGCAAACAGGACTCAGCCACTGGCCATGCTACCTCCTGTTTGAGCACTGCACGTCAGAGAGGAATTACTATTCTTCAAATATCGTTTGCTCCGGCTGGCAAAGCTGATTGTTCCCCTAGGTAGTGCAGTTCCATTCTTGACACCCATACGATGATTCGCCGCTTCACAGTTCAGAGGAATGGCGCTTGTTTCATTTGTCAACTACCAACGACTACGTAATAGGCTAGATGTGCGATATGCATAACGTCTACGGTTTTTTTGTGCGCGAGCACCAAAGAACACGTCCGATAGTTGTGTAATAGCATGGCCACAATCCACTCCGCAGATGGTTATAATGGATAGTGGCAACTTGGATCAATTAGGCTATGCGTTGTGTGGGGAATATAATGAAGCCCGATTCCTGAGTTAGAATCTTGGAAGAGATACCAGTCTCGCTCTGCTAGGGTTTTTGTCCAGCTAATTAATATACAACCGTCAATATTTGTCAACACACAGCTCGAGCACACAAGTACGATTATGGAGTCCTTTTTTGCCCAGTACCCTCCGCTCAAGTATGATCCCACCGACACACCCAGCAACCAGTTCGAGAAGGTTATTGCGCTGAGGAAGTGGACAAATATTTCAAAAAAACGACTGCATTATAGGTATTTTCTTGACGCACTGGCAGCACAGAACAAAACCCTAGGGGATCGCATTTCATTGTTCTTTACACAGTTTCCCGATTTCGACTATCACTCCCGGTCTCCATACAGTGAGGTGCTAGACGCCGAGGCAGAATTCGTTCGATTTGTGGCACACCGGAAATTGAAGTTTGGAGGTATCAAATATCAGAGACTCAAGAATGAGTTTGATGCAGCACTGCAACTCGACCGAGCTCAGGTAATCTTCTCCGCCGACATGCCAAGTTCGCCTGAGCGAAGATCTATTTCGAATACCAAAGCCATTTCGCAACCACCCTTTGAGCAAACAAGTGTCGCAGCGGCTTGTGCAAATAAATGCAAAAATGAAGTTAAAAACAAGCAACCGCAAGCTACTGAATCCTCATCCACCACAAATTCCGAACTAGGATGTTCTACCTACCCAGACTTGCCACCCCTATCCATTTCTCAGCGCCATTTCGTGCAGATTAAAGTACTGCTCAAAGAAAGACGAGAAGATGTCAATAAATCTTCACCCATCGACGATTTCTTCCACAACTTTCCAAAATTCAAGTATAATCCCCGACAACATCCAATCGATGCATACTACCGTCTAGCCGAAGTTGAGAATTGGGAAGGAGATGATTGTACCAACGAATACCCTTCCTTCTACAATGCCACTCGGGAGGAATTCATGTGGCAGCTCATGCGACAAAGACGATTGATACTGGTGCGAAACGTTAGGGATTCGCGTAAGGTCCCTGTAGACGATATGCGCGAGGGCGGGGGAGGGGATGAGACACTCAAAGGATGGGAACGGTTATGTTTGATTATGGATCGTGATATACCGGCGACACCGGAAGAGGCTGAGGCGGTATGTATTCACTATAAAGCACTCCTATTCAAAGTAGTTAAGAAAACGGCTCACAGAATCCGGAATTCTCGAGGTTGATAGGATCTGCAAGGGATTTTCGTCAACATCTACGACCTTATACATCAACTGCGCATAGACAGGCTCCATGATCTGTGTCATTTTGCTAATCTGAAATCTTTGGCAGACTACAGTTATCAGACGGGCAAGATTTATCCATGGAGGGAGGCAGAGGGCAGTACTATACTGGAGTTCCTTTTGAGGCCACTAGGTATATTTAAGCCGAAAAGCAAGAAGAAGCGAGGAGGGCAGAGGAACGGGAGGTGGGCGGGAGGAAGACACCACGGTGGTCGGGATCGTTCATAATTATGGTCATCGCGCTATGTTGTACCGACGAATGCAGAGTTGATCTGCCAACAGCTTTACATCTCGCTCCTCACCTCCATTAGTACTTTTTTTTGGGGGGGGGGAGTTCAGTACAGTACTGGTATCCCGCCGACGAGAGTTAGTCAGAGGCTACGTACAAGAACATAGAAATAGAAATTTGCACAACTTATTATTTCCCACGATCAACACTCGCGACCTCTGGCTCCCGGCACGGCCCCTGCTTCCGCTTTCACGAACTTAACTCTGTTTACGCCTTCCTCGGTATCAGTCAGTTCCTGAGATATAGCCTTCAACGGTGATAGCAATAGATTGTAGACTCCCTTCCACTGCTGTATGCAATCCCCACTCGGCCTGCCATGGCGAACAGCTGCACGCGGGGTCACGTGAAATAAAAAAAAAAAAAAAAATCTCCACTCAAGCTCTACATACTTAGATACTTCTACCTGCGGCTGCCGTATCCACCCTTGCTCCCTGTCAACCTAGTAGATTACATGATTCTTACATAAAGGCCGTTTTATTGAAGAAGGGGTTAGTGAGCAGGGATACTCCGCAAGTGTTAATGGATCCATAGTCGTCGGTATAACATCCGCAATGTTGCAAATCATACGCCCTGACTGGGGGAAGGTTGCTCGCGCTAGCTAAATAGGCATATTGCGATGAACTCTTGCATAACGGCCCCACAGAGTTCATTTTGAGGTGACTCCGTATACAAACTATCATGTCAACATTGTTCGAAACCACACCGAAATGCATGAGCTGACAAGGTGCGGCCCTGTATATATTGCTAATATTCTAGGCATAAAAAAGACAGTAACGCATTGAAATTTCGAGATCCAAATGGTACAATGAGATTGTGATATCACTGCAAGAAAACTAGCCTCTCTGTTGCAGCTATGCCTGTCGTGCCAGCGCTGTTGCTTAGGGCTGCAGCTGCCTCGACCCACCGTCTCTCAAAGACAACCCCGATGCTTACTCGCTCGACTGGTGTGTATCTTCTACCACCAATATCAATTGTATACTTCTGTCCATCTCCTGCAGCTTCGTGAATGACCATTACATTCAACAGATATCCAAAATATCGACGCCCGTCCGGCCTCTGTAATACCGTAGGTTTTCAGCTTAAGCCTTGAAATTAAATCCAGGGTTACGTATGTAGCTATAGTACTAGAGGAAGAAGAAATAATTGCTTACCTCGTGTTCTGGAAGGCAGGCAGTGTAATCACCACTAGCTCTGGAGAGCACAATGAAATCAAACTCCGTACCCGAAGGTGTGTCGACAGGGAGCAACGTCTTGCCAACGATAACCTGACCATCCTTCGATTGGGTAGTGATGCTAAAGAGCGCAAAGAACTTAGATGTATAGGGAACGGTTTGAGCCTCTGGCGCAACCTTGGCGACCTGCAGTCTGAGTGAAGAAGTCCTGAAGATCAAAGTCCCAGGAACTAGAACTTTAGAGGACTGCTCAGGGTTTGCTTTTTGTAAATCGGACAACACATCAAGAAGTGGCGGAAATTCTTCTGCTTGGGGTAGCCCTTTGTACCGGACAAAGAGTGCCTCCTCAGCCCGGGTATGGGTTGTTGAGAATTTGTATTCTTTTAGCATCTTTAGCTTACGTAGCACGTTGTCCTCATCGACAAGGACCCATTCCTGGACCAGCGACTGCGCGCATCCGGGCTTCCCTGCTATGAAGCCCTGGACGTCATCAAAAGAAATGGGGCCTGGTTCAGGACGTTCGCCCACGGCAGTGTGTCCACCTCGCCAGCCTAACCAAGACCATGAAGGCGTATGGACGTCTTTTACCCCAGTGCGGCGTGTTAGTGGGGAGCTCCCTTGAGGTAGCCACAAAATTGTTGGCTCAATCACACACATAGGCAAACCGAATTGGAACGGTCGGAACTCTGAAATAGGGTCAGGGTAAATTGAAGCAAAGCCCTCCGTGAACATGGTCAACACGGCCATGAAGGCATTGACGATGTCCGTCTCGAACGTGAGCCTGCGTCTTGAATAGCTTGCCACAGCATCCATGAAGCGGTAATAATAATAATAATCTATCTTGGATGAAACATTGTTGGAGGGGAACGACGGACGTCCCGGCAGGCTTGTGTACTTGTCGGGATACGATGCGGATTTTCCAGGGAAGCTGTTCCGCTCGTTGATTGAGTCCTCGCACCAGATGTCGGTCATGCAATTGAAGAAGGCCTGGGTTGGCGTGATGTAAAGTCGCCGCATGGATAGCACCCGCTCTTGATACGTCCACCCACGACTCTCCCATGCAGACCCCAAAATAGTGCCCCTGAGGTCTCCCAACGGAATGGCAAGGTGTAGGCCTTGCACTACCTCAATGACCTGTGCGTTGGGGCGGGTTCCGGGCCGGATGCCCGGCATGGGAGCGCGTGCCGAATCCGCCCCCGCACCGCAGATGGTCAGTAGAGAAGAACCGTAAATATTATGCATCTCCCCTATCTGCTCTCCCTTATCGGCATAATCGTCCTGGATGATGCATAAGGAGTCCACCCAAAGGTAACGCTCACCTATTGACCGCACGAGAAGGATAGAGTCACTGATGGTCGGTGGCAGCTCAACTGAGTTTAGGCCCCAACCTGACACCGGTCCTGATAATTTGCAGTCACAGTTCGATAGGAAATCTCCACGTCCCCCCAGAGGTAGCTTAATGCAACATACCTGCAATCTTGTGACGCGTGTACAAGTTTCATGTCAACTACGTCCACCATGCGTGTTGACCGTGGAATTTTAGGCTTATCCTTGTCTGCGTCTGATTTCCACCACGCGCGACTGCAGTTCTCTCCATGAAACTTTTCACAGGTCGAGATCCATTCTTTTACAAGAGCAGGGTCCAGAGTTTCCCCAATTCGTCGGCCGTGAAAATCTGTTTTGCGGCCGAAACGCCAGGCATCCTCCTCTAGAAGTTGCAGATTAGGGAGGAGTCGGGAACTCTTCTCTACCTGAACCAAGTATATCTCTGTCGGCTTGTCGTTGAACGTGAAATAAAGCCTATATGGCTTCTTTTCAGGAGGCTGGGTCTCACCGTGGAAGGAGGCACACGGTGAAGCGTTGAGAAAGACTTCTGCCGCTGAAATGTCTACGTGAGCACATTCCTTGTCGAGTCGCCATGAATCGATGAACATCAACGCAATGAGCTTGCAAAGCCCGCATGCTGGGGCACCGTGGTCTGATTTTGGGGCACCCTTTGCAAGAATGTCAACTAATTGTCCGAGTGAGACACGTTCTTTCGTGGGAATCCCGTTGCGGAGAATTGCGTGGAGATCAAGGGCGGCACAGATTTCGCAAAGTGGAGCAGTGTCAGGTGGCAGTGGTACTCTGTTGCCGGTCAAGGAAGTCCATTGCGTTCCGATGGTTCCCGTGATATTTTCGCTAAGAGTGGAGATATGACGGGACGCGTACTCTGTAAGCCTTCTCATTTTTTTTGAAGCAGTTTTGGTAAGGAGTTGGGTCGAGGGTGTTGTGAGCATACAATTAATAATTATATCCTTCTCATTACCAAATGTAAGTGACAACGAACATACGTGGAGTTCTGCCGCTATACCTAGAAGCATCGAAGATGCGGATTGTGCAGGTGGCATACATGAAACCTCCACTTTCATGGATTAGAAGCCTGGGAGCCAATCAGTTGCCTTTTTTTGTATTCCACAGCCACAACCTGGGGTTTCGCCAGGAAATTTAATTGGAAAACTGCGAACTTTCGAATACAAATGTGTGCACACTGAGACGACATGAATCTGGAGTACTAGTGCTGTTACTGCTGTTCCGTTCCACATATATTTCCAAAAAAGCCAAGAACACGGCAAGGATACGTAGTGAGGAACACCTGTTGGCGCACGTGTGCAATTTTCCAAGTTGACGCAAATAAAGTCAGCCACGTGAAAAACTTCCATAGACTCACGCCAGCGATGATATATAGAAATGGAATGAATGAACAAAGAATGAACGAAGAAATAAAGAAATAAATAAATAAATAATTAAATGAGTGAATAATGAATGAACGAATGAATAAAGAATAAATCAAGAAAAAAAAAGGGCACAGTTATATGAATTTCTTGCTTACGACACACTACTTCGGCAAAAAGGCCCCGCAATGGCGAAGCGGGGTGACGTGAAACCGAGAAAAAAAAAAAAAAAAAAAAAAAAAAAAAAAACTTCGTCGCCACGCTACCATTCCATATAGAGGAAAGACATGTGGACTGCCGTTGAATATCACAATTCTTTACCTGTATGCCACAAACGAGCTAAATTGCTCGTCAGCGTTTAGCATTATGCTCGCAGACTGTAGTTACGTTCAATTATAGATTCCCCAATCTGTCCATTGGAAAGCATGAAAGACATCGCATACGCGCAACTAAGGGCTTACTTCACCGACTAACCGCCTTTTAAGTTTGCAGTTTTATAAATAAACCATAAGGTTACATAAACAGATCACCATATCCATTCCTGTACCTAACTGTGTTGAGAAACCTATGTGGTCATGTTACTCCGCTCCGCGACCGTGATATAGTTATCCGACGTACTCCTTATTACGAATCTTTGCGATGGAAGTTTTAGAGTTGGTTACGAAGGAGGTCCTTCAGATTTGTCTACCCACCTCGGTTGGCTTCGTCAGTCAACGCCAACGTTCATAATCCATGTATACGTACAGTGACATTCAAGTATACATATGCTGCCAGTGTAGGAGGGCACAAACAATTCTCCGAAAATTCAAATCTTGCCTCACTAGATGTGTAATCAAATACAGCCTATCATAACCTTTAGAGGAGGCGTTCCGCAGTTTCTCTTTGCAGAGAAATTTTTTTTTGAGCCTAGGTACCGGTAGAGTGTTCAAATGGAAGAGGTGACCGAATGCCAGGTGCCTACATTTGGCCTTGGCGACGTATAATATATACAAAGTTGAAGCGTGCATATGCAATGGAATCTGGAGCCCGCATCTCAATAACGCTTAAAGCAGCCGCCTCATCTGACTATTTACTGTAAACACTGGCTTTTGCACATGCAACTGAGGCCACCGGGATTTGAATTGCTCTTTTATTTTTTTTTTTTTTTTGTCACGTGACCCCGCATGCAGCTGTTCGCCATGGCAGGGCGATTTGAATTGCTCAATCAATGCCATTATTTTACTTATGCCAGAGATAGCTGGCATGTGCGATGGAGGCTTGGTATGAGATCACGATCTTACTTGAGCGGTTCCGATTTGGCGGTCTACTTTGCGAATACTTTTACAACTTTCTGGCTTTTTCCAAGTACATACTGCAACTATCGAGCAATAATCTAGGCAGAAGTCTACCATTAATCAAAGTTGTGATAATGTGAGCACCTCGGCACTTGACATACTTACATCCTAAAACTCGTTTACCGAACGAGCGCTTGGAAGAAAACAACCTTCCCGGCACACCCAGAACCAGAAAGTTACAATTACAAGCTGCACAGGGCCTTTCGTCCCAATTAGGACAAAAATGCCAAGACCTGGCGTTGGCTCAGACCTACTGTCGGCTACCGAAATGGCTGCTGAAATGGCTGCTGAAATGGCTGCTGAAATGGCTGCTGAAATGGCTGCCGAAACGGCTACTGAAATGGCTGATGAAACGGCCGCTGAATGGCTTCTAAAACGGCTACTAAAACGGCTACCGAAATAGCTGATGAAATGACAGCTGAAATGGCCGCTGAAATAGTTACTTCAATGGCTACTGAAATTGCCGCTGAAATTGCTGCTGAAATGGCTACTGAAATGGCTACTAAAAGGGATAATGAAAAATGGCTACGGCAATGACTACTAATAAGACTCTTGAAATGGCTGCCGAAATGGCTGCTAAAGTGGCTACTGAGTGCCTCGGGTCAGGCGAGCCATACCTGTCAACTTCACTTCATCTCACGCTTTTTTTTTTTTTTTTTTTTTTTTTTATTTCATTAATCGCGTGCCGCCCTGTGGGCTATGGCGATGTTTTAAATACATGGTAAAAAAGGAGAAATAAAAACTAAAACTTTATCTATCTCAGTCCTCCCCGGCCCATTCCAATATCTCCACCAGATTTGTGTCTTTCTCCACCTGCCTTATACCTTCTGCTCCTTTCGTGTTCTTTCGATTCCAGGCAATGCAATCACTCCGTATGTGTTCCCATCTCTCTGGCGCCTGGCCACACCACCGGCATTCCGGTGAATCCGCCTTCCCTATCTTGTATGTCCATTCCTTCAGGCCTTTGTTCCCCAGAATTCCGGCCAGGGTAGCCAGGTATCGGCGCTTGTCTGCTCGTTGTGTCGGTCGGTAGTTCAGCTCTGCCTGGTTTCTCTCCGTGTCTCTCCTCGCCTTGTAGTCCTGTCTTATCCCCGCCTCCGTCACGATCTCGTTCTCGCACTGTAAGGCTGTGCCGACCTTCGCGGCTCGGTCCGCTTCGGTGTTGCCTCTGACTCCCTTGTGGCTTTTGACCCAGATGATAGCAAGATCTAAGTCCCCTCTGGCCGCTCTTTCTTCCCACCGTCTTCTCACCATGTTGGAAGCTCCGTCGGCTGTGGGTCCTCCTCCTGCTATCTTCTGTAACTTTGTAATTGCCGTTTGTGAGTCGGTAACGATTAGTAGCTCCCCCGATAACTTTAATGCCTCGCTTATTGCTATGAGTTCGCCGTCGTTTACCGTGCTCCTTTCCCCCAGATAGAAGGACTTTGTCTCGTGCCGGTGGTGTATCCCTGCTCCTGATCTCACGCTGTTGGGCCGTACCTGCTATACCTGTCAAATTCATCTCATTCTACCTCATCTCACACCAGCAGGTCGGATCTGCCATACCTGTCAAATTCAGCTCTTTCTACCTCAGCTCATTCTCCTACATCTTATGCTAGTGGGTCGGATCTGCCATACCTGTCAAATTGAGCTCATTCTACCTCATCTCATGCCGTCAGGCCGCACCTGCTATACTTATCCAATTGAGCTCATTCTACCTCATCTCATGCCAGCAGGTCGGGCCTGCCATACAGGTTAAATTAAGCTTATTCTACCTCACCTCACGCCATCGGGTCGGATCCGCCATACCAGTCAAATTCAGATCATTCTACACCATCAGCAATAACTGTCTAATTCTGCTAATTTTGCCTCATCTCATGCCTTCGGGTCGGGCTTGCCATGCTGTCAAATTCACCTCCTTCTACCTCATCTCGCGGCCACCTCCCCACCAACCAGCCCCGATGCCACCACCAGACTTAAAACCGGCGTCGTAGTACACGGGATCGCCCTACGGAAGGACCTAGGGAAGGTCAGACAATGGTTGGAGGCAGCGAATAAGGAATTGGGAAAGATCGCCGGAATTCGCTGGTTGAGGAAGAAGACCACGCTGATTGAGGAAGGAAAGAAAACCAGCTCGGCGGTAGTTTACTTGGAGAAGGAGACCGAGGTTGGGAGGGTGAGGCTCGGGGGACGTTGGTTAAGGTCGGACCGGTATGAATCGGAGAGGGGACGGAAGTAGGACATACCGGGCATGCCACCCGCACCATGAAGGAGTTTCGCGGGCACTACATGCAACTAGACGTTGACTTGTTTTTATTTCTGTTATAATAAAACCCTCGCCATAGCCCTTAGGGCGGTATGCGAGTACTGATATTAAAAAAAAAAAAAAAAAAAAAAAAAAAAATCATCTCGCGGCGGTAGGTAGGGCCTGCTAAACCTGTCAAGTTCACCTCATTCAGCCAGCTCTCATGCGATCGGACCGGGCCTGCTCTCGTGCCATCGGATAGGGCCTGTCAAACCTATCAAATTCAGCTCATTCTGCCTGATCTGGTACCGTCTGGTCATGCGTACCGTACTGTGTTCTACCGGGATATTGCGCATAACCGGATAAGTGAAAATAAGACTATTACAAATTACTGAGTGGTTCAATTACATCAGGAATTTAGGTACTTCTCAATTATACATGGGTGGGTAGTTTTGGCACCTCAGTTTGCATCCATCTGAGGATTACATGCTGTAGTGTACTGAGACATACCTAATTAGGCAATAGAGAACCTCTGTTTATAAAATTAGTCACAGACCAGCTAGAGTGCTGATGTGCTTAATTACACATCACCATATGCCCATAATCATATATACCAAGTTTGGTACTAATATGAGTATTGTAGCAGAAGTGCTAACTGAAAATATTTAGAAATAGCAGCAATTTGGTAGTAATAGAAGCAGGCAGGCTAATGGGGAATACAATAGGCTTAAATATAAGTGGAGAGGGTTCTCACAGCCAAAGCATATAGTAAAGATTTATTTCTGACAGTCCTAGAACTCTATAAAATTATTGAAAGTATGTAGAATAGCATACTTGTCACGCGGCGATGAGCTGGTGCTGCCAAGGGATACGACCGGTTCAGGGTAACAGTAGTTTTGTAAGCGCTGAATGGCAGAGGCCTGACAAACTTGACAGGAGAGGCTTGACAGGAGCAGTTCAGCGGTTCCAGTTCAGCGGCGATGGCAGGATATGGTGAAAAAGGCAGAGAAGATCAGGTACTGAATTAGATCTAGAGATTGACAAGAATAACAAGAACATATGGACTGCGAGGAACCATATGGGTCTATTAAGAAGACAAGAAAACAGACAAGGAGAGAAGGAACTATTTACATGAGGGCAAGATAGAGCCTATATATACATGATAGGTTCATTAGCTACGAAACATAATACAAAGGTAGAAGCAGCGACGAGGGCAGTAGTAAGAGCAGAGTGGTGAAGGCAGAGTTTTCATGGCAGGCAGGCTATACTAGCAGGCTGACTATACTAGCAGGCGGGCTATACTGGCAGGCGGGCTATACTGTGGTTCACCACTTTCCCGGACACCCCACTTTCTCGGACTAATTTACCACCAAAACTGCGCAACTTTTGCACTCAATATCTCAACAACCACAACAGCATTTGTGAATGCACTTTGTGTAGCTATTAGATAAAGTGTAATTCTTGCTATCTAGCACCTTTTCTTCATCAAAAATTGGGGGTGCAAAGGGATTATGACTTGTCGCATTTACGTTGGAAGGCTTGGCATTTATTTGTATGGGATCTCCATACAAAATGTTCATCAGACTCGAATGTAGTCCTACTCTTCAACGCTAATTACAATAGCTATGATAGTATATGTCAAGAATCACCTGAAGAGGTATAGTAAGGTGCTGCATTTAGTTTACTTTCATTTGTTGAATTGTAGAGTTGGTGTACAACTATCTACTTTTGGGCGTTGTTCTCATACAAATGGTTTCTATGGGAAATATGAATATTGTGAATAATTTCACAACCACTACAGTTATTACCTAACTACGTTGTTCATAGTTTCCGACTGAGTGATGCTATTGAATGTGAGTGTCTGAGTTTTTTTCATGAATTGATTGCAGGTGTAGGATGCAGAATTCGGGGGTGGTGACATTTGTATGGAGATCCCATACAAATAAATGCCAAGCCTTCCAACAAAAATGCGACAAGCCATAATCCCTTTGCAACCACAATTTTTGATGAAGAAAAGTGCTAGATAGCAAGAATTACACTGTGTCTAATAGCTACACAAAGTGCATTCACAAATGCTGTTGTGGTTGTTGAGATATTGAGTGCGAAAGTTGCGCAGTTCTGGTGGTAAATGTGTCCGGGAAAGTGGGGTGTCCGGGAAAGTGGTGAACCACAGTACTGGCAGGCGGGCTATACTGGCAGCTTGCTAGCTACCTATAGCTAGCCGGTTCTATGATCTTGCCGGCTGTTGGCGGGAGGCGGTCATGGCTTGCCGGCGGTCGTGGCTTGGTGTGCAGAGGCTGTCAGGAGCGGGCCGTGACAATACTACTATCTATATTTTATAAGATATATAGTTCTGAGTCGGATAAGTGCAGGTGCGGGGAGGTGCAAACCGGGGAGCATCTCGCTTTCCGATGCAGAAACCAGAAGACCCGTCCAGAAGGCTTTGAGAAGTGGGGCGACATGGAAAAGAATTGGAAGAGAAAGGCGGAGAATGGGGAGGAGTATGATGTTTTGGAGAATTTCTTCGCTGGGGTCAAGTTCTAGAAGGTAGGAGAATGCGGGGTCAGGTTCTAGAAGCTAGGAGAGCGGGGGCGACGGCGCGTGGGGGCCATGTACGTAGAGAGTTAGTTTAGCCTGTCTCCGGGCTATGAGGGCTTGCCCAGGGACCCTGCCATGGCCAAGTGCTACAAGCGGGGTTATGTGATCAAAAAAAAAAAAAAAAAAAAAGATATACTTAGTATATAAGCATATACAATAGATGAAATTATTTACATCTTCTATACTTTTATCTTTTAGGCCATATACAAATACTAGTCCTTATACCTTTTGAAGATATATATAATATCTGTATTTTAGTTGAAATTTTAAGAATTTTTTTATTCTTTTCTTATTTCTAGAAAGTTTTAATATTCTTTATATATTATAAATAAATATATAGTATATATATATATATTATAGATTTTTATATTCTTTATATAATAAACTAATTTAATATAGAATCTAATATAGAATATAGTATGCTATTTTTTATACTTTGAATTATAATATAAGGTTTTATAAGTTATAAGTATTAGAAATAAATTTTTACTATATATTTTAATTATAAGAATAGTTTTTACTTATATTTAAACTTACTTTATTTCTATTAAGTTTACTTGCTTTTATAACTTTTAAACTACTACTTTTTCTAAGTACTTTTAATTACTATTTCTTTTATAAAACTTATATTAGTACCAAATATATTACCTATAGATATATTATAATTAATTTACTTTATTATAGAATCTTATATATCTAGTATATTAAATTATATACTATATTATATTTTATTAAATATTAATACTAGTATCTTATTCTATATATTTTTAAGGCTTTTATTATATAGAATTTTAAAACTATTCAAAATAAATCTTTACTATATACTTTAGCTGTAAGAATCCTCTTCACTTATATTTAAGTTTATTGTATGTTTTATTAGTCTACCTGCTTTTATTACTACTGAATTGCTACTATTCTCAAATATTTTCAGTTAGCACTTCTGCTACAATACTTATATTAGTACCAAACTTAGTATATATATATCTATTTTAATTACGTAACCCTGCTTGCAGCGCCAAGCTATGGCAGGGTCCCTGAGCAAGCCCTCAAAGCTTGGAGACAGGCTTAATAAAGAAATTTCTATATACTTCTAAAACCTGATTGCAGAAACTTCCGGATCGTTCTTCTAGTTTCCGTACCAAGGAAGCTCCTCTATATCTCTCCACCTCTCTCCCCGCCCCTCTCCTCCACACCTTGGCAGCCCGGAACGCAAATTTTTCCCAACACGGGTCGGTAAATCGCGCGGCGCACTTCTAAAACCTGATCCCGAAAAAGAACCTTTCCAACTCATCCCACTCCTCTCCATTCTCCACCGTCCTTTTCCAGTTCTTCTCCATGTCCTCCCATGCTCTAAAGCCTTCTGGACGAAACCTCTGCTGACTGCACTGGAAGGCTAGGTCCTCCCCCGTTTGGACCTCCCTGCAGCTGCACTTCTCCGATTCCGCCACTCCAATCCTCTTCAACCATGCCCTGCACCTCTCTCTTTCCAGGCGCATGACTGTGAAGTTGGACACTGCCGCTCTGTTCCATAAAATGACCTTCCCTCCCCCATATACCCCCCTTACCTCCCTCTTCTCCTTTCTCCATGCCTTAACTCTCTGGCGCACCCCCCTCCCGGTGAAACTTAGTATATATGATCATAGGCATATGCTAATATGTAATTAAGTACATCAGCACTCTAGCTGGTCTGTGTTTATTTTTATAAGCAGAGGTGCCCTATTGCCTAATTAGGTATATCTCAGTATAGTATACCATGTTGTCCTCCGATAGCTGCAATCTGAGGCATAGAATAATTTTCAGGATATGTTAAAAACATTATCCTAAAGTTTTATAATACTTGCTCATGAATTGCAACCACTACTGCAAAAATTCATATTTAAATCACGTTACCCCGCTTGTTGTACTAAGCCATAGCAGGGTCCCTGGGCAAGCCCTCATAGCCTGAGATAGGCTAAATGAAAATTTCTATCTACATGACGTCGCCTCCCCCTCTCCGCCCCCTGCCCCGCCCCCCGCCGCTACAACTCGATTCCGGAAAAGAACCTCTCCAGCTCATCCCGTTCTCCACCGCCCGCTTCCAGCTCTTTTCTCTGTCTCCCTATTCTCCCAACTCCTCCAGACGAAATTTTACCCCCCCCTAGTCTCGTACGCTGACTAACCCCCCCCTCACGAATTCCAGAGCCGGGTCGGGAAATCGCATGCTTCTAAAACCGGATCCCGAAAAAGAATCTTTCCAACTCATCCCACTCCTCCCCATTCTCTGCTGTCCTTTTCTAGTTCTTCTCCATATCCTTTCATTCTTCAAAGCCTTCTGGACGATTCTTTTGGTGACTGTAGTGGAAAGTAAGGTGCGCCCCTGTTTGCACCTGCACTTATCCGATTCAGCCACTCTCAGCCTCTTCAACCAAACTGCACACCTCCCTCTTTCCAGGCGCACGGCAGGGAAATTGGATACCGCTATCCTATTCCACTCCATGACCTTCCCTCTACCATGTCCTTCCACCTCCCTCTTCTCCTTCCTCCAAGCCTTGATTCTCTGGCGCACCCCACCTCCAGTGGCCACCTCTATCCTCTTCCTCGCCATCCCCTTCTTTGCCTGCTTATCTGCATTCTCATTCCCTGTGATCCCGATGTGGGCCTTGACCCACATCAGTTTCGTATCCCCTCCTTTCCTCTTTCTCCTCACCACTGCATTCACTACCCTTCTCAAATCCTCCGTCTTTCCCTTTCCTCCCTACCCACCATCTGAATCGCCATGACAGCAGCTTCCGAATCCAGACAGATCAGGATCGGTACTTCCTCCGGTGCACTCTCCAGTGCTCTTCTCACCCCCCCTCACCTCTCCGTCGAAAACTGTCGAAAACTGTCGCTGTTCTTCCTATCACCACCGCTACCACTGCCGATCTCCCCCACACACCTGCCCCCACCTTGCTATCCTCGATCTTACTGCTGTCTGAAAAGAAATTGGCTCTCTCCCTCTCAGCCTCTTCAATCGAGGTCTCCCATTCCTCTCGGCCCCCCTTCTTGCTCCCCAGCCTCTCCGCAGTCTCCACCCCTACCGTCTCACACCCTCCTCCCCACGAGATCTTCTCTCCCTCTTCTGAGAATCGTGCCCACTGGCCCTGCCAGCAGTCCAGCACCGTTTCATACCCATCCTTCTCCCCCAGTGCCCACTGCACCCCTCCAGTCTCTCCAATTCCTCGCCTCTTCTTCTACCTCCTCATTACCTTCTTTAAAGTCCGCCGTGCACAGCTCCGCCAGCTCTGACGGCGACTCTACCTCCCGGATGATTGCCCTTGCCTGCGCCCCATCCAGGACCGTCTCTACCTTCTCCACCTCCTCCACCCCGCACACCGCATTCACCCCCTCCACCCCTGCTCCCCTCCCTCCCCCAGCTGCCTTCTTCAGGACTCGGAGCTGCAACCGCTCTATCTTCTTTATCCACTCCTTCTGACCTCTCCATCCAATTTCGCTCCCCCACATCGCCACCGCTCTAATCATGCCCGTGTAGACCTGCCTTCAGCTCCTCGGGCTCATACCCCAGTCCCCGTTTCCCAACCCCGCCAGTGCTCCCGCCAGACCCCTCGCCCTGCCTACCCTATTCTTCCAGTGTGCCGTGAAGGTCAAGTTCTCGTCAAAAACGTGCCGTTGGATCGGGCCGGCCGCATGTGTCAAATTCACCTCATCTCACGCCGTCGGACCGTACCTACTTAACTGGTCAAATCAAGCTCATTTTTTTTCTTTTTTGTCATATCATTACTCACATGGCCGCCCTGTGGGCTATGGTGAGATAAATTGAGCTCATTCTGCATGATCTCGTGCCATCGGATCAGGCCGGCCATACGTGTCAAATTCACCTCACGTATCGCCGTCGGGCTGCACCTGGTCTACCTGTCAAATTCAGCTCATTGCACCTCATCTCGTGCCCTCGGGTCAGAACTGCCATATGTATCACGTGCCGAAATGGCTACCGAAATGCGTCCTGAAAAGGCCGCTGAAATGGCTGCCAAAACGTCTAGAAATGGATGCTGAAATGGCTGCCAAAACGTCTACCGAAATGGCTGCCAAAATGGCTAGGGCCGGCCATGCCTGTCAAATTCAGCTCATTCTATCTCAGCTCATACTCTCACATCTTACGCCAGTGGGTTGGATCTGTCATACCTGTCAAATTGAGCTCATTCTACCTCATCTCATGACAAGAAGCCAGGGCCAGGAGAGCCGTCGAGAGGAACAGATCGAATATATCCTACAAGCCACTACACAGACTAGGCCTCAGGGTCGCCACCCTAGCCGGTAGATTGTTATCTACCTAGAGGGGGAGGTAGAATCAGATAGTTAAACACCGGCGAAGGTGCGGCTATCAGGCGAATGGCACCACTCGTGCCTGTATGACTGGGATAGAATCACAAAGGTGGACAGAAAGGGGAAGGGGAGGGAGGAGGAGGAGATGGACATGACTGCTTGATTTTCTGGGGGGATATTTGGGTATTCATGCTTGATTGTTCTCTTGGGGGATTGGGCTTTCGCTTTGTGTTTCCTCCGCATCACCGAGGTCATGGTATTGTTGTGTGCTTTTATAGGGGATAGTTTTGTAGGTAGTTGCACAGGTGCCTGTCTCCGGGCCATAAGGACTTCGGTCTAGGGACCCTGCCATGGCGAACAGCTGCAAGCGGGGTTACGTGAAATAAATAAAAAAAAAAAAACCCCTAGTCGGTATCCTTGGACGCAAGGGCCCCCGTCACTGGAAATTCAGGATTGGCACCGCCGACAGCCTGGAATGCCGGTGGTGCGGTGAGGCCGAGAGACGACTGACACAATGCAGAGTCTGGAGACAGAGATGCCCAAGGGGCGAGGACGGACTGTGCAGACCTTCAAGGAGCAGCGACGGGGACGGGGACACCGTGGGTGACATATTGGATTGGGCGAAGCGTTTCCTTACTACCCTTATTATGTTTTTCTCTTATCTTTGTTTTCGTTTTCAGGCGGACACCAGGGACCGGATGGATGGATTTTCCTTTACTACATAGTCTTTAGATTTACACAGTCTCGCCATAGCCCACAGGGCGCCACGCGAGTAATGATATTAAAAAAAAAAAAAAAAAAAAAAAAAAAAAAAAAAAAGCCATTGGGCCGGACCTACTATACCCATAAAATTCTGCTCATACTGGTTCATCTCACGCCGTCAAGCCGGAGCTGTCATATCTATCAAATTCAGCTCATGTTGCCATGTCTCGTACCGGTGAGGGATACCTGTCATACTGGTTAAGTTGATCTCAGGTTGCAGAACTAGTTCACGCTTCAGCCCTTTAGCTTAGGCCCAAGCTATATGAAATGCGACTGGGTTCCATCCGGCGCGAGGCGTAACCAGCAGTACCTACGACGAGTGGCCGCGATTCCTGTTTTACAATTATATATCTAGAATGGTAGAGAATTTTAGATATCTTTATCTATATGAGTATGACTCGAAAATTTTATTGAAATACAAGAGAAATACCTATAGCACATCTAGTAATTTTCTAGGATTTTTCGCTAAGTGAAATATAGTTTATTGTATAGAAATTTAAAAAGCCTAGTAAAAAAATTAGTTTATGAATATTAGTCTCTGGTATTTTGCATTGAGAGTAGTAAGCCAGTAGTGCTTTGCCTGTAGAAATATGATAGTGGTGAGGGGAGCAATATGATAGTGGCGAGAGGGTAGTAGTAGCAAGTTGTGTTGCAACGCAACAGTAGCAATGGGGCTATTGCTAGCGAGCAGTAGCTGGCAGAAGGATAGACGTACCTACCGGTACTTGTGCTGAGAGCATGGTTCTAGTCAGTTCATGAATAGACTGGTTTATTCAGGAATCAGTTGGTTCGTGAACTGACAAGGTTCCTGGCCAGGCTAGAGCATATATACTGTAATATAAAGTATCATACATACTTGGGTAAAGTTGTAGACCGCTGCTGTTTAGAATTCTAGATATACACGAGATTCTACTCATTTAAATACTCAAACAATTTGGCAAACGCTGTGATGACGGCTCAACAGCATCCACTGTTTCGCACGGGTACCGGTATCTAGAGCTGGCGGAACGAAGCCTCAAGGGCGGCCTCAATAATCAAATGTCAAGAAAAGAGTCTTCAATTGTCTTGTCTGTGCGTGTCCATATCTGTCCATGTCTGTATATCTCCATGTATGTCTGTATCCATGTCTGTTGCTTCCTTGCTTCCTGCTTCCACAGTCCTATCTACATACAATTTATAGACCACCTTCGCCTTCCAACTGAGCCTATACATATCTCGCTTCTTAATCATAATTTTCTTCCTCATCCCATACATGTGTCATTATGTGGCCCTACCGCTGAGTACCGCTCCGGCCCGCGTATGGCCTTATTCTTTCCATCGGTACCGTGGTTACCACCACAACGCTGGCCTCAATTCACCTGGATAGCTATGCAGTGATTCGTTTAATTGGCTCGAACCTGCCTGAATGGCCTGGACAAGCCTGAAGGGCCTGAACTGGCCTGACTGGCCTGGACTGGCCTGGTTGGCCTAGACCGGCCTGGTTGGCCTGGGCCAGCCTGAATGGTCATGACCGGCCTGAATGGCCTGGACTGGCCTGGTTGGCCTGGCCTGGTTGGCCTGGCCTGTTGGATTCATTGAGTGGGAAAGACCTATAAAAACCGCGTGGGTCGCTACTCGAACAGGAAATGCCTGAATTGGAAATCATCCTTTTCGCTCCTTCGCTTCTCTTTCCCTCTTCTCATCTTCTGGTCGTTATCCATTCTCCTGCGTCCCAGCATCGTCCTCATCAAGATTCTCTCCCACTTAGGCGCTTATTTCCCCTCAGTAACCCCCGTCATACTGAGTCCTTCTACCTGAAGCAATCCACATCATCTCTCACGCAAAAATGGATCGTGCAGTCACTCCACCTCGCACCTTCATACCCCATTTCGACTCGGCTTGGCGAGGTCCTTTCGACCCTGCTACTCTGATCTATTATGATCAAAATGCTCAGGTCTCGCGCATTTTTTATAGCACCCCCCAGCGGTCGCTGCACCTAATCCGGGGAAACAAGCTGGCCATCGTGATAGATGGGTCCTGCCATACAAATGGCACTTCCCGCGCCCGGGCCAGTTGGGGCGTGTATTTCGGCCCCTGCTCGCGATACAACTTAATGGGCCTCGTCTCAGACGCGTTTGCACAAACAATCCACGTGGCGGAGCTCTCTGCGGCCTTTCAAGCGCTCCTCCTCGTCCATAATATCCTGCAGCAAGGTAATACTCCCATCACGGAGATCATTCTCCTTACGAATTCAGACTATCTCATAAAGTCAATGTCAGAGTGGGTGTACGGCTGGGTGCGCAATGGATGGGTTGGGGAGAATGGGGAGCCTGTGGCCAACCGGGGACTTTTCGAGAGCTTGCATAACTGGATTGACAACATTGTACGGGAATATGGCAAGCCAGTGAGGTTTTGGAAGGTGGATAGAGTATCGGTGCAGGAGGCTGAGAGGTTGGCGAACGCCGCTCTTGGGTAAGGTGGCGTCCTGTGAGAGAGGGCTTCTCATCACGAAAGACATCTGCTCAGTCTGCTAACATGTGTAAGGCTGTGAGGTTCGAATAATCTTGGAGGCACAATTATGGCAACTACAGAGAACTGGAAAGATTGGACGGGCTTTGGGCGCTTTCCTATGGGGGTCATGCAATGCTGTATCTAAATATACAAGCGGAGGATTAGTATCGGGTTTTGTTCATGAAAATATCTTGTGTTCGACTGTGGTTAAGGTTAGAAAGTAGACATAGTAAAATGAAAGTCCATTCAAGAACAAGGTTGTAGGTGCTAGAAAGCTGTTGCCCTGAACAATTGAACCGCTTGGTTTGTGATAGTCATTTTATTGGGACAATTTGATGTCGCTGAATCAAAATCTGCTGCCCACCTCAAGAAGCGCATTTTAATATACATTGCTCAGCTACTCCAATATTGTTCTCAACGCGGAGAGCAGAGCGCAAAAGCAGGCTGAGGTAACTTTATGCCTCCATATTTGTGTTGAACTTTGAACTCTGCGATGCAAAGCGATTCCTCAACGCAGTTTAAAGCACCAAGAAGGGCGCCCACACTAAAAGCCGACTGGCCAACAATATTCTTTCTTTCATCCATGTCATTCAAGTTCACCAGCATGACATCCAATGCATTCTTTCAGTAAAAATATATGTACTACGTTGAATAGCGACTCAGTTTCATTGTACACTTGCTATATTTTTCCACAACTTGAATTCGGCACTGGTATTTACACTATCACCGGATGATGCCTGGTCTATGTTCTATTATGCATTAAAGAATTAATCACGGGAAAAAAGAAGTCAACAACATATAAAAGAAAACCATTCACAAGTCCCGTTCACAACATTCTCCCTGCCGGCATAAACTCTCCAAGGCCATCAATGCCTTCCAGTTCCCATCATCAACGGCCCCACATTCTTCCTCAAGGCTTCTCCAATCTTTCTCATCAGTTCTGCCGTTCCAGGCTTCTCTCCCCTCTTCCTGTCCCCTGCTATGGCCCCTATCCAAGGAACATACTGCCTTGCACAATACCGCTCACTCTCCTTCTCCGGGACCGTACCTGACTTGAAATACTCGCTCACGATGGCATTAAAACAGTCACTGGGGACACTAGTCGTGCAATGTCCTTCTCCCTCTTGTACTACGACCTTTGAGCCCTTGAACAGCTTTGACATTGCGTACGCATTGCGCAGCGGCGTAACGGGGTCTGCTGTCGTGCTCGCAAACAGCACTGGCACAGCACCGACGGCAGACTTACGCATGAAGAGCTCCCGAGGGGGCTTCTCGACCGCTTGGGTGCGCCACCCTACGCATGCGAGCACGTTGAGTGCCACGATCCCTGCGGCCGTGGGCGACTGCTTAAAGGCTTTGTTGTAGTGTTGGCGGAGATCGGCTAGGGTCATGTCGGTCAGTGGGGCGGCGTCGGCACAGAGGATCGCAGGGAGAGCTTCCCTGTCACGAAGCTCGACCTCCATTTGTTCGTTTCGCCAGTCCTCGCCGTTGAGGGGGCATGTCAGTTGGGGCTTGCGAACAAATGGCATTTCAACAGTTCGATTCGGGGTCTGTATGGCGGCTTCCACAGGCAGGAGATAATCACTAGCGATGGTTGGAAAGGCCGAAATGGGGGAGTACAGACTCTGGAAAATGGTCTGCTGAAGGTCGCTGTATGTGAACAGCTCGCTGTAAATTTGACTGTCACTGCCTGAGGGAGCGAAGCGAACGGGTTGTTCACGAAGGGCAGTCAAGACTTTCTGAACCCGTTTCCGAATATCAGCCGGCTTGTTCCCAGTATAGAAGTCACAGAGCAGCGGCCCAGCTTTAAAGCAAAACTCGTAGAAGCTGTCAAGAGCTGCCTCTGTATCCAGCAAATAGTGGTGCCAGGTTGCATCGTAGTAATCCAGCGCATCAACTACTCCGTCCAATACCATACGTTCCACCTTGTCCGGAAACATCTTCCCAAATGTCATGCCGAGAATCGTCCCATAGCTGAATCCCCAGTACTGTAGTCCCTTCTTCCGAATGTCACTATTTTCAGGCACGCGATCCCACGTTGCATCGTTGATGGACAGCATATCCCTCGCCACGCTCGCAGTCCCCAGGAACCTCCCCATCTCGCCATTCTCCCCTTCATTGCAAATCTCGCCATATATCTTCGCCCTGATATATGCCTCGCCAAATTCCTCACCTCCACCGCTGCCGGGAGTCTTTCCTGCGCCCTTGATGGCCCATGTCTTGCGCTCCAGAGGCTTGTTAAAGCAGGACACCAATGGCCGAGTATTGTTGACTCCTCGTGGGTCGAAGCTGACGATGGAGTACTGCCGGCCAAGGACCTCTCCTATAGCCTCGCCGACCTCCAAAACGAATCCTACACCGGAACCGCCTGGGCCACCATTATTTAGGAGAACCGGGCCGCCCCAGCTGGCAGAATATTCAGGGTATCGATTGGGGTCTGAGGGGTACTTGATGATGGCAATGGAGGCTGTGCGGTCGTCGGAGGGAGAAGTGTAGTCGAGTGGGACAAGGAGGCGGGCACATTCGAACCTGTCATAGCAGCGATGGTACGTGAGGTTAGGGGTTGGTGTGATAGAGTCGAAGTTGAAGTCCCAACCTTCACCGGGACCAGGAGGAGTGGTGCTATTGGACACTGGAAGAGAGGAGACGGAAAGAGGTAAGAGGAAGAGATTGAAGAGGGCCTGCAATTGCATAACCGTGAGGGCAGAGAATGGCCTCATTTTGACACAAATCACCAATATCGCCTTGACGTTAAACTGGTTCCTATGTTGCGATCTTCTTGACCGGGGCTCACGAGGTTAGGACCTGTGCTGGCAACGCTGTGTCCTTCATTCGTTGGGGGAGATTGGAGACTTAAATAGGCATCTTGCACGGCGAAACTTCCGCATTATCGCGAATTGAAGCTGCATCCCCGGGCAAGTGCGACATGTGTTCGAAGTGACCACCGCCCGGGTTCTATGGACCATCATCAGTTGTAGTCATGCATGACTCAGTGTTCCCAAAACACAGATGGAGGTCGGCCTAGCCCAGTCGTACGTTAATTTTTTCTTTTTTTCAATATCACGTAACCCTGCTTACCGCTATGTACTATGGCAGAGCCCGCAGTCATACGTCGCGCTGACTTAGGAGATGCAATCCTGCGCAATGTTGTGCGCTGTCAAAATGTCTACGAACGTTTAATGATGCGAGCGTGCACGATATTGGCTTGCTAGCTTTTGTTCGTGTGTAACGTCCGCGTTATTGAAGGACGCCATGTTCACGCCCCCGGCTCTTTCCTACCGGTTCACATCGTTTGCCCGGTTTCGAGCCATCAGGCAACAGTGCTAGCACTGCCTCTAGGAAGACGTACGTCCTCTACTCCTGCAAGTACTTTACTCACCGGAGGCGTCGCATGAAACCAAGAAGAATGCTGTGCCTTGCATGGTAAAATCGAAGAAAGCCGACCCGACGACCAATGCACCTCATTATAAAACCTCCGGTAAGGATGGGGGTAAAGAATTTAGTAAGCCAATTTGGAGGCGCAATATGCCTGGACACTTCGTATTCCAGCGGGAGATTCTTTTCTCAATCTCTCGAGATATTACAGAACCTCAGATATTGAATTCAGGATATTGAGAATACTTCAATAATTCTATTATAAAACACAGAAAGTACAGAAGAAGCCTCACGATTGAGGCCTTCATCTGGTTCAGCTAATAAGTTCAAATGTAACTAGTTTCATTGTCCGGTCCAGTTTAACTAGGCATCCGGTTTAGCTAATTTTTTTGTATATAAATTGCAACGGTCGTCCGGTATAGCTAGGTAATACTGTGCTTCGCGTCCCGCATTTCGCAAATGCGAAGGGCCTCAATTACGTACCTCTTGAGATTGGACGCGCGGTTGGAGCAGCTCCACCCCTGCGTTGCTGGAGTGCGATCTGGATCCGGGACGTCATCCCCCAAGGCTGCCCGTTGTGCATGGGTTACACACTGTAACGCACCTAGGTTTAGCTCTACCGAAAAGGGTCAAGAGCTGCGTAGCATATGCCGGATAAAGCAATTTTCAATCGCACCGTATGTTCAACCTTTCACAACCATACGCGTTGCAGTCTTGAGTAAAGCTTCCCGCTTACCTAATAGTTACTGTACATAGTTGTAATAATCCCCGGCGCCATGTACCCCACTGAACGGGTACCATCGTTGCAGTGCGCTGGCACTGCCCCATCTCAGGATCCTCACCTTCATCCTTATCCATGCGAGTCTTGGGCCCTTATCCCGATCCGGAACCCATCCGCACCTAGTATGTCGACTATACGCACTACTATACGATATCAAGTAGGTAAGGATGGCAGGGAATATGTTCGAATCTTCATGCCGGAATAATAACCTTAATAGCGGGATAAGCATATGATATGGTTTGAATACTTGATATTTAATGTCACAATTATCCCTATTAGGAAGGCTTTTCGCTGAGGCTCAATCGGAATAACCATGAAGCGAAAGGATATGCAGGTTACTTCCCTTGCTGAATTAGGAAGAGAAAGTGCGAGGGACGAAAACTAGAGTGCGATGAGCTCTTGCCAAACTGTCTCCTGTCACACCCACTTTTATCACAGTTATACACCTACCATAAAATTTCTTTTCATTCAGTAAGCACGTTTGATTCCCTCAGTACAGGTGTAACATGTCTACAGCAGAGTCTACTTACTGTACGACGATAACTAAGCAAGGGAAAAATGTAAAAGAGATATTGCCATGCATGAAGGCGAAAACCTATTAACCCTCATAGGGCAGCGAGCTAGTTTCTTTGTTTCACACACTCTACTTCTCATTATGATTTATCAGTTACTATTTGTCCTTTATGTATCTAATACCTCGCCGTAGCCTACCAGGCGGCACGCGAGTAATGAAATAAAAAAAAAAAAAAATATTAAGCCTCATAAATATGATACTTTGTAACGACGAAGTAAAAACCCCTTTCGGCAGCGAAAAAAAAAAATACAAAGTGAAAAATAACGAGAAATAGTAATATGAATCAGGTAAAACCATTGAAAAGTACATACATTCACGGATTTGAAAACATACAAAAAGCAAGAGATGGGTGGAGTATATGGAATGTTCCAAGTGAGGCAGGGGAAGGGGGCGACGGTTTGGGACAGAGAGGTACGGGGTATGAGAATGGGTCTGGAGAAGGTGATACTGGCGCCAGGGACCGTAGTTGTTCTGACAGATTTACAAGCCGCGATTGCGGCGGTGAAGAAAGCGGGCATCAGGGGCAAGGCGAGGACTGCCGACCTGAGGGGCGTGTTAGATCAAATTGCTGAAAGGAAGAAGAGAGGAGGGGACATAAGGCTAATGTGGGTGAAAGCCCACATCAGCATAGAGGGGAATGAGGCGGCGGATGCGGAAGCGAAGAAGGCAGCGGGGCGGATTGGTAGATCAGTGGTCACAGAAGGGGGGCTGCGGCAGAAGTGGAAGCAACTGCGGACAGCAGAAAGAAGGCAGCCTGGGCTTGGGGCGGAGCGGTGATGAGGTGGGGCAGAGGGGCAACAACCACCTTCATGAGGTTGCGGATGGGGAAGGAGATGACGAAGGAGTGGGATATGAAGATTGGAAAGGCAGTGGAAGGGGCAATATGTGGGTGTGGGGAGAGACAGACGGCAGACCACCTGGCTTTCAGGTGTGAGGAGGTGGCATATCCGGGAGGGTGGGAAGAGTTGGTAGACTTCAAGAAGAGGAAGTGGATGGAGCAGCAGGAAAACGGGGAGGAGGTAGATATCCTGGAACAACTGTTCCACTCGCTGGGGGCGTAGGGGGGGAGGAGGGGTCTTGCATTGGTTCTAATTCTCAGGAACCTTTCTGGGAGCGGTGGGGAGGGCGAATTATTTCGTATGTACCGGTGGCGGCTGTTACGGTGTCTGCGATTGCAGCGTAATGTAGGTGTAACTTAGGACAACGCTTGGAACTTGACCTTTGTATAGAGGCCGTGTAGGTCTCTATATATAGGCGTCCAGCGTGTCGGTTATTTGCATTATTCTATTTAACATTGAGTGCTAATTAACAAGCTTCTCTCTCATCATCATCATGGCATCATTGATAACTATGGATGGCGTGATTACCATACGTCATCTCTCATCACCATGGCATCATTGATACTTTGTTCGGTCACCCTGACAGCGGCAGAGGAAAGATGAAGATATTTTTATTGCCGCGGGGAGGTGCGGCGGGGAGGAGGTGTAAGTCTCGTACGTAGAGTAGGCGGTGGATGAATAGGTAGATATGCTTGTCTCCGAGCATCAAGGGTTTCGACCCAGGGGCCGAGCCATGGAGAACAGCTGCAAGGGGGGTGACGTGATATATATATATATATATAAAAAAGCCCCAACCCATTCTCAGCACTGCAATTCATTCAGAAAACCTTTCCCTATACCTGTATTTCTGTTACCTAGCCTTACAGCGTCTCTGCACTTCTTTCTCATGACATAAAGCTCAATACTGAATGCAACCTGAGTAAGCAAAAATGTACTCTTTGACATGACTGTAACTTTTGCATATTAGTCCAATAATCACAAAACTTGGTATACTTGTTTAGTCTAAGCCACTGAGTGTACAGTGAGATGCAAAGGCCACAGGTAATCTCATTGGCACGTGGTGACTCAAAAGTATATGCTAGTATGTGATTGGACTCATTCCAGAATGTATCACCCTTCATGTGCAACAACCCAGGGAAAAAAGTGTGGAAATAATTTACCATGTTCTCTCATGCTCTGGCTTTGATTTGAGCTCACTTGAGGGTCATTTGCATTCACAGTAACTCTGTACGCAGCTCAATGGATTTGATCGGTTTCCCGGTGATGATCGGTTTCTAGGTGAAGCACTCGACCCCCTGGCATGCTGGCCAGCTAAACAAATAGAATGTCAATGTTATACCAATTCAGCTTTACTGCCTGGAAGGGCAAGGTAGGTACAAAAGCATGCTGTCCGTTGGCAGAGACCTTCAGATTCGGTCTCGTCCCATCTCGAATAAAAATACACTCTCCAGCACTCCTTTCCTCTCACCACAAAACGGAAGGACTACTCTAGTACCATAGATGCTATGGAGTTTCATAGTAACAATCGCGTTTTGGAGAATAATAAGATCAGTTTCTAAACGATGAAATTGAGATTAAGCAATGTCCCAAAAATTAGAGAAATAACAATTTTTAGTATTCTAAATAGGTAATTCTTTCAAAGAATAGAATTATCCGAATTCTCCACAACCATGGATTTCATATAAATCTCTACCAAATCCTTCCTGTGATATCCCCTGTACGCTGAAGGGACGGCATCCAAGCTCGCGTTCAAGAGTATCCTCTATTTTTTTTTTTTTTTTTATATCATTGTTCGCATGCCGCCCTATGGGCTATGGCGATGTTTAGTTACAAAGTAAAAAATTAACAAATGCCTCAACAACTAAACAAAAACCCCGTAAGTCAAGTAGATACATGTATTTCCCGCGGTGTTCATACGTGATGCGGGTGGAAAGTCAAAACTTGTACCGAGCCTGTCTATTTCCTCCCTCTGTCCAGCTCGTACACAGTCGACCGCAACCATCTTCCCCCGAGTCGTGCGGGTCTTGATGGGGGTCCGGTGCTGGCGGCGGGGGTGTTTTCCCTGGGTGGTGCTGCCGAAGTGTCGGCTGGTGGTGCGGAGGCTATTTTTTGGGCCTCCTTATCATTCGGTTGGCGCTTAGGGCGTAGGGGTCCTGGGGGGACGGCTGCTTCCCTTTGCGCTTCCTGTTAGTCCTGGGTGGTACTTCCGGCGTCTCTGTGGTGGAGATGGGACTGAATCCCAGAGTTTCAGGTGGTGGGGGGGAAGCGGGGGCCATGTCTATAGTGGTGGCGGTGGGGCTGAGCCCCAACGGTTGTGGGGGAGGATAGACGGGAGTCGTCTCTATAGTGGTAATTGGGCTGAACCCCAATTTTTTTGTGGGCAGGCTGGGCTGGGAGGGGCCGGGGAGGTGAGCAGCGGCGGGCGGGGAACGGATCCATGAAGGGACGGGGACTCCTGGTCTTTCCCCAAAGACTGTCACTTGGGTTTTGGTTTATTGAAGGGCTAGGATCGTGTCTTTTGGCGGGAGGTTTTCGTCTTTGGTCTTTAGCTGCTACAGTGAGGCGAATACGCTGAAAATCTCCTCGGAGTTTCACCCTGGGGGGAAACTTGCGGGTTATGGATTTGGAGGATAAAAATTAGATCAAAAGACTCAGCGCGCTGAGAGCTTTCGATCTATGTAGGTTTCACTGGGGGGGACGTTGTGGTTGTGGAGTTGGTTCCAAATGCTCGTCCTGAGGTGGTTGTTGTCTCTGAAGAGTATCCTCAATTGTAGCAGCTTTATCCTCCTGCTCGATAGCTACATTGCCCCCATTTAATATTCCTGCTGCCATCGCATTCTTTTTTTTTTTTTTTTATGTCATTGATCGCATGCCGCCCTAAGGGCTATGGCGATATTTAGTTATATATGAAATAAAAGGAAAGTCAGACATAAAAGTAGAACTCCCCGGAAACTCCTGTGTGAAGGGGAAGTGAATCGCATTCTTTGCTTTATCTAGTGCAGTAGTCCATCTTTCTACATTATCCTTTTCTTCGATCCTCGATCTTGTCAAGTAGGCTTCAAGACTAGCGGTATATCCAGCAAGAAAGACCCAAAAGATAGTCTCGCATAGGAGACAAAGCTGTGAGAGGAATCTGGATGGGTCAGTGCATGATACATTTAGTAGGTGGAAGTAGGTTCTAGCAGGTGGCTGAGTAGCAAGTACAGCCGTAGGAAGGGACATATGGTAACCCATTGCAATAGTAAGGAGCGGTGGTTCTGCGCTAGATGTTTTTGCGCTCCTGGGGGTGAATCTGAAGAAGTGAAAATCTATACCATGACTCAGGATGGCATAGATTGGATTATCGAGATTGTTCCTCTCATTTCTCAAGCAACATGCATCGGCTTCCGCTATTACTTGGGCAATAGCGTTCTTTCTGTATTCCGCTATGTGTGTGTCTAACACAGCTTTAAACTCGATAAACACTATAGTGCATAAGCCGGCAGGTCCGGAATTGATTCTTAATCCGTCCGGATGTTGAAAGGCGGTCATTTATGAGGACATCTAGAGTATTGCGGATCAGGTTGTCAAACCAACTGACGATCTGGTTGAAGGTCTATGAGGTGACGAGGAGGACAGTGTTCCGTGCTTAGTGCGTTTTTCTGCACATTGGAATACGAATGTCAGGATGTGCCCGTACGATTGTAAAATGTATAAACTGCAACTATGAAGATGGTAAATATAAAGGGAACAATATACTAAAAAGAGAAGTGATGAAAGCGATGTGTAGCTGGGCTGGTGATCGAGAGAAAGTATATAAGGCTGCATGTCTCGGCCTTGAACTTACTACAGTGGTAACGCTAGCTTTGGCCCCATCATTAAGATGATCATCTGACCCTTCGTATTACCGTAGCAGACACTCAAATTCCAAACAAAACCCGCTTAGCCTCACACCGTGTTCTATTGATAACTCAAATTAGCAATGCATGCACATGTAAACTGGAAGGAAAATGTGAAGTGGAGAATGGGCTCAGGTGGCAACCTTCCAGCCCTTGTTGGATGACCAGCAAATCCAAGCCGCGGCTGTGCTCCTCCATATGAGACAGAATGGTGTCTCCGCTTTTCACTGTTAGACTCCATACGTTCCAGGATGCAGTTTACAATGTCAAAGGCCGAGAGGATCTGGCAAGGAAGACTGTCTATCGAGGAGGCTTCAACAGCTGTGCTAGAGAGTCGTAATGCTGCCGAAGGCGCATTCTAATCGTGCCATTTTGAGAGCTTTTGACAGATTGGAATTGCTTCATTATATGTAGACTGATTCCGGAGCTATTCAGAGTGGTTCATTTGCTGATACTGCGATGTTTGGCTCTGTGACTGAGATGCCATGTTCGGACGCCGGTAGCCTGCAGCAGGCGGCTGCAAGCATGCACGTACTGTACGAGCTGAAACATGTGATGGCTTGCTATATGCAAGGTCACGGTTGGTGATTCCGAGTGTCGGTCTGGTTACAAGACTAGGTGTTGGTGGTAAGAGGTTGCAGCCTCCCTTGGCGAGGAGCAGCGGGTTGCGTGATAATTTTTTGAATCAAAAAGCTCTTTAGGTAACTAAGGGATTACTCAGCTATCTGTTCTCGTGCCCAGACTCTCTTGGCACTGTTCTCTTCCTTTCGCGAATTATGGTGCCGGAAGTTAATAATCAACATGTTGTAACATTCCTGGCCAGTATTAGTAAGCAGCACCATATGTGTCATTTTGCTGCTTGAGCAATCGCGCACCCTTCAGCCACGGTCACTTTACACGGTCGCATTACACGCTCTACAGCTGCCCACGCTCGCACCACTCATAGAAGGTTTTTCCAGAGCCTATTGCAGGTGTACGAGAAACTATACCCAAAGCTCTTTTTTCTATTTCAGACATCTCTATTTGGCGTTATTATAATAAGTGTCTTCATATTATGCAGGCATATAAGGATGGTCATCAATATGGTACAGAGGCCTTCAAAAATCATGTATATACAAGTCACCCCGCGGGGAACCCTTTGATGACTAATCCATTTGTATGGCGCTTGGCATGTAACATTTGCTACATTTCCTAAGAAAGTAAAAAAACTTTGAACCTTTTCAGTTTTACAACGAATAAAGATTTTGCCATGAAAATATCATAGAATGATAGAGCGTCTCAAATAGTATAGATTTTTGATATTTCTACCTTAGTTCATATCAGGTTGTGGTTGCTGATAGGTTTTGCGTTGCGTTGGTTGTGTCGCAAATTTCATGTTGATTATTAACTTCCGGCACCATACCGTATTAACTCACTTAAGAGGTAAAAGACAAACGCGCGCTAGTGTGGTCTGGGCAGAACTTTGGGCGCTATTGATCGCACTAGCGCGCGCTTTAGTACAATATTGGTATTTTTTTTTTCTTTTTTCTTTTTTTGGGAGTCACGTCACTATCAGTCTCCGTGCTGTTGAGGTTAGCATCGCGCTAAGAGGCTTGCCAAGACCACCAAAGCGCGCGTTTGTATTTTCCCTCTTAAGTGAGTTAATACGGTACTAGTATTTAAACGTGCCAAGAGGAGTCTGGGCACGACAACATCAGACTATCTAGTGTTGAAAATTATGCAACGAGCATCACGGAGCATATCGAGTGACGCTCTCACGTCTGAAGGAGCCACGTGAATGTTGACATTTTTTTTTTTTTTTTTTTATATCATTACTCGCGCGCCGCCCTACGGACTATGGCGAGGGTTTATTAAAGGAAAAAACCAAGTTTAAGTACATGATGCCCGGTGAATGTTAATAGCACGTGAGCCGAGATCATACTATGAGGACATTCCACGTGATGTGATATCTAGAAGATTCTGGATATGCTCGTTGTAGGAATTAGCACCTCATACTCGCACCAATCTGCTTGCAGCTCATGTTTATCTATAGGGGTGTTAGGAGCGCATATCGTACGTGGTTTATGCAGTCGTCGAAGTCACGAGAGAATAATACAATACGTATCCCGGCGCGCTTTATCTTTATCTCTATTTATCTGCTTCATCTAAGGGCTGGGGTCTTGCCAAGGCATGGGACTACCTGGGCGGGGCGTTGAGAAAAATGAGGATAGGTTGCAATTGATAGCCTTGGATCCGAGAATAAATCACATTCACCTCTTGCCTTTTGTTTTTTTTCAAATTATTACCCGCATTCCTCCTTACGAGCTATGGCGAGATATAAAGCACATGGGGCATAACTAACTAAAAGGTACAAAATCACAAAATCGCGTCACTAGAAACAAAGGGAAAATTGAAGGAAACTCATCGCTCCGCCCACTCCATCAACTCAACCAATTGCAATAGGTCTCTTGCGCGCTCCTTCGCCTTCGCGGGTTTATTCACCGCTTCTATTCTCCCAGGCCACTCCTTCCTCCAGACTTTGCATTCTGCTCAGATGTGTTCTGCTGTCTCTTCTCATTCGCCACACCACCGGCACCCTGGGCTTTCCGCTTTGCCCACTTTGTATCTCCAGGCCCAAACTGTCTCTCCCTCTTGCTCTGTGCGCCTTCGCCTCCATATGCATTCCGTCCTCCGCGACCACTTCGTCTTCATAGGGTAGTGTGCACCGATTTTGGCTGCCCTGTCCGCCCTCTCATTGCCTACCAGGCCCTTGTGTCCTTTGACCCAGATCACTGCCACGTCCATCCCTCCCCAAGCTGCTCTGCTCTCCCACGCTTCTCTAACCATGTGAGCTGCCCCGCCAGGTGTCTGGCGGCCCTCGGCTAGGTCCTGAGTTTCTGGATGGCCACTTTAGAATCCGTAACTATGAGTAGTTCCTGGTCCCTGTCCTCCAGGACTTTCGCCATTGCTACTAGCTCTGCATCGTTCACCATAGCTCTGGCACCTAGATAACGCCATAGCCCTTAGGGCGGCATGCGATTACTGATATTAAAAAAAAAAAAAAAAAAAAAGGCACCTAGATGGATGCCATTGGATGGAATCGGACCTTCCCCTCCACAGCCCTATGTTTCTCCCTACATTACTATCGGAAGTTGTGGGTTCTATGTAGTCTCGTAACCAGACGCTGACTAAGCGGAGTTTCAGGACAATGGTTGGACTCTAGCTTGTTATTATTTAATGTCCCCGACGGTGCCTGGCTATCGCACATTTTCCGGGACTATACGCAGTACAAGACTTTACATAGGAAACGGGGTTGCCCCCTCTAGGAAAGAAAAAACAAAAAACCAAAAGCAAAGAAAGAAAAAAGAAATTGAGTTCCACCAGCAATCCTCCCATCGCCTCCTTCCACCCTCCTACCCTTGGCCCCGCTTCCTAAAGTTAGCAGGCCGAATCCGCTCTGCTACCCTCATGCAGAAATTCTGCGTCCTAGGCCACTCCTCCTTCCCGAACCAGATATCAAAACCTGTGGGTACCACCCGCCCATTCCTGCGCGTCCCATAGAGGCCTTCCTCTAGCCTCTCCCTCTTAAGCATCCGGCATTTCCGCATGATATGGTCTCTCATTGCCGGCTTGTCCTTCCCACAGAGAGGGCACGTGTCAGGGCGACATATGCGACATAGGCGCCTGAGAGGCTGCATAGCGCAGGCAGGCTACAGATGCACGGCGATGCGGCGGAAGCTTCTGGCGCATATGCCAACAGAAGCTTCTAGCATGAGGAACTCAAGTATTTAAAGTCTCAGCATAGACCTGAGTGAGAGACCATCATCAATATACTTTACTCTCTCTCCAGGCTTCGTCCACTAGGCTTAGGCTTCGTCCTCTGGGCTCTGTCCTTACAGCACGCCACCCTCTTGCGAGATATCTCCATGAACGCTCTCACTCTCTTGTTGGTCCAGTGCCGCAGCCCTAGACCCCACGCCTTTGCCCCCAAGTCCTCCGCAAACTCCGCTCCATCTCGTGCCCTAACTTCTGCGACCGTAAGTTAGCCGGGGACCCCCTGCATCCTTCACCCCGGTTCTACTACTGCCCTCTTGGCCTCTTTGTCTGCTCTCTCATTCCCAGCAATCCCCAGATGTGCCGGAACCCAGATTATATATCCTTCTATGCCTTTATCCGCCAGCTTGCTGCTCATCCTGAGGAGTTCGTGCTCTAATCTTGAGCGTGCTTTGCACTGTCCGTCCAAAGCTGTCCGTACCACATACTGTGAGTCTGTCAGGATGTACATCTTTCCTTTTCCAAGGCCCCTATCAGCTCGCAAGAGCGCCACCCGGCATGCCTCCAGAATGTAACGTCGGCGGTGGGCTTGGGCGGAGGCCTTGCCAAGGGGTACGGTCAGCTTGGGTATCGGCGGCGGGTCGGCGTCTATTATTCTCTCCGATTGAGGTCAAATATCGCATGAGTTTGATTTCACCATCTCCCATTCTTTCTAGGTGTATTTCTTTCGCCACCTATTATTCTTTCAGATGCCGCGCGTATTTATTTCACTATCTTTTATTCTCTCATGTATATAGCGATATTATTTTCACTCTTTGTTCTGGACTGGCCTGAATGGCCTGGCCGGCCCGTTGGAAACACTGTACGTACAACCTTCCACAATGGTATAATCGATCATTCCTTGCCTCACACTCGCTCAGACTGATGCCTGGATGTCGTCGCTGGCCTTTCTGCAGAGCGGTTAGGACCTCTCGAGGCCTAGGGTCCCTTTCATAGGCCTCCTTCCATAGGGTTTGGCGGTCGAGTTTCCAGCTCGGGTCGGGAGTTCCGGTGGCAACGGCATCGATGGCATCAACGGCATCAACGGCATCAACGGCATCAACGGCGGCAACGGCGGCAATGGTGGCTGAAGGCTGCTGCTCCGGAGTGGGAGTTCCGATCGACGGGGAGAGATTTTTCAGGTTTTAAAACGACTTGATTCTGGTGTTTAAGCCGTTCATCCCCTCTCTTAGGGAGGTCTCCTGACCTTCTAGTAAGCGCATCAGGCTTACCACCAGCTTTTCCAGGACGGTACACAATCTTGAAGTTAAAGCGGGACAGGAATTCAGACCAACGAGCTTGCCGGCGGTCCAGCATTTTAGTCGTCATGAAGTATTCAAGGTTCTTATGGTCGCTGAGGACCTCAATGACACCTTTGGCACCTTCTAGGTGCGGTCTCCATTCCTCGAAGGCTCTCACAATCGCCATGAGTTCCTTGTCATAGATCTCATAGTTACACTCAGCAGGCGAGTGCTTCTTTGAGAAGTATGCTACGGGGTGTAGGACGCCATCGTCATCATATTGGGATAGAACTCCAGCTGAGAGATAGTCCGACGCTCGGCAAGCGATTAATGAAATTAAAAAAAAAAAAAAAAAAAAAATAGTCCGACGCATCCGGCATTCTCGATCCGGGTCAAAGTGACGGAGTACAGGGGCAGTGCAAAAGGCATGTTTAAGTTCGTCGAATGCAGCCTGGGCCTCTTGAGGCCATTCGAATCGTTTGCCTTTCCGGGTCAAGGCTGTCAGTGGGCCTGCAATCTTGGAGAACCCAAGGATGAACCGGCGGTAGAAGTTGGCGAACCCAAGGAAGGCTTGAACATCTTGGACATTCTGCGGTCTCTCCCATTCCCTGACTGCCTCAACCTTGCTAGGGTCCATGCTGATGCCGTCTGGAGATATGATCAGGCCGAGGTATTTTGTTTGTTGCGTGTGGAATTCGCATTTTTTAGGCTTCAGGTATAACTCTGCTCGTCGGAGTTGCTCCAAAACCATTCGAACGTGCTGCTTATGCTCCTTGAGGTTGTTTGAATAGATCAAAATGTCGTCGAGATATGCTGTACAGAACACATCGAGATAGGCCCGGAGGGTATCATTGATGAGATGCTGAAAGGAAGCAGGTGCATTGGTAAGGCCAAACGGCATAACGGTGTATTCAAAGTGGCCATATCTCGTCCTAAATGCTGTTTTCCACTCCTCTCCTTCAGCCATTCTAACGAGGTTGTAGGCCCCACGCAGGTCAAGTTTGGTATAGTACTTGGCCTGGGAGAGGCGTGCGAGAGTCTCCTGGATCAGCGGCAAAGGATAGCGATTCTTGATGGTGATCTCATTCAGACCTCGGTAATCGACGCATAGGCGAAGTGTTCCATCCGCTTTCTTGACAAATAGGACGGGGGCTCCTGCAGGAGATGAGCTGCCTGTGCCGTCCCCTGTAGATACCTCTGCAACTGGGCAGGCTAGTCTACAGTCCCCTGTCGATACCCCTGCATCCGGGCAGGCCAGTCTGGCCTGCCCCGAGAGGTCCCGTTTTGTATGCAACTTCGTGTTATAGAGTTTTTGTATATATATGGGCTCTGGAAGCCCCGTTCTTGATTGATCATTAGAATCGAATACACACATCTCTGAGCCTATTCCTCTGTACTCCTTTTCACAGTGTGGATATACTTACAGGAAATTAAGAAGCATGAGCCCCACGGGCTATGGCGAGGTTTTTATTAAAAATAAAAGTGGGGAAGAGTTCGGGGTTGCCTAGCAGCTTGAGTGTGACCATGGTCTTGAACGTCTTCAGCAAATCTCAAGATCCATCGAATTTAGCAGGGTCCGCTACTTTGACAGCTCGATGGTGGTGATCAACAGGTCCGGATGTTGAGGTGATTGATAATGCCTTGATTGTTTGGCGAGCATCATCCAACTGGGTCTGTAGCACTGATTGTTGGTCAATGGCAGCATCGAGCTGATCTTGGAGCTCCTTGATCTGGTGTTGGGCAAGGGTGAGTTCGTCCTGCAGCGAGGTGCCTCTAGCATTCATAGCATTCGCGAGATCGGAGATTTCCTGTCGATACGTCTGGAATTCAATTGAATTGTCAGGCATGGGCTTATTTTCCCAAGCTTGCAGGCGGGTGACAAAGTCGGCGGCATCGGAGGAGGGCGTCGGAGCAGAAGAGGATGATGCATCAGAAGCAGGCAGGCCAATGGAAGGCATGGATGCTGATTGTACCGGTTGGCGGGTGGGCGGGTCCGTTGTAGTGTAACGTCGGCGGTGGGCTTGGGCAGAGGCCTTGCCAAGGGGTACGGTCAGCTTGGGTATCGGCGGCGGGTCGGCGGCTATGGGTCGAGGACTACGGCGGCGGCGACGGCGGCTCAGCGGCTAGGGGTCACGGGCTATAGCAATGGCAGCGGCGGAGGAGTATGAGGAACCAGACGGGTCTATTGATCAACAAGACCATGGACAAGGAGAAGAAGCGCTATCTACAGAGGCGGACCTGGGGCCCTTATATGCTTGGAAATTGACATAGAAAGGAATACAGGACTATAACGATATGAGAAAGAGAATCCGAAATGCAGAGCGGCAATAGTGATGCTAATATTGGAAGGCATATCAATGAGCTGTCAGAGGGCTAGTCAACCGGACCGGGACGGCTTGTCAAGCCTTTCCGAGTCGGCTATTAGTAAGGTCTCACCTTCCGGCTTGGCACATCGGCTCGGCTTGACTAGCGTTCGCACTCGGTGTGAGTTGTGAGTCGGTTTTTCTGAGTGAGTCGGTTTTCGGGTCGATTTTTCACACTGTAAAACATACCCGACTCGGCTACCGAGTGAGCCGGTATGAGTTGTATGTACGGCGAATCGGTTTGCCACGCCATAAAATGTACCCGACTCGGCTGCCGAGTGAGTCAGTATGAGTTGTATGTACGGCGGGACTGAGTCGGTGTGATAATATACAACTGGTACTCGGCTGCTGAGTGAGCCGGTATGAGTTGTATGTGCAGCGTGACTGAGTCGAGTGATACTGTACAACTACTACTCGGTTCCTGAGTGAGTTTATAGTAGGGTCGGAGGAATTTTATTGAAGGCTTACACCGACTCAACTCGCACCGATGCGAACGCTAGGCTTGACTTGTCGGCTGGGGAAAAGGATGATATCGATGCGTGCGTAGGTGGGCTGTGACACAGAACCGCAGCTAGCTCAGCTACGTCGTTGTCATATGTGTCCAGTAATACTACCCTGTATGCCTCGTATCTGTTTGACTCTTGCTCACCCACACCCCCATAAGCTCCCAGTGTCGGCCTGCGGACCCTAACTGCTGCTGCCCCTACCCCAGCCTATGAGCGGCTCCAATCCCGGGGAAGGAGGAGGATCAGTAAACACCCAGTTGTTGATTAGATCGGAGTACCCAGATACCGACAGATACGAGGGAGGAGAGCCACGATTCTTCAAAAATGGAGGATAATCCCAACCAACAGCAGATGGCGCTGGCAACTCGGAGTTGGAATTCGCCTTGCCCTCCGGGGGCTTATGGACCGCAGGGAACCCTACAGCTCTGAAACCTGTGGTCTGTGTGTTGTTGGAATGTGCCTTCTCAATATGTGCCTGTAGCTCACGAAGTGTGCAACAACCGAAATCGGTGATAGGACAGCCCCTTTCCTTGCAAAAGAACAAACGTTCGTGTCTGCTCTCATGCCGGTCTCGAGCCTGAGATGATGCAAACCCTTTGCTGAAATATGCACAGGTTGGTCGACTGCATTTGAACAAGTGCGTGCCGTATGCTTGTTCAAGCTTGCTCCTGCTCTCTGGTGCTAGACTGTCGAACTTTTCTAGTTCCAATCTAGCTTTGGCAATTTGTCCTCTTAAGTGAAGAAAGCCTAACATGAATTGCCCAAGCGACCCAGCTTTCATTTGAGTGGCCCCCCGAAGCTGAATCGCACCAGATGCCAATCGAGTCATGACCTGGTAAACCTCAGGATAATCGTTGAGGTTTCTAAATCTCCGCTTTATTGCTCCGGTTATTGTTATTTCTCCCCATTCCTTGCTCTCGGTATTTAGCTGTTTTTGCAAGAAACTTTGGAGAGAACCGACAACCTTTGCCTGTTCTGGATCGCCTGACAATTTGGAGCAGCATGCTTCGACATGATCAAACCAGTATACTGCCGCATAATCTTGAAATGAAAAATAGCCTTCAAGTACAAACTTACGAATTTCCGTTTCTGGTAGAAGACTATCGAAGCAATCAAAAGTAAGATATGTTGTGCAAAGAATTGCCAAGTTTAATTCCGCAGAAACCAGGTCAATCAGGTTTCGTTCTGTCAAGAAACTTGTGTGACAACTGCATCAGCTTTCAAAAGTCAGGGAAGGACAAGAAAGGGCGGGCCTTACAATCTAGCAGTCATGTGCACAAATTGAATAGCTCCATCTGTGTTCACCTCTATCAAGGAACCACAAATGTCACCAATGTCGTCAATCATGGATCGTTGCTCAAAGTCAACGGTCCGATCCTTCATTTCAATAGCAAATACAGCCTGAATCTCATGTTTTTTGAGTGGCCTTCTCGAACATGCTAGTAAATCAAGGATGCGGCCAGCATTCCGCCTTTGTACGTTGTTTGTACTGTAGATGCGGACAACAATCCTTTCGTAACTATGAGAATTGCGCGGGTTCTTAGTTATTGAATTGGTGAGTAAAATTGAGGCTGAACTTTAATACTTACGCTTTTTCTAGGCCTATAGGTAATGTTTCAGGACGAAGCTCCTCTTCCAGCTGAGCTCTGCTCCCTTGGCCATGTAAATGCTTCAACACTAATGCACAATATAAGAACATTCCTAAAATGTCATTAGTGGAATTGTTCTCGATTTAAGAATGAAGGGGAGACATGACGTACCCTCTGCTCGCTCAAGCACCTTAGCGATAATATTATCTGTTTCCGCATCAGATAGCCGGAATCTTTTTTGAATCTTGGCTGTCCATATAGTTGTATATTGCCGAATATCGTCATCATTGGGCTTTAACTGAATCTTCACAATACTTGAAAGCCGCCTGCGAATGTCTGGCTCATTAGTGCTAATGAAGAGTAACCGTATTGTTCCAGGCACCTGTTGATTAATTGCTTCACTTATGCTTTGCAGTGTTGAGATGATCTTTCTTCTTTCTGTCTTCTCACATTCGTCCAGGCCATCAATAATAACATACGATGTCTTTGAGTCCTTCATGGCAACCTCGAGTAATTCCACTAACAGGTTTGAAGCTTTTAGAGTTATCTCCCCACTATCAGCCATCTTTTCCCATAATAGTGAAATAATTCCCTCGTTGCGCTTGATAAGTTGTGACAAGATGCCACGACCAACAGCGTTAAAACTGTCCTTGTTCTCAGTGCGGTATCGACAGTAGAAGTATGCAACAGCTACCGGTATAGCACCAGCAGATGGCGTGCTTTGTCCAATTTTCTCTAGATATTGAACAATGACAGAAGTGAGGATTGTTTTGCCTGTTAAATATGTGGCTAGTATCAGCAATAGTCCTAAACGTGAAACCCAAGACCTCAAAGAGATTGTTACCGGCCCCTGGTATTCCAAAAAGCCAAAGCTCCGTATTTGTGAAGTTAGAACAATCGAGCCAGCACTTCATGTGCCTATCGTTCAGAATCCAAGACCCAGTCCCAGGATATTCTTTTCGTAGAGATTCAAAATGTTCTTGGTCACTTTTGCTATCGGCAGCAGCAAGCCAGTTGGTGATCTCTACCTTACGCCTCCTGCTATCCTCTTTCTCGGCTCGGTCAAACGCCCGTTTGGCTAATTCTCGGGCCAGTTTGGCCTCTTCGAATTCAATCAAGCTTGCCTGACCCTCCACCAATCCTTTGTGTCGGCTGAGCTTCGCTCGTATTTGCTCAAGAGGCATCGCTAGATCCTTCCATGCAGCTCTAAAGATGAGAGTCCATGCTGGAGAGGGTTGTCAGCACATTGTCTAAAACCCTCTTTGGCTGCATAGAGAAATACTTCTCGCCATAGCCTATTAGGCGGCACGCGAGTAATGAAATAAAAAAAAAAAAAAAAAATAGAGAAATACTTGCCTGGTCGTTGCACAAGCTTCAATACCCGACCATGAAACTCTAAGATATCTTGGTACACAAGGCCTAACACGGTTCGCATGTAACTGTTGCCAAGGAAGAGTGAATGATATTGCTGAAATTGCGGAAGACACTCCCCGAGATGTTCGTATTCGTCCAAAATAATGTCAAAACAATTGAGGTATTTACTTGTCACCTACGTTGAAGGGAGTCACTGAGCCTCGTCTGCTAACACAGAGCGATGAGCGCAACAAGGCCTACCTGGAGTAAAAATTTCATGGGTCCCTGATGAACAAATATAGAGCTCAGCATGCAGCCTGTGCATATGGCAAGTAAGGTGGACCAACCCATATGAAAGCAAGAAAATTTGTCACGTTAAGAAATACTTCAATGATTTTACCATATTGTTGCATCGCATCTATGAATGGCCGAATTCGGTTGATATTTCGCATATTCCGCATTATCACCTGTTCTGTTTGGATATCACCAATGCAACGTTGGAGCGCTTCAAGTGTTGTGTTCGCGAAACCTTGAGCCTGCACGGGTGAAAGATTATTCTGGAAGTTTAACAGCGCGTCTCGAAATATTCTGCTGTCGAACGAAATCGTGTTCCTGGCTTGAGATTGACCAGACATCGCCGAAAATGTGAGAAGTGCCCGGGATATTTTTTTGCTGTATTTGATGATATCGATTCTGGTCCTTATAGAAAACTAGTTGAATTCTGTCGAAGCCCGTTCGTTCCTTTGAGCCGATCTAAATCCTCAGGCGGGGTAGAAAGCGGCTGATTGCTGTATACTGAGCAGACCTTTAACCATGCAGATTACAGGGTTCTGGATTGGGTCCACGCGGAGCGAGGCTAGGATTATGTACTCAGCACCGTTAGAGTTGTCATCCGTTATGGTTGCGGACATCTGTACGCGGAGCAGGTGTGGGGAGGTGCAAACGGGGGAGGTGCAAACGGGGGAGCATCTCGCGTTCCGGTGCAGTCACCAAGAGAATCGTCCAGAAGGATTTAGAGAATGGAAGGACATGGAAAAGAACTGGAAGAGAACGGCAGAGAACGGGCAGGAGTACGATGTGTTGGAGAATTTCTTTTCCGGGGATAAGGTTCTAGAAGGCAGGGGGGCGGGGGATGATGGCGAGGTGAGGTCATGTATGTAAAAATTTCTTTCAGCCTGTCTCCGGGCTGTGAGTACAGGTGAACCTGGCTATAATGAAGGCCAAGAATCCGACCGATTTTATTTTCTTCACTATAACCAGTTTTCACTATAGCGAGGGCACTTTCTTTACCTGTGTAGACAAAGAAGCTCGCCCACCGCTTCACTGTAGCCATGTTTTCACTAAAAAGAGGTTCATTATAGCCAGGGTCACCTGTAGTCTGGTTGCACGGCTGTGACGGACCCTGCCATGGCAAGCGGGGTTACATTGTTCTCTTGCCAAGACTATTGGTTGTTGGGCGACCCTCTTTGATTGTCGGGCGAGTCTCTTCGCTCACTGGTTTGGAAAGTATTGGAACGCTAGATAACATATTTGCACTATTCCAAAAGGCGACTCGGAATAGCCCACACAATTTATACAGCGTTCCAATACTTTCTGAACCAGCGAGTAGTTGTCAGGCGACTCTTTTTGGGTGTCGGGCGACCCTTTTTGGATGTCAGGCGACTTTTTTTTTTTTTTTTTTTTTTTATATCATTACTCGCTGCCACCCTGTGGGCTATGGCGAGGTATAGTTACATAATGGTAAGGAAATAAAGGGAATAGTGGCAAAATAGCGAGAAATAAGAAAGGAAAGTTTGAGAAACTAATGGTCCTCGGCTACTTCGATTCGAAACAAACATGAATTGCTATGTGGAATACATGACAGAAAAAGACAAGGAAAACAAATGAGGAGGCGTCCTATCCATGCTCTTTAGGTTGCGGAAATCGGCTCAAGGGGTTTGTAGCCCCTAATGCCCATGCTTAGTCAGTCGTTTCGCTGACTAAGCAGGGGCAAACCGAAGGACCCCCAAACCGGACCCCAAAGGTGCTCACTGCCGCTGTGCGGTGGCAGGGAGCTACTGAGGGTGATGCAGTCGCCGTGCGAGTTGGAAAACGTGCTCCGGATGGACCTCGATATACCGCTGGTATGCCTCTGATTTCCATCTTCCTAGCAGCTGAATCTCTTCCTTCGATAGCCCTGCCCTCTGCGCTGAGGTTGCAGCCCCTCTACGGAAGGAGTGGCCTGAGTACTGGCCACCTATGCCTAGCTGACCCAGTATACGGCGGAGTGTATTCACCACATGATCCCGTGTAAATGGAAGCCCGTTTTGACGAGAAAAGAGTGGGGCTTCTGGTGCTGCTGGTGCCAGCTGGTACAGCCGTTGGAGGGAGGTTACCGGGCATGCCGCATCTCCAGCTGCTGCGACTGTGAGGGTTATTCCGCGCCGGAAGGGGTCAGTCTTACTTGCCGGCAGAGTCACGTATACCCGTGACTCCGCGAATTGGATGGACCTGCGGGTGAGGTGCCATTGTGGGGCGTCCTGCTCCCAGGTTGACCAGGTGAATTCTCCAACCCGTAAGAACCCTGCGAAGGCTAAGCAAAAGGCAGCATGTAATGCTATATCGTCCAGTGATCGGCCGAACTGGTCCACTATCCGGAGGAGGAGGTCCCTCGTAATGGGTAGTCTCTCTCGACGTGCCGGGGTTTCCCCATGAAAACGTTTGATACCCCTTAATATCCTTTGGAGCCTCAGGTCCTGGAAGGCTTCGACTGAGTGGCCTAGGTCCACATGCAGGGACCGCAGTCCAGTGAGGTATAGCTTCATAGTCTCTGTTTTGACTTTTCCTGCTAGAGAGGCGACCCACTCACAGAGCATCACTGCAGTTGCGGGGAAGGGGTTGGCACCGGAGAGGGCGCAAAAGAGTGCATATTCCCGTCTCGCGGTATGGTATGTTCGTCTGGTGGTTGCTGAGAGTCCCCACCAGAGGTATCTGGCTGCTCGTCGCGGGAGGTCTGGAACGTCGTTGTACCATGACTCTGGTGGGTCATATGTGACTTGGGCGTCTGTAACCTGGACAGCTGTGGTGCAAGGTTAGCTACTTTCTTGAACTCGAACCGGGATAAAGCATCTGCTAGTGTGTTTTCCCCTGTGGGTATCCAATGAACAATCAACTCAATATCCTCCTTTGCACTCAGAAGAGTGATTTTCCGGAGGGGGTCCATTGCGGCCCCTTTCATTGTTCGCCTAGCGAGGCCATTTACCACTGCGGTGTTGTCATTGTGGATGTGCACGCGAGCACCATGCCATATTTTTCCCCAACGCCGGAGGGAGTGGAGGACTGCGGCCATCTCCTTGAAGTTTATGTGCTTGTCCCGATGCCTGCGAGGCACTCTCGTGGAAAAGGCGTTTTCCAGTGGAATAGTCGTGAGGTCATACATTGAGTCTCCCTCTTTTGGTAGGTAATACCCCCCAATTCCTTTACGTCCTGAGGCGTCAGTCCAAAGAGCGAATTCTCGCCGATTGGCGTGAATAATTGACACTCCGTCCCAGGATGGGAGGAAATTTAGCCACCAGTGCAGATCTGCTCGCATGTCGGCGGTGATATGGCACCTTCGATTAGGTGCGGAGTAAGATGAAAGCGCATTATATAGGCGTCTCAGGAAGGTACGGCCCATAGGTACCACTTTTGCCGCGAACGATAGGAAACCCGTTAACGATTGAAGTTCGAGTAGGGTTAGTGACCGGCGTTTGAGGTAGAGCCTCAGGAGTAGGAGTGCCTTTGCGTGCTTATCTGATGGCAGGCGTGCTTGCATGGCATTCGTGTCTATTAGAATTCCTAGGAATTCGGCTACTGTCGACCGTAGGCTTTTGGACTCCTTGATTTCGAATCCGAGATCCCGGCAGATTTGTGCGAAATCTTGCTCATACTGACTTGCATCCGCATGTGGATCTAGCACCTTTAAGAAGTCGTCTAGGTATTGGAGTATGTCCTCCCAGCCTTTCTCGTTTTCCAGGATCCATCGTAGCCCTTTTGCGAATAGATCAAAAATGAAGGGCGAGGTCCGGAGGCCGAATGGTAGGTACTTGTCATACCACCAGCTTCCTTCCCAGGAGAAGCCTAGTAGCCACCAGTCCTCGGGGGACACTGGGATGTGGCGGAATGCATTGGCTAAATCTCGTTTTACCAGAATGGCACCCTTCCCTTTTTTTGCCACTGCCGCAAGTGCTTCGTCAAACTTGACATATGCGAGGGTGCCCACGAGGGTGGTATGTGGTCGTTGACTGAGTTGCCATGTGGGTGTGATAGGTGGTGTATCCTCCGCCAGCCTCCATCAGCTTTTGGGACAAGGCCTAGGGGGGAGGAGATAAAATTCTCTGGTAGTACTGCGACCTGACCAACCCGTCCATGGGAAATCTGCTCTTGGAGGTCTTTCGTAAGGACCTGTGGGGCGTCGTTTGCGGATGGGAGGTTTTTGCTTAAGATCTGCTGGGCTGGCCCGGTGTAGCCTATCTTGGCCCCATATTGGATTATTCTTATGAGTGTATTAACATAATAGCGGTCTGGGTGGTTCTTTAGCCAGCGGGCCCAACCTTCGGCCTGAAGCGGGCCTGGGTCAATTTCTGCGGGATGGTCACTGCGGGACGTCACGTGATATGGAAAATATACGGAGGATTCAGAGCTAGGATAATCATTTGATTTAATTACTACCCCTAGTGATCCTCCCTCTAATTGCTACCTCGAGGCTTGGATGCGATCCGCAAATGATGTTGCATTTGCCCCCGTAGCCGGTGCATTGGCACCTTGTTGGCAATTTGGGTGGGGTTTGGCGCACGAAATACAGATGTGTGCGTATCGGCAGTTTGGGCTTCTGCATGTGCCCTGATTGAAGCGGAAGCATGGGGTGGGGCTTGGGCCCTGTGACGGTGCTGCTGGTGCTCCCATGATTTCTGGCGTTTTGCGTCGCTTGCCGGTAGGTGCTCTGTCGACATTCGTGGTAGGCGTCTCATTAACAGATGTTGCAGTGTGGGATCCTGTTCCCGCCAGCCTTGAGGGTCATAGACGTCGAGGAGGATCCTTTTTTGATGAAACGCCACGTGGAAAACCCGGATGCTTTCCCATGTGTGCAGATGGTAGAGGTCGTATAAGCGGTGCCTATAGAAGGCTAGAGCTGCGCTCAGGCGGAGCTTGACGCCCTGCGGGGCGAATTGGACCAGGGCCTGGCAATATACCTCGAAAGGCTGCATGAGCGTGTGAATTGAGCGGTATTCCTCGATCTCCACATCGCGGGTGGTTGTTGGGATTTCGTATGGTCCCAATGTCAAGGTTTCTTGTTTCCGCTTCCTTGCCGCGGTAAGGGGGTAGAAGGAGGCATTGATCTTTAAGAGGTTCTCCGCCTTGAAACGGCCCTCCAGTATCTCCCGCCAGATAGCCGGGTCTACCGCTGGGTATTCTGTGTGAAGGGGGAGGGTGCGGGGGTCATTACCCTCATTCTGTGATACCTCCGAGGCTGGTATTATTGGTCCTGCTGGGGTTGCCCGTTGCTGTGCAGCCAGGAGGCCCTGTAGCACCCGTTGTACGATTCTATCCTCGTCTATAGCCGCGGAGGGTGCTGCGGAGGGTGCTGTGGCGGGTGCTGCGTTCTGGTTTGCTGGTGGGGTTTCTGGGACTTGTTCGTCGAACAAACCCATTTGCCCAGCAGATGGCCCAGCGTGCATGGTGGATGTCGATATAGCGTTTGGTGTTTGTGAGCGAGAGGTTTGTGAGCGAGTTCTGTAGTTGCGACTGGTCATAAGGCACCGGGGCATATGTGTAGAAGACAAAGGTATGGGGGGTGATTTCGCAACTCACGCGGCTTGGAGAGGGAGGACCAGCGTCTCCCTCACCCCTTCTATATACCGAGCATCCCTTCGCTGCCTGCCCATGACTACCACAAAGGGATCACCCAAACGGGAAACCAACTAGAGAGGGACTGTGCTGTGGCTTGGTGGCGCCCACTAGTGGCTTGCCCTCTCTTCCGTGGTCTCGAGGGTTCTGGTGGCCGCTCTCGAGCCTCCCATTAGCTTGCGGTTGAACCGCCAAATATAAAGAGAAGTCAAATAACAAGTTAGTTCCTTTCTTCCAACCTGACCATATTAGATTGAGTAGTAGGTCTTTCTCTTATTTTGATAGGTTCAAGAGGTCTTTCCTTTGTCTCAAATATTAGGCGACTTTTTTTAGATATTGAATAACTCTTTTTAAGTGTTGAGTGACTTTTTTTAATTACTAAGTAACTCGGGACCTCTCCGGATGCAGGCGTATCGACAGGGGATTGTAGACTAGCCTGTGTACTTCTTAGTGATCAAGCTAAAGGTTTAACTAAGGCTTTAGTTGATGCTAGATGGGACGGCATGGTTAAACATCAATTATGTGAATGGCACATCTTCGACTAGCATGGTTACAAGCCTGTAATTTAAGAGCTGGAGAATACAACGCTATATGCAATAGCTGGATTAGCCACTCGCTATGCTCTTCCTTGCGCTCACTGCCTGCAGCCTTTCTTTTAATATAACTCTCTTATTCCACCCACTACCGTATTAACTCACATAAGAGCAAGAAAACAAACGCGCGCTAGTTCGGTCTTGGCAGGACTCAGGCGCCATTAATCACGCTAGCGCGCTGTTCGTGCAATCTTGGCATTACTAAGCACGGCTAATCTCCAGCTTCTCTACGAATCTCCGTGGTGTTGAGGTTAGCATCGCGGTAATTCGGGGATCATTACGTGCCCGTGCGTGATACACGCGCACTGGCGCAGAGAATTTTGCCAAGACCGAACTAGCGCGCGTTTGTTTTCTTGCTCTTATGTGAGTTAATACGGTATTTCATCTGCGATAGTTCATTGAGAGCTCTACTATTGAATCCGCTACTTGGACTATGCCAGCATTTATTGATCTTACTTAAGATGAAAGCTCCCCATAATCAACACCAGCTCTCACACTAGTATCAGCACCGGCACCAGCACCAGTACCAGTGCCCGCACTAGCACTAGCATTAACACCGGCTCTAGCACCCATACCAGTACCGGCACCGCTACCACTACCATTTTATAACCCACTAGTTAATGTAGGCTGTGATCTCCTCTTAAGGTCACAGGCATATGAATAAGCATTTTAGCAAACTCTGTCCTCTGAAGACTTAGAACGTTATGTACAATTACATCAGCGAATAACAACGCAGCTCAGACTGTTGAGCTTTGGGTAGAAAGAGATGATTGTTATTCCTTCGTAGAGAGAGTAGCCAAAGTAATACACCTATATACATAGAGCATGAGGTTGCTCTCGGGCCCTTACCACCCTTTATCACGGACCTCTCTGATATCCGACACCTCCGACACTCCGACATTACTGTAGATCTCTAACACAGACAACAGTTTCTCTAAGAGCAGTAACCTAATCTTCCTCAAGAGTTTGCACTTGCTGTTGCTGAACCTTTTTTAAGGTAGAAAAAAATAAAAGGCCCAGCAAGGCAGTGGGCATTGACCAGTGTAGAGCTTGCAGAACGTCAGGCTAATTAGTGAAGAAATGATATCAATTGAATCCAACAGGCCAGGCCAGGCCAATCAGGCCGGTCCAGGCCAATCAGGCCGGTCCAGGCCAATCAGGCTGGCCCAGGCCATTCAGGCCAGTCCAGGCCGACCAGGCCATTTACGTAAATTCAAGCGATTTTAGAATTTAACCCAGATGAATTAGATTTTAATAGTCCTGGATATTTCCACTATCAGTAATTGACAGTTGCGCATCAGGTATCATCATCGAAGAATTATTCCAGTCTGTTGTATTATCTGGAAGGTCCATCATTTCTAAAATATATATACTTGAATACAAAGTGTGATACATACTTGACAAAAGTCGTAGACCGCTGCTGTTTAAAATTCTAGACATATGGGAGATTCTACTCATTTAAATACTCAAACAATCTGGTAAATGCTGGCCTCAATTCAGCTGGACAGCTGTGGAGTGATTCGTTTAATTGGCCTGAACCGGCCTGAATGGCCTGAACGGCCTGAATGGCCTGAACCGGCCTGGTTGGCCTGGACTGGCCTGGTTGGCCTGATTCATGTGGATCAGGCCGGTCCAGGCCGGTCCAGGCTGGTCCAGGCGGTTTCAGTCCAATGCAGATCACGGCCTGTTGGATTCATTGATAGGTATAAGCCTGGCATACGATCTGAAGACCTGTACCGTCCCCTGTAGATACCTCTGCAACCAGGCAGCCTAGTGTACAGTCCCCTGTCGATACCCCTGCATCTGGGTAGGCCAGACTGGCCTGCTCGGAGAGGTCCCATAAGTAACTTATTTAGGTTGTTTTAAATATTTAATAACTCTTTTTGGATATTAATTAATTTCTTTTAGATATTGAATAACTCTTTATAAGTATTAAGTAACTTTTGTTAATTATTAAGGAACTTTTTTTTTAATTTAGTAATTCTTTTTAAGTATTAAATAACTTTTTTTTATTATTAATTTGGTTATTTTAGTTGTTTTAAATATTAAGTGACTTTTTAGAGATATTAAATAACTTTTTTTAAGTATTAGATAATATTTTTAAGTATTAGATAACTTTTTTTAAGTAACTTTTTTTAAATATTAGATAGCTTTTTTTATCTATTAAGTAACTTTTTTTAGTATTAAGTAACTTTTTTAATTATTAAATAACTTATTTTAATTGTTTTAAATATTAATTAATTCTTTTTAGTTATTAAATAACTTTTTTTAGATATTGTTATGGGCGTGAGGGGCTAGGCTCTGGTGAGCGCTGGAAGGTACTAGTTATGGAGGTGTGTATACGGCGGGCCGAAATGGCTACGGAGATATATATGCTGCGGGCCGGAGTGACTACGGAGGTGAATATGCTGCGCGCCAGAAAGGCTACGGAGGCGTATATGCTGTGGGCCGGAAAGGCTATGGAGGCGTATATGCTGCGGGCCGAAATGGCTACGGAGGTATATATACGGCGGGCCGGAAGGGCAGCTGTTTGGCGTGGAGCGCGCAGTGGAGCGGAGCGATTCACGGGCGTAATGAGGAAACGATAGGTTTCAGAGTAATCTATGCCATCAGCCAGGGCTTATATAGATTCAGCCTGTCATACATTACTAGTTGTCACAGCCCACCTACGCACGCATCGATATCATCCTTTTCCGCAGCCGACAAGTCAAGCCGAGCCGACGTGCCAAGCCGGAAGGTGAGACATTACTAATAGCCGACTCGGAAAGGCTTGACAAGCCGTCCCGGTCCGGTTGATTAGCCCTCTAACACCTCATTGATATGCCTTCCAATATTAGCATCACTATTGCCGCTCTTGCATTTCGGATTCTCTTTCTCATATCGTTATAGTCCTGTATTACCTTTCTATGTCAATTCCCCAGCATATAAGGGCCCCAAGCCCGCCTTGTAGATAGCTCTTCTTCTCCTTGTCCGTTGTCTTGTTAATCAATAGACCCGTCTGGTTTCTCCTACTCCTCCGCCACTGCCCTTGCTATAGTCCGTGATCCATAGCCGCCGAGCCGCCGCCGCCGTAGTCCTCGACCCATAGCCGCCGCCCTGCCATGGCGAACAGCTGCACGCGGGGTCACGTGACAAAAAAAAAAAAAAAAAAAAAAAAGACCCATAGCCGCCGAACCGCCGCCGATACCCAAGCTGACCGTACCCCTTGGCAAGACCTCCGCCAAGACCCCCCGTCGACGTTACACTAGTCAACAAATGAACAAAGGACTAACGACATGGCAATTCCTTATCAATGCCAATACCTGTATGAACAGGTAGATATAACGGAAACATGCAAGAAGTAGTACAGACGCAAGATAATAATATGTACTAATACATGTGTGCATAGTAGCTTCGTAAACTGAGTGCCAGGTACAAAGACACTACAATCAACAATGACACACACTTCCTTAGCACTACCCTATTCGGAAGACAAAGAACCTTCTGCCAAGCCTAACGGGTGATCAGTCCGCTCTAGCAGCATTGGTCTTATGAACAGTTCAGGGTAGTGTTCCCCTTGTAGGGTAAGTCTCACCTTAGCTGTAACAGATATTAGATAACTCTTTTTAAATAATAACTTTTTTTAAGTATAAAATAACTTTTTTAAGTTATTAAATAAATCTTTTTAGTTATTAGATAATACTTTTTAAATATTAACTAGCTCTTTTCAGTTACTATTAAATACTAAAATACTATATTAAGTACTAGTTTATATATATTAAATATATTAAATAAGTATTTACTATAAAAAATAAAATTTTTTATTTAATAGAAAACACTAACTACTAAATATATATAAGAATAAGTTTAAAATATAGATAAAAGAGCTAAAAAGTAATTAAAAAAGTATAAAACTAATTTAAAGTAGTTAAAAAATATTTTTAAGTTTATAAATTTTATAATATTAAGAGAAAAAAAGTATAAAACTTTAAGTAAATAAGATTTTACTATATAATTAAGAAAGTATTTTTTTAGATACTAGTATTGTAGTGGCAATGGTTACAATATCCAACCCGTCGTGGGCGGAGCATCTTATTCTAGCAGGGTTGAGCACGCATATGGTCAACGTGCTAACGCCTGAGATGTTGAAGTTAACTGTGATTACGCCCACACTGCTGGCAAATAGAGATTTCGCGCTCACAATGTTAGTCTTAATGGTCATGCGCCCATGCTGCTTGCAAATAGACAGCGTGCGCTCACCATGTGAGTGTTAATGGTCATGCGCCCATACTGCTAGCAAATAGACAGCGTGCGCTCACAATGTGAGTGTGAAGGGCGATGCGTTCATGCTGCCAGCAATAGAGGTCGTGCGCCCACAACGTATGTGTTAAAAGAGCTGCGCCGAGGGCATGAGTTTACGTCAGGAGCGCCCTATGCGCCCAGTGCACCTGGCGCACTCGGGCGGAAAAAATTATTTTTGCTGATGTTACAAAATATACTATATAAGCTATATAGAAAACTAGTAAGTATTACTAGTTAAGTATCTTTTTAGTTTAGTAGATAATAACTCTCTATATTTACTACTATTTATTATAATTTTATAATATAAGCTTATAGTATTTACTTTAAAAAAAGTTACTTTTTTAATATTTGTTTTTAAAGATAAAAAATTAATATATAAATAAAGTTAGTATTTACTTTAAAAAAAGTTACTTTTTTAATATTTGTTTTTAAAGATAAAAAATTAATATATAAATAAAGTTATAATAATACTAATAAAATTAGTGTTTGCATTAGTTACAAGTACTTATTAGCTTAACTTATTAGTACCAGTACCTAGACAAAATTGTATGCCACCCTCTCACTATGCAATAATAGGAAAAGCGCATATGCATTGCATTTACCTCGATGATGCAATAAGATAGTAGATCAAGCCCTCATAACCAGAATACTATGATCAAGAGAAAAACACCAAACTTAACGCCAATACATATACAAACTTCTAGGTAAATATTTTAACTACAATATGAAATAATCCATGATGGCCAGGGGTGGGGGCAGACTTATATAGCAACCCGGCGAAGTTGCCCCTAGAGCGGGGCAGGTTCTCCGCAACCGTAGGGCGGGCAGTCGGTGGATGCACATATGCAAGGGATATGCGACATCCGGACCGGTGTAGCAGTCGCATAAATAAATGATATAAGTGCTATATGAGCTACGCAGAGGACTAGCGATACTCGCTAGTCCTAGTCAAGTGTCTTTTAGACCTGGTGGACGGTAACTTTCTGCGTTTACCAGATATATTTGTCCAGTATCATATGAATACTCTTGATAATGCAAAGGCGATCTCTTTCTGTTGCATATACAGAGGCCAATGCGGTGCATATGCACTTTTGCTATTATTGCATAATGAGGGGGTAGCGTACAAGTTTGTCTAGATACTGTATATTAGTACAACTTAAGTTTTATTAAAAAAAAAAAAAAAAAAAAACTTAAAGTGTTTTCTACTATATGACGTTGGTACTCTGTAGGTATTAGTGCAGTCAGAACCACACTTGTTACACCTCTTCAGTATAGGCTGTAGAGTATATATTCAGTACATAAGACTTTAGGTAAGCTCTTCCACACATGGTGACTCAAAGCATGGCTAACATAAGGGCTGGATATATACCAGAATTTGTCACCACTCATATGCTATAAGTTGGTTAAAACAATGTGCAAAAAATAATTTACTATATCCTCCCATGCTCTGGCTTCAATTTGAACCCACATGAGGGTCATTCTCATTCACAGGAGCTTTATCTGTTGTCCCGTAAATTTGGGCGGTTTCCCGGTGATGGGCGGTTTTTAGGTGAAACACGCTAGAGTGGAACAGAGTGGCGGTGTCCAACTTTACAGCTATGCGCCTGGAGAGAGGGAGGTGTAGGGCATGGCTGAAGAGGCTGGGAGTAGCAGATTCAGAGAGGTGTGAGGGCGGAGAGGTCCACACCGGGGAGCACTTAGCTTTCCGGTGCTGCCGGCAAAGATTTCATCCAGAAGGCTTCAGAGAATGGGGAGACATGGAGAAGAACTGGAAACGGACAGCGGAGAATGGGGAGGAGTGGGATGAGCTGGAAAGGTTCTTTTCCGGGATCGCGTTTTAGCAGCGCAGGGGGGCGCATAAGCGGGGAGGTGACGTCGTGTAACTAGAAATTTTCTTTCAGCCTGTCTCCGGGCTATGAGGGCTTGCCCGGGGACCGTGCCATAGTTTCGTGCTACAAGCGGGGTTACTTATTGGGTCGGCCACTGCAGCCGCTAGTTGTTACTCACATGGGTCGGCTGGCAGACAGTATTTTTTTTTTTTTTTTTTAATATCATTAATCGCTTGCCGCCCTGTGGGCTATGGCGATTGGCAGACAGTAGGATGATATGGGCTGTTGATCAGTACACTTCCAGCTCGCTGGTTGACGCAGCCCTCATTGTCGAATTCAGCTACTGACGCGCTGAGAACCTGTTGCTTACAGGTATGGCAACTCTCACTCGCAGCATGAGCTCAACGTAACAGGTATGGCAGGTCCCTCTCGACGGCGCGAGATATGGCAACATGACCTCAACTTAACAGGTATGGCAGGCCCCTCTCGACGTTGCGAGATGCTGCAGCATGAGCTCAACTTAACTGGTATGACAGGTATGCCGCGATGGCGCGAGATGTGGCAACATGAGCTCAACTGAACAGGTATGGCCGCCCCTCTCGACGGCGCGCGATATGCTGCCAAATGCGCTTTATTGACAGGTATGGCAGGCTCCTCTCGATAGCGCTAGATACGGCAACATGAGATCAGTGGGTAGGACAGGTCTGCCTCGACGGCGCGAGATATTTTTTATAAATCAGTACCCGCATGCCGCCCGGAGGGCTATGGCGAGGTTATATACATGGAAACTAACGATATGAAGGTAGGAAAAATAAGAAGTCAAAAGAGTCAAAAGATTCAACTGTAAACTATGAAAGAACACAGGGAATTAACATTCCTCCATCTGGCTCATCAGTCTCAGTAAGGGGTCTTTTTTTTTTTTCTTTTTTTTTTATTATTATCAGTACTCGCATATCGCCCTAGGGGCTATAGCGAGATTAGTTAAAGTACAAAATGAAAAAATATGAGAGATAGTCCGTAATCCCACCTCCACGCCATAAGGAAAGGAGAAAAGGAGAATGAAACGAAAATGAAATAGATGTCGTTATGAAATCCCGTCCTACTCCTCCATCCAGTCTAACAGTTCACGCAGTGGGTCCTTGTCCTTACTCTTCAGTGGTGTGATCAGGTCTGTCATACCCCCTGGCCATCTCCGTTTCCATGTCTGGCATCTGGTGAGGACGTGTGCGGTGGTTTCTTCTTCCTCTCCACACCACCGGCACTCTGGGCTGTCTACTTTGCCTATGCTTGCGAGTAATGAAATAAAAAAAAAAAAAAATTTGCCTATGCTGAATTGCCACTTTCTCAGGGATTTGCCTCCTAGCAGTCCTGCTAGTGTCGATACTCTTCGTCCCAGCCTTGTCAGGGGTCGATAGCTCAGGTTCAGTCTATTTCTCTCGGATGCTCTCTGTTGTCTGGATAGTTGTCGAATCCCGGCTTCGGTAATGGTCTCGTCCTGATATGGGGGGCATGCTCCAACCTTCGCGGCTGTGTCGGCTTCGGTGTTTCCCTTTACACCTTTGTGGCTCTTAACCCACATTATTGCGACGTCCATGTCTCCGCGTGCGGCTCTCGCCTCCCATGCGTCTCGTACCGTTTGTGTGGCCCCCTCGTATGTGGGTGTGCCTTGAGCTCTCTTCTGAAGCTTGGTGATGGCTACTTTGGAGTCCGTGACAATTAATAGTTCGCCCTCCTGGTGAAGAAGCTTCACCCATCGCCATGAGCTCCGCGTCGTTGACTGTGCACTGTACTCCCAGGTATGTTGAATTCAGGCCTCCGCTGCTGAATGTACCGGATCCCGTCTTGTTGTCAATTCTACTTCCGTCTGTGTAGTATGCGTTCCATCGTTCGTCCTCCGCGTTGGCTATGGCTCTCTCGAAGTCAGCTGTGTCTGAGTCGGCTGGGAGGGCCGGTAGAGTCGCTAGCGGGAGGGGTGTCCTGTAGTGTACTGTAGTGTAGTGAGCCCCTGAGGAATCTGCTCTCCAGATCCGGATCTCGTAGGGGCTCGTTGGTGAATCGTAGTGTGCGTGCCTCTACCCTCTGACGTTCTGACTCTATATATGTCTGTGTGGATTCTAGGTTGGCTAGCCCCTCCACTACATCCCTCCTCGTGCCCCATGGTGCTCCGGTGATCTTTTGGGCTACAGTGTATTGCCATTTCTCTAAGACTCCGATTTTCATTCCTGTTGGAGCCCCCTTTGCGTAGTCTTGCCACGCCCAACATCCCCATGTAGCAATGGTGCCGGCGATGTTTGTGTATAGCTGTCGTTTCTTTTCTGGGTTGGGCCGGGGTCAATCTCGATGCCACGCTCCAGGCAGCCTTCCCAAGGTGGACCCGTTTGCTATGGTGCCGGTTAAGTTTCATTTCCCAGTCCAGAGTTAGTCCGGTGAGCCTGTAGTCCGGTCCTTTCACCCCTATGATCAGCGTCTCAGATTTGCCTGGGTCAACCTCTAATCCCTGAGCTTGTGCCCTGGCTGTGAGTGCAACTCGGTGCGCCTTGATTGCTTGCCGTAGCTTCGGAAGTGAGTGGTGAGATATCACACTGTGGAAATTGTCTACGTATGACCTGGTGAAGCCTTGTTGGTCCATTCTCTCGGCTACCGGTGCTATGCCAATAAGAAAAAGTACTGGAGACAGTGGTGAACCCTGGGGGGTGCCATCCGTCATCCTTCCCGATGCTCTTTTCCGTCCGTCCCAGATTAGTTTGAAGTCCGTGGGCCTTAGAAACGCTTCCACGAAGCTCGCGATGTTGGGGTCAACTTTTCTTATGGGTGAGACAACCATTTCCCTTCTCAGGAAGTTGAATGCCGACTTGATGTCGTCTCCAACTAGTGCCACCCAGTGTTTCTCTTTCATTCTCTGATCTATTCGCTTTAGCACCTGCCTCTGGAGGTCCTCTGCCCCTCGGTGATGTCTCCCCCCGAGGTGTGAGTCCCGGAACAGGTCGTCTTTCCTCTGTAGCAGGTCGGCTATGACTTTCTGTCCTAGCTTGGCTACCGTATTTAGAAGGGTAATTGGCCTCCAGCTGCTGAGTTGGTCTCTAGGTTTTCCTTTTTTGAGTATCATGACGACATCGATCCCTCTTGCCAAGTCGTAGTTGCCGTTGATGTAGTCCACTATTCTCTCCCTTACCGACGCCCAGAGGGTGGTTCCTTTTATAAGCTTCAGGAGCCCGGATTGGATGCCATCCGGCCCGGGAGCCGATCGGGATTTCGTCCTCTTTTTTTTTATTTCATTAATCGCATGCCGCCCTATGGGCTATGGCGATGTTTAGTTACAGTGGTATGATGGAAAAATGATAATGAAAGAGTAAAGAAAAATCGATAATGAAAGAGTAAAGAAAAATTGAAGCGTCCTATTCCTCCCCCGCCCATTCCAATATTTCCGCCATGTTTGTGTCCTTATCTAACTGTCTTATCACGTCTGCTCCTCTTGCGGTTTTCCTGTTCCATGCCGAGCAGCTACTCTTTATGTGATCCCAGGTCTCCGGCGCTTCGCCGCACCATCTGCACTCCGGGGAGGTGGCCTTTCCAATCCTGAATCTCCATTCCTTCAGTCACTTATTGCCCAATATCCCTGCCATTGTGGCCAGATACCGGCGTTTGTCGACCTTTTGGAGTGGGCGGTAGTTCAGTCCGGCTTGGTTCGGATTTCGTCCTCGTGAGGGCCTGATCTATTGCTTTCCTCGCCAATTCTCTGTCCATTGTGATCCCTATTGGAGGGGTAGTAGCCGGTTGGCCCTGTCCTTCAGTGATAAAGTTCCATGTTATCAGGTTTTCGGCGATTTCTTCGTCGCTACCTGGTATCCCCATTAGGTCTTTCTGTCGGAAAGTAAGGGATCCCCGCCCTTGTCCTCCGGTGCTTTGCGTATATCCTCCAACCCACCGGGCCATATCCTTCTCTTCCATACTCGGCACTCGTTCAGTAGGTATGCGGTGGACTCCTCCTGTTCCCCGCACCACCAGCACTCCGGGCTGTCGCATTTCCTATCCGGAATTTCCAGGATCGTAGACCTTTCCCGCCTAGCAGTCCCGCCATCGTGCCTACATGGTGTCCCAGTCGCTGTAGTGGCTTGTAGGTTAGTCCCAATCTGTCTCTCTCCTCCGCTCTGCGGGCTTTTGCCGCTTGTCTAATCCCTGGTTCCGTGATGACTTCGTCTTGGTATGGCGCGAGATATGGCACTACGAGCTGAATTTGACAGGCATTTTTTTTTTTTTTTTTCTATATCAATACTCGCGTGCCGCCCAATGGGCTATGGCGAGGGTTTTATTAAAAGAAAGAATCAACCGTCTCATCCTAACTCTAAGTACATTTGATCCCGCGTAATTTGACAGGCATGGCAGGGTTCTGTGCTAGCGAGAGATGAGCCAGAATATGACAGCTACGGCAGCTCTTCTCAATGGCTTGAATTGCATCATAGCGAGCTATAGCAATGTGGGAGATATTTACATGAAAGAGCTAAAGCAGTAGGTCGATAGACGATGGCATGGCATGGTGGAATAATGAAATGGCACCAGTATATAGATCACAATAGATAGAAATAAATAATCAGTTGTTCATATGGCATGGCATCTACAGCGTGAATGGCATTACCTGTGCATAGGTCCCTATGCCGACTATGAGAGTAGGCACGCCCGGGCTTTGAGAAGTATCATCAATCACGCCCTGGGCGGGGAAGGTGAATTTGGTTCCACCGGGCGCAATAGGGCGCGATTGGTGGTTTGATTATACGTTGAGCACGCAATACAAGTTTTTAAATACGCCGGGTGCAGTAGACGGTTGGGGCGAACATGCCGCGCCGCGGGCGCAGGGTTTCCGCCCGGCGGAAATATTATTTTTCCTGATGTAGAAGCTTAGAGATAAGTTAAGTTTAATAAACAAATTTGGTGAACAAGTTTGGTATATAGTTCTATAAAGTCTCTAACTTCAGAGTAATGTAGTAGAGAACTCAGTAAACAACTGAGCAGGTGATTTAGCAAGCAATTCAGTACGCAATCCAGCAGGTAATTCAGTAGATAATATAGATTCAGCGGTTGATTTAGGAGATGATTTTTTAGTAGACAACTTAGTAACTAATTCCTTGAGAGAACTAAGGAACCAGAAAGTGTTACGGGTTCACCGCAACCGTAGGGTGGGCAGTCGGTGGATGCGCGCCCATACGAAATGCACATATACGCAAGCGATATGCGACAGCCGGAACAGTGCCGCAGTCGCATAAATGAGGGGCTATATGAGCTACGCAGAGGACTAGCGAGGATCGCTAGTCAAGTGTCTTTTTGACCTGGCGGACGTTAACTCTCTGCGTTTACCAGATCCGTTACAGAAAGTAATGGTACTAGTAAGGTGTTGGGGTAGAGTAGTACTTAAATAATATTGACATATTTAGTGTAATAGTAACTATGGTACTAATAGACAAAAAAAATAAGGCTGAATATAGCAAAGTGTAGTACTTAAGAACAGGAATATGTAATGTTACCTGTATAAGATAATGAAGTAAATGTAAGGTAAGCAAGTAAGGTGGTTTAATACTTCTATCAATTGTACGTACTGTAGATAGGATCGTAGAGGATTATAGATTCATACACAGATAGAAATCAGATTGAGCATTATATCAGATAGGGCAATTGACTACTCTTTATACTCTTTTCTCGAAACTTGATTATTGAGACTACCTATAAGACTTTGCTTGCCAGCTCTAAATTTGAGCATTCCTGTCTAAGACAGTAGATGCTGTTGAGTCTACCTTACAAACAGTTGTTTATATGACAGTAGTGGAGGAATACTATATAGGCTGAGTGCACAAGTATTCAAATAGGAATATGACCGATGACATACTAGAGAGCAGTCTTGGATAGTACCATCAGTTCTTACCCTCTTGGCGTTAACCTCCCTAGCAGTGGTATGGACCCCCGAACAAAGCGAGTGGCGTCTCTCAGGGAGCATGTGTGCAAGTCGCTGAAAAAGTATGTTCAAGCTCACCAGAAAAGATTCTGGCGGTCGCGAGGGTGCCATTTGCTACTCCATGACAGCACCACAGCCCCTAGCCCCGGTCGCAAGCTTTACTTCAGCCCCCAACGATATTGGTTGCATAAATTCATGATAGTAATTAATATAAGTGCATTGGCCTTCCTCTCAAGCACTGTAATAAATAACTTGGAGAACATTTTATCTAGCAGACAAAAAGACATTTATAAGATATGCGCTGTTCCTGTGCCTGAGAAGTGTGCACTGGCTGTGGGAACATTACATCCATTGCCACCAGTTGCTGTTATCTATCTTTTCTGTTATCTTTTCGTTCCACTCATGTGCATTTAGCCTCGCTATTGGATTGTATATGAATTACGCTACAACGCCAACTTTTGTGTGGCTTACGCCACGGCGTTCCCTTTGCAAGCCACGCATCCCATGCCTTTTCTCACCTTCCTGATATGGTATCTTCCCTGATAATTCCCTATTCAGTCATGGTTCCCAAGTTATATTTTCTCATGTATATAAACCTGCTGTTCTTGCGACTCTAAGTTCGATAGACTTAACGGTATCTCTATAACCAGCCTTCACTGTAACAAAGCAGCCCTTGCAGACCCTCCCGCTCGTATACTGGCATATACGTACCATTGCTTGAAGCAATGAATTTGATAGTACATAGACCCTCTTGGCTGGACGCTACACAGTGAAACTAGTGCATCGAATTTAGCGAGTTGTTGCCCGCCCAAGATATAAAAGAAAATACCTCCCCTACCAAGATGAAACCATAACAGAAGATGGGATACGACAAACCTCGAGACATCAGCGCGCCACAGAGAGAAACCGGCTAGGGCTCAGCTACCGTCCCTTGACAAGACTTGGAAGTCGACACATAGCGACACTAGCAGGAATACTGGGCGGCAAGTTACTACGGAAATGGCAGTACGAAATCGGGAAAGCAGACAGCCCAGAATGTCGATGGTGTGGGGAGGAGGAGGAGACTACTGAACATGTGCTCACTAGGTGCAGGACATGGAAACGAAAGTGGCCAGGAGGCATGCAAGACTTGGTCACTCCTCCGAAGAGCAAGGACACAGACCCACTTAGAGACATCTTGGAGTGGGCAGGGGCATAGGAGACACACAGGATCTTTTCTTATTCCTTTTCTTCTACCTTCATATGTATCTAATCTCATGTAACTAATCTCGCCATAGCCCCCAGGGCGGCACGCGAGTAATGATATAAAAAAAAAAAAAAAAAAAGAGATAAAAGAGTACTTTAGACAGGTAGATCATTTCCTTATATATTAATTTGTTACTACACTAATTTCAAGTTGGCAATCTTGGCGTGTAACACTTTAAAGGACCTTACATATAAAGTACAACATTTTCAACTTCAAAATTCTCAACAACGAGTTCATATTTTTGAAATCTGAAGCCGAAGGGTTGTAGAGCAAGCGAAATAGTACATATCTTCAGCCTTTAAATTTCAATCAGATTTGGTTGGTTGATGAAATATAATTTCAAATTTGAGTCTATATTTTTGGGCTGCAGGGGTCCCTTCTAGATGCGCCCCATGATATGTACCGGTTGGAAATGCCACAAAAAGGGCAGCACCGTCATCAGGAAAAAAAACATCATTGGCTCGCGTAATCTCTCGGCAGCCACGAACACGCCCATTACCCTACCCCCTTCACAATGTATCGGCCCCCGGTGTAGTAATGTACTCGGGGTTAGAGGAGAGTACCCAGAAACGCTATGCATGCATTAATGTACACCACTGGACAGGGGGTCGAAAGTGAAGACGGTATGACTTTTTGTCGAAAAGTCTTGCAGAACTTTTGTATGGGTTGCACACAAAAAATATGACACATTTTTTTTTAACTGCATACAGGTCAATAAAGTATTGCAAATTCCATCTGACTACCATAACAGCAACACCAATATGGCACATTTCTAACTGATGACAGGAGTCTTTCTTTTATCATTTTACCCCACTCTTGAAGTTTTTCCACTTCATTTGCGCATTCATCACGTAAAAAGTAATAATTCCGATGCACTCAACTCAAGTACGTAGTTTCATAGTTTCTCAGTTGTGCATTTCATGACCGAAATCCGTGTGTGTGGAGCTTGAATTTTCATTTCACTACTTGTATGAGGCCTGTGGCAACAAGTATTACCCAACCAACAGGTGAACTGTATCTTAGCAACTATCCCTGTCACATTGTATGCAACTTTTCGCTTCTGAAGACTTACCCCTACCCCCGAGTACTGTCATTGACCCCTCAATGGGATAGACCGTTCAATAGGACAGACAAAAACTTAGATAAATTCGGACTAGATACAGGAGGGAGCCGGGGTATTTGTTCAGATGCAGAATTCAGGGGGATCCCCTGCTGGACGCTTGGGAGCTCGTGCTACTGCTTTTGCCTTCTTTGCTTCTCTTGTATTGTTTCTATTATTTTGCGATGTGCAATAAGGGATTTTGCTGGCACCAGGGATGGTTTCCAGGAATTATCAGGGATGGGTGCGCCACACGTTAGAGAATCCTACGGAAGGAATTTCATCCCTGGGACTGGATTTCCAGGGCTGGATCCCTGGAAACCAACGCTCTTTTTGCCCCATCTATCTTCACAGTTGTAATTCAATTTTCATTCTGAAAGTTGAGATCGATCCAGTGAACTGATTCACATGGTAAACCAAAAATCAGAGATTGTCTGAGGATGTTGAGTTGTGTTACACGTAGTTCAAAGGTGTTCCATTTCCATGGGCCTGTACTGCCAACAGTTACACTAGTTACCAGTCCAAATCGGTAGTAGTAGTGATAGCACACGCGCAGTGATGACTTAGTAAGCTTTGGATTGAGTTGCCCATCTCGAAGTTCAGTGAGGTAAGTACTAGACAGAAAAATAAGTATTTGGACAGGGGATAAATGCATATTTATGCCCCATGCAGTATTCGGCAGAAACTAGCATATTTTCGTATACTTGGCTGGTGATAGCCATAAGACAGTCCAAATTTCGTGATAGGGTGTCCAAATTCATTATGTAAGAAAGTATTTGGACAGCTGACGTGATGAAATTTGGACAGCTGACATAATGAATTTGGGCCTGTTTTACCGCCAAGCATACCAAAATATGCCGAATCCCGCACAGTGCATAATATGCATCTATCCCCTGTCCAAATACTTATTTTTCTGTCTAGTAGGTTAGCGGCTGGGCACGAAAGGGAGAAAACCTGGAGTATCCCTGATGCAGCAAAAACTCAATTGCATTTTTTGCCATTCCCAGGGTTGCGCCACATGTTAAGGGCTTTTATCCCTGATAAATCCCTGGTATCAGCAAAATCCCTCTAATAATATTAAATAAACTCAGAGGGCACAATCCGAGCCTTTACTGAGTACTCTGCGATCATGTTTACCACCGCGTTTTTTTTTTTTTTTTCTCTTATATCATTAATCGCGTGGGCTATGGCGAAAAAAATTTACCACCGCGTTGCTTATTCAACTCTGCTTGTCGCACTGACCGCCTAGCACAAATCCATACCCCTGAAGTGCTACGATCTCTCCAGCCGACATAGGTTTAGCTGTCCCATTGAATGGTCTGTCCCATTAGAGAGCTTTGGCAATATCCCCGTAAATTTTCCCCGTATTGTCTTAGTCATCTTAGCGGGAATGCTGCAAATGAGAGGTTTGGCACGCACTCCCCGTTCATATCCCCGTTTATATCCCCATACCAATTACTGCAACAAATCCACCATGCACATGCACCTACAGTATTTCGCAGCTGCACAGGCAGCAGTTGCAGCCTGTAGTACTCTCTTGCAATAGTTTCTACAGTTGCAGTGGCATATACAACAAGAAATTGGCGGAGGAAGCGATATGGCCAGCGAGCTAGGAGGCCAGCATTGCCAGCACCCCCCGTTGAATTTTCATTAGATACTTGGACTGATGAGCAATGCATAGAGTACTTTCGGTTCACAAAGTCTGAAATTCGAGAGATTCTACCATACCTGCGATTGGATAAGATCAAATATGTTAAGAGATACAAACCCTCACCGGAGGCTGCATTTTGTCTACTTCTTTACCGATTATCTGCTCCTAATCGATACAAAGAGAATTTACATGTATTTGGAAGAGGACAAGCTTGGCAATCCAGTATCTTTAATAGCATTACTGAATACCTAGCTGGACGATATGCCAGTAAGCTCTTTTGGGACTCACGACGTTTAACATACCGACAACTTTCTACCTATGCTGAGATTATACGCCGAACTGGAGGAGTTGATGGTGTATGGGGGTTTATTGATGGTACACTTAAGGTGATATGTCGGCCAGTAGCAAATCAGGAGTATTCAGGATATAAGAGAAGGCATTCATTAAAGTTTCAAGCTGTGATGACACCTGATGGAATTATCTCACATCTTGCAGGCCCATTTGAGGGCAAACTGGGAGATTATGCAGTATGGCAAGATTCTGGTGTCTGCGAGATTTTGCGAGATCTGCATTCTTTGGGTCAAAATAGAGGAACGAGGAAGCAACTTTACCTCTATGGAGATCCTGCTTATGCAATAGGATATGGTATAATGGGGGGGTATAAAGCACTACCAGGTCAAGAGCTATCACCGGTACTACAAGCTTTTAATGCTCATATGTCTTCATTACGAATTAGTGTAGAGCATGGCTTTGGGAAAGTCAATTCATTATGGCAGTTTTTGGACTACTCTAGAGGCTTAAAAATCGGACTTTCACCAGTTGGATGTTATTATATTATAGCTATCCTTCTGACCAACATCCATACATGCTTAAGAGGCAACCAAGTTCAAAAAAGATTCAATTGTGACCCCCCCTCTCTCAATACCTATTTAAGACTCTAGATTTGAGTGAGTGGCTGTGGTATTATCGGACTTAGATGAAGGTGAGAAGTTTGACTGAAGAATCCCTAAAATTGCCTGAATATCTTTTCGTTGCTCATGGAACTGATGTTCTAGTTTTTCAATTCGCTTTTCTGTACCGGACTCGGATGTGGAACCACTAGCGGCAGTACTTAATTTGTCTGCAAGGTATCGGATGGAGTCAGACATTTCTTTTCCCACTTTCGCCACTTCTTTTCTCATCTGTTTTGATTCCTCAAGCTCTTTTTCAATCTGCTTTTTCTTAGTCTGACGCAGATCTCGAAGGCTTTTGATAGCTCTTTTATCTTCTTTATCTGAGTTGCCGGCAGAGTCAGAACTATCAGAGGAAATAGTGATTGGACGTTTGTCTCGGAGTGGTAGTAGGAGATTTTGACGATGTATCTTTGCTTCCTTAACTTCTCGTTCTGCAGCTGTTTCATTCTCAGCCTTTTGTTGTTTCTGTATTTGTTCAATTGCTGCCTCATGCTCTCGCCATCGTCGAAGGGCTTGTTTCAAGTCTGTATCTTGTTGGACTGTACCAGACTCTTTTCGCTCTCGCCGATCATCAATCTCAAGTTGCTCTACCATTCTTGTTATTGCTTGTTGTGGGTCTTTAAGTTCTTTTCCAATCTTCTCTAATAAAAGAAGTTTGATTTTTAGCCAAAACTTCGTTTTATTTCTTGGAGTATGTTCATCTTGATACTCCAAGCATAAGCGCACGAGGATTAAGCGTTCTTCCTCGGTGAGGCGAGTTTGAGCAGTTGAACTAGGAGGATTTGGAGTTGCTGAAGCAGACTCAGCTTGTAGAGTCTCTTCTTCTGGTCTTTCTGAGCTAGGAGTGCCTATTTGGGAGGTGTTAGATACTGAAGGAGTCACAGTTGCTGTTGGACGTCTTGGAGGCATGGTGTATGAATAAAGGTTACGGGGAAAGTAGTACTGCTGGTGTCTGTGAAAGTAAATCAAGACGGAATTTTGTAAAGCAGTTTTTCACGATAGGTATTAATTCTGTACAAAGTTTGAGAGCAATCTGACTTGATTAAATAGTTACGGGCATTGCTCAAAGATGTGCAGTTTTCCCCGTAATTACGGGGATTTTTTCAAAGTTCTCCTAGTTTTGTATAAACATAGCCACCGTTGTCACGGCAACAGTGTGGCGCAGCATTACGGGGAAAATTACGGGGACATTGCCAAAGCTCTCTATTGAGTGGTCAAAGACAGTAATTAAAAGTCCCCTCCGTCAGCCGACGCGATCCAATATTGCCTACATTTCTCCATTGTCAGACTAGCGTTGGAGCGTATTAGGTAGTGTCACGCGTGGTAGGAGTCGCCTTGCTGTTCCACTAGCGATGTCTTCGACATGAGGGCACTTGCTCCAGTTACAAGGATCAAACCTGTCAAATAGCTGGAGTTGGATAAGCATTTTAGGGCGTTGCTTTTCAACTGGGCAAATTTATAAATCTGTGGTGTTCCACACACTTTCTGTTGTTCCTTTTCTTCCGGAATCGTACCTTAAAATGCAAGTTCGGGAAAATATCAATCACGCTCCTCGACTCCTTGGAATTGTCATTACGCTTTGCGCTGTCTCATGTTTCGTTGTTATGCTACGGCTATGGGTGAGACTACGGATGACGAGGCAGGGCTTGGGATTGGACGATGCCGGCATGATCACTTCAATCGTACGTAGACTTGACCTCCATTGTTGTTCCACGAAATTTGATGTCCCTGGTCCCATACCCTTGGGATCTTTCTGATCGATCAATCCATACAACAGGTGCTGAACATCGCTGAAACATCACTTGTCTGTGTCACGACGAACTACGGCCTGGGGCGGCATATAGAATACGTTGATCCGACAAACTTCACGATATTTCTCAAGGTATCTAAAACGACCTTCTTCACGTACACTTCGTGCCCATATAGTGTCAATGCTTATGACACCGTCCAGCTTGCCTACAGTGCAGGTCTCGTCTACGTTAGTCTGATATTCGTCATTAAATCATCGCTCATACTATTCTACCTGCGACTGTCATTGTCTCGTTACTTCAATGCATGGTGCTGGGGCTATTTTGGGCTCAACTCCGTGTTCTGGATTGTGTTCACGGTGGTCGGCATCTTCTCATGCGCTCCGATACCTTACTTCTGGGATCGATCGATTCCAGGTGGCAAATGTTTGAATTTGGAAAAACTTTACCTCGCTCATGCCTCAATATCTGTGATTATGGATGTTGCGGCACTGGCACTCCCTATTCGGGCTGTCTTCAGCCTCAATCTTGTCTTACGGGAGAAAATACAACTCGCAGCCTTATTTGGGTGTGGATTGTTGTATGCTCATTCCTCACTGTAGATCTCAGACCTTATCGGGGAGGATATTATACCATTTCTAGATTGCTGACAATTCTTCTTCCCGCAGTGTCACTATTGCCTCGTTCGTGCGAATGACGACTCTTTTCAACTTTGGTACCGAAACCGATCCTACATGGGCGACGGTTAAGTCCCATACCTGGTCCATGTACATTTGTTTCTTACCGTGAGGTATTACTTCCTGCTCTACTGACACTGAGCTAGGATCGAGGTCAACATTGCTATTATCACAGTTTGTGCGCCGATAGTGAAGCCATTCTTTAGCTGTACGAATATACGTAGTTCCCAAAATTGGCAGAGCGACCAGCCCCGTGGATCAATAAATCAGGGACAACAGGCGCGCAAGAAAGGCGGGAAGACTGGATCTAGCGGTAGAAAAGGAGAAGACATTACCATGACGACGCAATACTTCATCGAGCAAGAAATGGCGCAATATGGCGGACCAGTAATTCGAATTCCTGACGAAGTAGTGAGCGGCACGAGCCGAGCCAGCTCGAGCCCGACTGATCTTGAGCTTGAGCTGGCTCGAGCTGGCCTGGCATGAGCTCGAGCTCTGCCTCGAGCTTAAGACAGCCAAGATAACGCTAGTGTTTCTCTTGACAGCTCGCTAAAATGCTCAGCCAGCGCCGGGTTTCATAAACTGTAAATACCTAATATGGTAATAAATTGAGACTCGGAGCTTATTCCAACTGCCAACAACCTCGGGGCACACCTGCATCTAAGTTATTTTCCTTGTTTTAGGTAGCTTTAGTTTATAAAACCCTCGCCATAGCCTGTCAGGCGGCATGCGAGTAATGAAATAAAAAAAAAAAAAAAAAAAAAAAACTGCCAACAACTTCTATAAATATAAAAAGTGGTTCAATTACATAGACCTATATCAAGTCTTTTATGTTTAATATCTCTCAAGGTCTCTAGAAGATAAGTTGCATATTCTAAGAGTGTATATACAGGCCTCTCTATGATCTCTATCCTCTTGAAATTCTTTTCTCTTTACTACTACCCAATATCAAGACTTTGAGACTCAGACTACGCTTCGAGACCCTTAATCTTTCTTTCGAACACCGATTCTACCACTTGGTCGCGACACCGCAACCGAGGGGTGCCCCGCATCGAAAACTACATCAACGTGAAGCTCGGGACCGCCCGAGCAAGTATTTCGGCCTTTTCTACGGAATTGAGCCACAGCGTTTGGCAGAGGTGGGAGAGCAGTGGACGTGATCAGAATCCATTGTTCTACTCCTTCTTTACGCCAAGTATATTAAAGCAGCACAGGAGACACTGCGACAAAGAAATACAACGCGCCGTTTGCAACCGAGAGCCGCACTAACGGGACGCTTGCAAGCACCAAACAACACGCTGCCTTAACGACCAGAGGCTAACATTGACTACAGGAGTTTGGCAGCAGAAGAATTATGGGGCAAGATAAAGGAAAGGGAAAGAAAGAGGCAGGCAGAATGATATCTAGAATGGAAAGCGAAGGGAATGTGGGGCTGTTTCGCCCTGTAAAGGAGTGGGAAAAGAGGTTTACAGTAATCACTGGAGGCAGGCAATTCGATGTGGAAGGGGCCACAGAGTGGTGCCAATTCACAGGATACCAGACTGCAAAGGTGGAGGACGCCCTCCAGCAGGCTGTAAGGAATGCAGCAGCCCTCTTGACTGCAAAGGGGGCAGTAGGAGTACATGAAGTATGGAGCCAAGCAGAGGTTGGCCAACAGTTTATAGCACATACAGCGAGTGAAGCAGCATGGGCTGAATGAGCACGTATTATCAGGGAGGGAATCGCGATACAGGAGGGAGAGGCTGAACAAGGAAATGAGGTGAGGAGAGTTATCAGAGAAGATGATATTGAGGATGTTATCTACGTAGGTGGTAGAGTGACCCAAACAATTCAGACCCCACACCACAGAAAGGGCGGTCTCGACCAACAGGAAACTGGAAGCAGTGAGCAGATGGAGGTAGATTTTGAGACCCACCTCACAGCAGATAGTACCAAAAAACAAAAACGTAATAGTAAGTTAGCTAGAGATCAGCTAGCGAGAGAGACTCTTGAATTAAAGAACAGCAGCGAAGTGGAGGAAGCAGAGGAAGTAGAAGAAACAGAAGAAGTAGAAGCAGAGGAACCTGAGGAGCTTGAAGGAGCAGATGCAATCCAAGTTCTACGATTGCTACATGACCTCAAGATTCTCAAGGAAGCATGGGAAAAGCGTAAGGGAGCAGGAGCAGCACGAAGCGCATCAGGGGTTGGCGATGCAGCAGCTCGATTAGGTGACATTATTGAGAATCGAAAAGGAGCTGATGGCAAAGGGTGGAGAGAAGTAGAAGACTTCTTGAGAATTGAAAACCAGCATGAAGATAAAGTTAAGGCACTTCGGGAGTGTGAAAAGTGGTGGAAGAAGGAAAAGGAAAACCAGAAGGCAAGAGAAACAAGGGCAATCAATCAAAGACTGAGAAGGCTGGAAGAGAGTCTTGCAAGTGTAGTTGTCAAGCTAGGAGTTGCCTCCATTGAGGAAAAGGATGCAGCAAAACGGAAGGAGGAGGAAGTCAAGAAGAGGAACCGTGAGGTTGAGGCAAGAAGAGCAGCTGAGAAGGCTTTAGCAAAAGCGAAAGCTCTGGAAGAAAAGGATCAGGCCCAACGAAAGAAGTCAGAAAAGGATGCTCAAGAGGCAGCAGATCGAGAAAAACAAAGATTGGACATAGTGCAGGCTGCGAGAATTGCAGCTGATGAAGCAGATGTGGAACTCAAGAGAAAAGAGCTCGCAGTCTATGATATAAAGAAGAAAAGTAGCACAGCCGCAGAGATAAAGAAAGCAGAAGAGGAGGCACAGGAAGCTGCTACAAAGGCTTCGGAGGCCAGAGTGGCTGCAGAACATGCAGAAACAGGTACAACCAGAGCCGAGGGTAGTTCCTGGCAGGTAGTTGGCACTACTAAGATGCGCAAGTGGGTGATGATTTCACTACACAAGGAGGTATCAGTAGGTACAACAGAGGAAGCAAAACAGAAACAATTAGAAGCAGCAAATACAGCTCTTCGAGCATTAGAACGAGGGGAAAAGAGAAGGCTTTTCCGAGTAGTAGGTATCAAGGAGAATGCTATGGTTTCGAGGTATGAGAGGAGATGGCGTATCATTGAAGCACCCTGGGCGATGGAAGAAGCAGAAGTAGTAAGAATACTACAGTGTCAGCTGGAGGCTGTATTTGGAGGGGACCTACTGAATGTTTGGGCTGAGCAATCAGGGACAGTTCCCCTAATCGCGAAGGGAGTTCCTGTAGAGGGGCTCTCTAATAGAAGGCAGCTGTATGAGGCCCTTGCAGCAGAAAACATAACTACTAGTGGCATTTTCGGAGCGAGATGGCCGGAAAGAGTTGGTCCAAACGCATGGCAAACAATGAGAACTACAGCAGTTAAGTTTGAGGTAACCAGTGTACAGGAAGCAGAAAGACTAGTTAAGGAGGGAGTGAAGCTTGGAAATGAACTCCGAAAGGTAGAAGTTTACAAGCCACTAGCAGTGAGAGGGTCTGCACCCGCTAAAGGAGGAGTAAATGCAAGCTCTCTACCAGTACCGGTACCAACACCAGTATCGGTACCAGCAGCAGCCTTCGAAAGAACATGCTGGCAGTGTGGCAGGAAGGGACATCAGCAGAGAGAGTGCACACACCAGCCGCCGAGGGCCTACCAAAGTCAGAAACAACAGGGAGTCAAAGCAGCCAGTAGGACGTGCTGGCAGTGTGGTGGTATGGGGCACCAGCGAAGGGAGTGTGCAACTGTATCTACTAGAGACTCTTTGAAGAGGCCAGGGCTAGGGCCAGAGCTGGCGAGCTATATGCCAGCAGGGAAGCGGTTCCGACGTAATGGTTACTGAACAGAGGATGAAGGTGGCATTCCAGAATGTTGGAGGTTCTCTCAGAAATAGTGATATTATTCTGGAATGGGCAAATAGAGAGAAAGTAGATGTGATCTTTATAGGAGAAGCATGGGTTGCAGAGAAAGAGGAGAGTGGGTCACAACAAGGCATCCAGCTTATGAGGTCATCAGCCGAGTTGAAAGTGGCAAGAGGGTAGTGGCTCATGCAAGGAAAGGGACCCAGGAGTCGAAAGTGATTGAAGAGACGAAAGGGTGGGTCTGGTGTGAGGTAGAAGGAGGTGGCAGAGCTGGAGGAGTATATATCCATCCAGATACGAATTTGGAGACCTTGGAGGATTGGATGGACAGATGGGGAAGGCTGAGAGGCCCAGGAGGCCTGCAGTCTAGCACAGTACTACTGGGGGACTTTAATGCACACCATCCAGCATGGTCCAAACTAGACAGAGGGCCTGACCCAAGGGAAGGGCACTCAAAGAGGGTTTGGAAGGCACAGGGTGGCTTCTGGAAACAAGAAAAGGGGTTTCAACATGGGCAAGAGAAGTTGAAGGGCAGGTCAGAGAGAGTGTTCTAGATCTAGTCTGGAAGTATGGGGAATTTGGATGGCAAAACGAAGATCCAGAGTGGTTATGTGGAGACCATGCAGTAGTCTGGGGGACTTGTAGTAGCAACCAAGGCAAAACTGCAATAAGAAGAGGAGTGGATTGGGATAAGGCAGAAGATTTGATCCAAGAAATCATGCAAAAGAAGGCTTCAGAACAATGGGAGTGGTACCGAAGCCTTGAAGGAGGGACTGCATATGAGAAGACCTGCAAGCTTCGAGAGAGTCTGAAGAGGGAGATACGTGCATCATCAAGAAGTAAGTTGTGGTGGGATAAGGAGGTAGAAGAGGCAGCGAAGGCAGTGAGGAAGGAGGGCCGAGGGGGGAAGGGACAGGGAGCCAAAGCATGGGAGAGAGCCAGACTCCTACGGTGGAAAGAGCGGGTTAAAACCCTCAAGTATATCATAAGACGAAAGAAAAAGGAGTGCTGGGAACAGTTTACAGAGGAAAACAGCTCTAAGGACCCATGGGATGTGATCCGAGTAGCAAAAGACCCTTGGAAGTTAAGAGGAAAGATGGGCGACCTTGTAGGTGACAATGGTGATATATGGAGGACAGATGAGGAGAAGGTGAGAGGCCTGGTACAGAGAAACTTCAAACATCAGGGACGTCGGGTCCACCAGCAGCGTCAACCTCGCTGGCAGCGTCAACTTTACCGGCAGTATCAAATTCACCGGTAACGTCAAAAACAACGTCAAATCCACCAGCGGCGTCAATTCGCCAGTGCAATTCGCCGGCAGTGCTCGAATTCGCCGGCAGTGCTGAATTCGCCGGCAGTGTTGAATTCGCAGGCGACATCAATTTCACCGGCAACATTGGACCTACCAGTGAACTCAGGCCCGCAGAGCCTGACAGACGAATTGACCTCCAATGTAAAAAAGCTAACTGAGAGGCTATACAAGGCACTCGCTGGCACCTCGAGCCGTTCAGCCCAGGGCCTGATGGCATCAGCTATAGATTCATTAAGCTGGTCAATAAAACAGTGCTAGGAGGGCAGTTAATGAAGGAGCTGGCTACTGAGCTGGCTGCAGACAGGATGCCGAAGGACTGGCAATTCAGCAAGGTGATTATGATCCCGAAGTCTGGCAGGGATCTTACACAAGCAAAGAGCTGGAGGCCTATTCAACTCATTAATTGTGTGGGAAAACTGATGGAGAAGGTGGTCGCTGATGACCTGCAAGAAGCTGGATTGTTCCATCATGGGCAGTTTGGGGGAGTAAGGGGCAGGTCTGCAATTGATGCCTTATTCCGGGCAGTTGTGAAGAGCCAGAGAGCTCTGGCACGTGGCGGTGGAGCAGTGTGGATTATGGAGGATGTCAAGGGAGGCTTTGGGAACACACGTTGGGATATGGTCAAGCACCGAGTACAGGGTTCTAAAGCTGAAAAATGGTTGCCTGGTTAGAGACCTTCTTCCGGGAGCGAGAGTTTGAGGTGGAATGGGATGGACAGGTGAGGGGCAATGGCAAGTCAAATGTAGGTGTACCACAGGGCTCGCCTTTATCCCCAGTCGTGTTTCTCATCTACATGGCACCAATTCTAGAAGAGATGGAAACAAAGGTAGCTGCAGCAGTGAGAGACTGTGAGGTGGAGCTGCCCTCATTTGTAGATGATATGAACTGTGTCATTCTGGATTGGGAAGGAGGAAAGGATATGAGAAGAGTTGGGGAGAGAATTGCAGGAGTAGTCAGGGAGGTTGCGGAAGCTCACGGTCTACCACTGGAGACCTCAAAGGAGGAGGTCCTAGTCATGGGCAAGAAGGCCAAGAGAAGGGCAGATGTTGAGAGGTGCAAGTGGCTAGGGGTGATTTGTGACAGTACTCTTGATTTCGACCTCCACTGGAAAAGCCGGATCGAGAAAGCCAGAAAACTCATGGGCGCACTGTCTGGACTAGGCAACTCTCAATGGGGAATGAGTCCTATCTCATGGAGAAAGGCTTATACAGGCATGGTAAGGGCAGTAGCCCTTTGGGGGTCCGAAATTGGGTGGAGAGGCCAGAAGCAGTGGAGAGAGGAATTTGAGAGGTTGCAGTATCAAGCACTCCGCAAATGCACCGGTGCAGTTCAAGGGGCAGCGAGAGTAAAGGTCGAGGCCATTGCCGGAGTAGAGAGTGTAACGACGATCCTCGATCAAGGCCAAGCAAGGTATGCACTGAGATCAGTGAGGGACCCTACAGGAGTGGGGGACCTGTGGCCTGAAAGCTTCAGTGGAATGGTAGCCTCAGACCCAGACAGAGAGGGGGAGAGGGGGAGGGACTGGAGAGACTTCAGCTTGGGTTATGCTACAGACAAAAATGATGGATTTGAGTCAGTAGCTGGAAAGATTGCCAGCACTCTCGAGGTCGATGAGGAGGAGAGAGTGTCCTGGGGACGAGATGTACACCTATTGCAGGCAGACATTGAGGTCATTGACCTCAAGCTGTGCAAGGAAGACACCCCAGCCAAATGGGAAAAGGCCATCAATGAGGCTAAGAGTGACTCGGTAGCTATTTTCACAGATGGCAGCCGCAGTGAGGAAGGCGGTGTTGGTGGCGGATGGTGCTGGAGGCAGGTGGTAGCAGGTGAGTCAGAAGGGTCCCGGTGGGTAGGCACAAAAGCAACTGTGTGGGACGGCGAGGTCTCAGGAATGAAGAGTGCCCTTGAAGCAGTTGATGGCAGTGAAAAAGTGCTACTACTCGCAGACTCTCAGGCAGCTATCAGTGCAGTCCAGAAAGCAGGAAAAACTGGCAAGGCAAGGACTGCAGATCTAGCACGGGTGATAGAGCTGATTGCAGAGAGGCGGCAAAGGTTAAGGGAGGCGGATGCAGTGAAGCTGGCATGGGTCAAGGCCCACGTAGGGATAGAAGGCAATGAGAAGGCAGATGAGTTGGCCAAAGAGGGGGCCAAGTGCATGAGGTATGATGGGCAGGCCACTGAGGGTGGGCTGCGTCAAGAGTTAGTTCGAAAAAGAAAGAGGAGAGGGAGCGTGCAGGGTTTGGGAAGGGCAAATTCGTGAAGTGGGGCAGGAGAGCACTCACAAATTACACATGGCTGCGGACTGGAAAAGGCGGAGCTATGTGGAGGAGGATGGTCAGTGGCGAGGAGGTACAATGTACATGTGGTGAGGCATGGAGTGCTGAGCATGTGGTGTTCAGGTGCACCGAACTGGAGCGACCCCAGAGGAAGGACAAAGATGGGGCGCATGTCACCTGGCAGTCCTGGGAGGACCTAGAGGAGAAAGGGTGGAAGCAAGAAGGTGTGGAGGGCGACCCGGTCGAGTACTGGTTTGCCTGCCTCGATCTGGGGTAGCCGGGGACGGAGAGCACTGGGTGCTCAAGATGTGCATGTAGATTCCGTAGTTAGGTGTTCCAAACCTGGCCCGGGTATATGGGTCCCTGCCATAGGCTGATAGCCTGTATGCGGGGTTACGTGAATAAAAAAAAAAAAAAAAAAAAGAGACCCTTAATCCTTCTACTACACTTCAAGATTCTTGTTTCCTTATGCTATATTAGCAATTTATCGATATGATAACCAATTCTATATCAATTCGTGGATGCCATTATTGCCAGCCTAGCTGGCCAATATTCTTCAGTTAAAGATTAGCATACTATTTTGAACTCTCATTATCATAGTTACCTGTATGAAAGATATATGCTTTTGTGGCGAAATGAGCACGAAATTTTATGCATGCATTGTTCCAAGACTTGGCAAGTCAAAAAGCTGTACAACAACCACATCCATGTTACTTCACCATTTTGGGAAGTTACATGCATTACTTCCACTTTCTACAACTGAGGAAAATACAGTACTCACCTTTCAAAACTTGTGGCGTCAACTAGTAACGCCACGGAATTGAAGCGATGAACACCATTTGAC